>CM064494.1:7873568-8293568 GCA_032716605.1 Paralithodes platypus
AGGCTATTTTTATTCTGTTTAGCAGTCCATATGTTTCTCCCACTATCTTATTAATATGATTCTCAGGTGAAAGATAACAGTTATCCCTAAGTCCTTTTCTTTCTCTGATGGGTTAATAGTGTTTTCTCCTAACTTATATTCCGTATGAGGCCTTCTTTTACTTACTCCCATTTCCACTACATGACATTTATTTGTGTTAAATTCCATTTTCCACTTCTTGCTCCATTGATCTATCCTATCCAAATCCCTCTGTAATTCCCTACCACTGTTTTCATCTTCTATACGCTTCATGATCTTGGCATCATCTGCAAACATATTCATATATGCATTTATATCCTTTGGCATGTCGTTAATGTATTAGAAACATTATGGGAGCCAGCACCGCTCCCTGCGGAACTCCACTTGTGACATCTTTCCACGTAGAAATTTATCTCTGATAGTAGTCCTCATCTGTCTCCCTGAAAGATAGTCCTCCATCCAATTTAACAAACTACCCTGAATCCCTCCATACTCTTTTAATTTCCACTTCAGCCTGCTATGCGATACTCTGTCAAAAGCTTTCTTCATGTCAATATATACGCAATCCACCATCCATCTCTCTCTTGTACATGTCAACCACTCTGTCATAAAAACTGAGTAGATTTGTAACACATGAGGTACCCTCCCTGAATCCAAATTGCCTGTTAGATAGTAGATTATTCTTTTCCAAGTAAATCATCCATCTTTTCTTATTATTTTCTCACAGATTTTGCACACTATACTAGTAAGTGACACAGGTCGATAATTCAATGGATGTTCCCTGTTCCCACCTTTATAAATCGGTACAATGTTGGCTCTTCCAGTCCATTGGTAATTTTCCCACTTCCAGAGAGTATTTCATTATCTCATATAAGGGTTTCACTAGTTCGTCAGCACATTCTTTCAAAATCCATCCCGCTACATTGTCAGGTCCCACTGCTTTTTTCACTACTAGACCTTTCATTATTTCTACTAGCTCCTCGGGGAGGATATTAATCTCTCCCAGTTTATCACCAATTTCACCTACCGGTACTTCTTCAAAGTTATCATCTCTAGTATATACTGAGTGTAGTGTATTGTTCATAATTTCACACATATTCTGGTCGTCATCATATGTGTCCCCTTCAACCTTCAAACTCACTATTCTATCCCTTACCTTCATTTTACTATTTATAACCCTATCGAACAGCTTAGGATCACTCTTACATTTTTTCACAATGTTCTTCTCATATTCTCTGGCTTCTTGTCTCCTGATTGCAGCATATACATTTCTTAATCTCTTGTATCTGTTCCAAGTTTCTCTATTACACCTTTTTCTAGCTGCCTTTCCTTGGCTTTTCTACATTTTTCATTAAACCAATTCTCTTTCTTCGCTGACCTATTACCTTGTTTAGGGACATATTTATTAACTCCTTCTTCATATATTGGTTTAAATACTCCATACTTCTCGTCTACACTATTTCTCTGATGTATTTCACTCCAGTCAACATCTCTAAAGTATTGTCTCAGTGATTGGTAGTCTCCTTTTGCATAGTCAAACCTAGTTTCCTTGTGCTCCTCCCTCTCCTCCATATTGGAATAACCCAATAGGATTTCTATATCCATTACAACGTGATCGCTCTTGCCTAAAGGTGGTAAGTATTTTATATCAGAAATTACATCTGGGTCTCTAGTAAACATTAGGTCCAATCTGGATGCTTCATCATTTCCCCTTCTTCTTGTATTTTCCTTTATATTTTGCACTAATAAATTTTCTGTTACCATATCCAGTAGCCTAACACCCCACGAGTTCACGTTGCTACCAGCTTCTCTCTGCTCCCAATCCACCTCTTTACAGTTGAAGTCCCCTACTATAATTAATTCATTGTTTCTACAAGTTAATTTTTCAATACAAATAATCATCTCATCTTTGATAAATTTGTATTCCTCCTGTTCTCAAGGCACTGTGTAGGGCGGCATGTAGGCCACTACAATATCCGCCTTTTGATTGTCATCATCTGTCAATTCTACTGCTAATATTTCCGCTTTACTATTATTCAGATCAATCATTCTTGTTTTCAATTCATTATGTGTAAGAGTTAGCACCCCTCCCCCATCTTCTCTTCTCTATCCCTTCTCCAGATATTATAGTTGTTCCATCCCATTCCCTCCAAACTTATCCCTTTATTTAGTTTAGTTTCACATAGACACAATATTAAGGGCTCTTCCTGTCTGATGTAATCATTATTTCTAATTTCTTTGATAGCAGCCCATCCACATTGCTATAGACCATCTTGCACCTGTTGCTTTTACCATTATGATTGATATTCCCTGTCTTTATCCTACTATTTCCCCTTCCTGTTGCACCTCCCCCTCCATCCTTCTTCCTGTACCACCACTTCTTTTCTCCCCCCCCGCCCCTATCCTCTCCCCCTTCTTCAGGTGCCACTTCCTTACTTTCCCATCCATTTTCTGTAGAAAAAAAAGCCCTTCTCCACTTCTGATCTATTATCTGATCTATTTAGACATTGCTGATACCAATTATTATGGGTCGAAATATACTTGGTGCAGAGACTTATTAGGCCGACTGTTCAGCGAATGGTCTACGGCTTACTGTGTGTGTGGTGTGTGGGTTTGGGTGTGGGTTGTGGGTGTGTGAGTGTGTGTGTGTGTGGTGTGTGTGTGTGTGTGGGAGAGAGAGAGAGAGAGAGAGGATGTACACTTCTATCCTTTCACTTGCCGAGGGGTCAAGCCCGTGTCCTCTTCTTAATTCACACATCCATGTAAGGGTCAGCACGCACACGCACACACACACACACACACACACAAGAACACACACCCACACCCACACCCAAACCCACACACACACACACACGTAAGCCGTAGACCATTCGCTGAACAGTCGGCCTTATAAGTCATGTCTCGGCACCAAGTATATTTTGATCAATAATTGGTATCAGCAATATCTAAAACGTTATTTATTCGTTTCGAGTGCGATATATATAAGCATGTTCCTATACTTACCCCCTTATTCAACATCTGACATACATTAAAACAGCACAGAGCTAGCCAAATGTAATAACAGGTGAGACATGTCTTATTAGCGCCACTGTACGTGTCGCAGACTCTTCTTTATAAACATATACAAGTACGGTCGCGCTAATAAGTCATGTCCCAGCTATCATTAGGTTTGGCTGGCTCTGTGCTGTATTAATGTCTGTCAGATGTTGAATAGGGGGTGGGTAAGTGTAGGAACATATTTGTATTTTCACTCGATATGAAGAAATGAAGCTTAGATATTGCTGTTGCCAATTATTAATCAAAACATACATGGTGCCGGGACATCACTTATTAGCGCGACTGTACCATCTGCAGGTCATCAGTGGTATTAAGCTTTTTCATTTATTTCACTCCCAACACCAAACCTCTCAATGAATTACGAAAGCATGTGATCCACCCGGGATTCGAACCTGGGACACCACATACAGATCTTAAGGGGAGGTTTCCACTTGAGCGATTTTTTTCTTTACCCCTTTCTCCTCATGTTTAGCCACATTGCTGTTGAGATTTTAAGACGTTTGCCCCATTAGTTTGGCGATTTTAAGAACTTTCACCCCATTTATGTCACTTTTAAGACCTTTCGTCCCATTTAGGTGTCGGTTTTTTTACTGGCGAGCGATAGCGAGCCTGGAATTTAAAAGGAACTGGCCTTCGGCCTGAAATTTGTTCTACCGATAAATGTACAAATTTATATTGAAAGGGGGTCATAGGGGTGTAATTTCAAGCTTGAAGGAAGTCTAGGAAACACACTAAAACCTCCCCTTAACCACTCTAACCATTACGCCATTAATACAGTTAAAGGTAGTCAGTAAGGCATGACCAGGGTTTTATATCGATTTATCGAATACTGGATATCAATCTATAATCATGTACTCAGACCCAACTGCACTCTGGGTGCAGTTGGGTGCCCACCTCGCTTTTTTCTCTTTCTCTCCCTTTTATTTTGGCTTGTATCCATTCGGCCCCATTCAGCCAACTTTTTAAAGACGTTTATCCCCATTCAGGTGTCGATTTTCCGCGAGCTAGGATATTTATATTTTGTTTTACAGCAAGCTAAATTTGTAAATTTTTCGATAGAAAAATGTTTCCGGCGAAGCCGGATTTCTCCATACAATGCTGGCTCGCTATCGCTCGCCAGGAAGAAATCGACACCTGGATGGGGATAAACGTTTTAAAACAGTTGGTTGATGGGGACCGAATGGATACAAGCCAGGGAGAGAGAGAAAGGACAGAAAAAGAATAAAAGCAGGTGAGCCCCCTTAAGTGAAATTGGCAATGGAGTTGTCCTTTTATACAACGAAGGGACTGGAGTTCTCTAAAAGGGGCTCCAGTCTTGACGTTATTCTTGACTTACAGTGTGCTGTCTTAATAATTCAGTAGGGTTGATAGCCGGCAACGGTACGCCATTGGTTTTTTAAAGTGCCCGCCAAGCGAGCATATTTGGTTCATTCCCGCCTAAAATCATTATCCGATAATATCATTATTACTTATTCATATGCACCTATTTTACGTTTAATATGAAGGTATTAACATGTAACAGCAATAAAACAAGTGGGAACAGTATTTGGGGGTGAAAAAGACGAATTATTGCCGACCCTCCAGTCATGAGGTGAGAGGCGCACGAGACATACACCCTCCCTCTTCGAGGCCTGAAGCCAGACTGATGTCTCTCTCTTGCCACGCTCTCTATACGCGTCCAGATGACCTTGAAACCGGGTGGGAGATATTGGCGTGGTAAATAAACCGATAAACAAGGGAATAAGAGGAAAAATAGGTGATAATTGAAAGGGGGGGTTTGACACATGTGGAGGAGTGATAGTAGGTATAGGGGAATTATCTCACTTAATCACATATTCCTTTGTTTTGAGAGCCTTTTTTTTTTTTTTTTTTTTTTAGGCCTAGGATCTTAACACCTTACGAGCGGCCTATGCGGTTTATTATATGTACCGCACAGCGGGGTGTTTTTAGCCAAAATAGGGCTGTTTTACGTGATCATTTTCATGCCTAAATAAGACCCAGAACGTAAACAAGTACCTATCGGAAAGGGCATAAACAGAGCTTTCGAATGACACCATACGGAAGGTAGTATGATGGATAGTTTTCTTGCAATAACCGTGCAACGCGAGTGCAAAAAGCAGGTAATTCGGTACTTTCAGTACATAATTGAGTATGTAGCGAGTGAGAGAGGGAGGAGGGAGCTGAGATTTGTGTCAGTAGGCTCGCCGCGGTGGTCTGGAGCAGTCATACGCTCGCTAGTCTCCTGCCACCACTTGTCTCTCTCTCTCAGCCACATTACGTGCTGAAATTGCCACTCGACCTATGTCGAGCGCCGCCACATAGTCCAGCTTTATTTAACTCGACTTATGTTGCTCGCCGCTAAATAAGGGTTAAAGAGTCCCGTTGCCATCGCCCAGTAAAACCTCTTAAGAGTCTCCTCACTGTTCCTGGGTTAACTAACTTTGTATGCACAAGTAAAAGAGGAAAACTTAATGCGAGGTCTCCACTTGAGGGATTTTTTTCTTGACCCCTTTCTCCCTCATGTTTAGCCCCATTGCTTTTGATATTATAAAACGTTTGCCCCATTAGTTTAGCGATTTTAAGAACTTTCACCCCATATTAAGACCTTTCGTGCCATTCAGGTGTCGATTTTATCCTGGCGAGCGACAGCGAGCCTGTAATTTAAGAGAACCCGGCCTTCGGCCGGGACATTTTTCTACCGAAAAATGTACAAATTTATCTTGAAAGGGAGTCAAGGGGGTGTAATTTTAAGCTTGATGGAGGTCTAGGGAACCAACTAAATACCTCCCCTTAAACAATAGGAAGGAGAATAGCCCCCTTCACCTTTTTTCTACTTTGCTCATTCTTTCCACCTTTACTTCTCTCCAATTACCAAATACCAATTACCAAAGACCTCTCACCTCCCCAACCTGTCTATCCTCCCCCCCCCCCCCCCCCCTAAATTTAAGGGGAGACAGGACATTTTTCTGGTCCCCTTTCTCCCTCGTGTTAAGCCCCATTTCTTTTGAGATTATAAGACGTTCGGCCCATTAGTTTAGCGATTTTAACACCTTTCGCCCCATTTCGTTGTCAATTTTAAGACCTTTCGTGCCATTTAGTTGTCGATTATTTCCTGGCGAGTGATAGCCAGCCTGAAATGATAAGAGGAACCGGCCTTCGGCCGGGATTTTTTCTACCGAAAAATGTACAAATTTATCTTGAAGGGGGGGTCTAGGGGGTGTTTTTCTAAGCTTGATGGAGGTCTAGCGAGAGGAACTAACAAATACATTAATACATGAATTAATAGAAAAAAAGGTCCGTCTCCCCTTAACTATAACTTTAGCTTAGCTTTAACTTTAACTTTAGCTTAGCTTTAACTTTAACTTTAGCTTAGCTTTATGCACATACAGTATGTTTATCTGTCATAGCTTTTCATATCTTTATAGCTGTACATCAGTCGAAGGCCGGTTCCTTAAAAAATTACAGGCTCGCTATCGCTCGCCAGGAAAAAATCGACACCTAAGTGGCACGAAAGTTCTCAATATTGACAAAGAAATGGGGCGAAAGATCTCAAAATCGCTAAACTAATTAAACTAACGTCTTAAAATCTCAAAACTAATATGCTAATCATGAGGGAGAAGGGGGGACCGAAAAAAAAACAAATAACTCTTCCTTAAGGAGCCCACCTCGCTTTTTTCTCATTCTCTCCCTCTCTTGGCTTGTATCCCTTTGGCCCCATTCCAGCCTACTGTTTAAGACGTTTACCCCTATCCAGGTGTCAATATTTTCCTGGCGAGCTGTAGCAATCCAGCATATATATTTTTGTTTTGATAGCAAGCTAAATTTGTACATTTTTCGATAGAAAAATGTCTCCGGCGAAGCCGGATTTCTCCATACAATGGTGGCTTGCTATCGCTCGCCAGGAAGAAATCAACACCTGGATGGGGATAAACGTCTTAAAACAGTTGGCTGAATGGTGCCGAATGAATATAAGCCAGGGAAAGAGAGAAAAGGAGAGTGATGAAGAAAAAAAAACGGTGACCCCCTTAATAGTCGACACAAGGCCCAGACAAGAATTATTCATCTGAGGCGGTGAGTAATAGCTTACATCACCATATAGTCCTCTCTCTGTCTGTCTCTCTGTCTGTCTCTGTCTGTCTCTCTCTCTCTCTCTCTCTCTCTCTCTCTCTCTCTCTCTCTCTCTCTCTCTCTCTCTCTCTCTTCCTCTCTCTCTCTCTCACACACACTATAATATCCACACGCATTTACAAATACATAAAACCTCTCTCCTATCTTTCTCTCTATATTATACTGTATATCTCTCTCTCTCTCCCTCTCTCTTCTCTCTCTCTCTCTCTCTCTCTCTTTCTCTCTCTCTCTCTCTCACACATAAAACACTTCAACAAGGACACAAACGAGCAGTAACTCTCATGCATTAAAACAAACAAACACAAACGATAATTTTTTTTTCAAAGGCTATAATAAGATACTCGTCTCTCTTTTTTTTTTTTTTTTTTTTTCTATGGTAGACGTGTGTCAGCTCATTTAAGTATTTGGGCAGTGTGTTGATTAAAGATGGAAGTATGGACGATGAAGTGCGGGAGAGGGTGCAACGGGAAGAGAGTTGTAGGAACTGTGAAAGCAGTAACAAGAAATAGGGTGGTCAGCATGGAAAAAAAAAAAAAGTCCTTGCATGATAGTATGGTAATCCTGAAATTGACGTATGGGAGTGAAGCATGGACGTTGTTGGAGAGACACAAACCAAGAGTGAGAAGGGTGGAAATGAGTTACTTGAGAAGTGCGTGTGGAGTTACATGGAGGGATAGACAGACGAATGAGGAAGTACGAGAGTGGTGTGGATGTAGATGTGCTGTAAAGTGTGAAAAGTAACACCTCGTGATGGTTCGGCCATGTGGAAAGTATGGGAAGCGAGAGAATGATTAAGAGAGTGTATGAGAGTGAAAAGGAAGGACAGAGAGGGAAAGGTAAACCGAGAGAGAGTTGGAAGGAGGAGTTAAGAAATATATGCATGAAAGTGGTGCTGAATGGGAGGAGGGGTGTCAACTGACTGAGGACAGAGGTGCATGAGGGTGATTCGTTCGTGGCCACCCCTTCGGAGACGAGTGATTGACCATTTCAGTACCGGGGGCGTCCTATCATCCTATTTTGTCAACTATTAGACTACTTTATTCAGCTTACGAAGGTCCTTAGCAAATAATAAGGCTTCAAACTATCTCAACCAATCCTTTCAACAAGCACAGATCCTTCCTTTGTTAAGTAGAGCTTGGGTTTTTGGTCTATATATGTATTATTATTTATTTCTGAGTTCCCTCCCTAGACCTCCATCAAGCTCTAAAAAACACCCCTAGACCCTTTTTCAAGATTAATTTGTACATTTTTCAGTAGACAAATGTTCCGGCCGGTTCCTCTTAAAATTGCAGGCTTGCTATCGCTCGCCAGGAAATAATCGACACCTAAATGACACGAAAAGTCTTGATATTTACAAAGAAATGGGACGAAAGGTCTTGAAATCGCCAAACTAATGGGGCAAACGTCTTAAAATATCAAAAGCAATAGGGCTAAACATGAGGGAGAAGGAGGTCCAGAAAAGAAAAAACATCTCCCCTTAAGGAGGGTGACCTGCTTGTTTTCTCTCCTTTTCTCTGGCTTGTATCCATTCGGTCATATTCACCCTACTGTTCTATCTATCTATCTATCTATCTATCTATTTATCTATTGCCTGACGCCGTGATCCCCGAAGGGGTGGCCACGAACGAACCGCCCCCATGCACCTCTGTCCCGGGTCAGTCGACGCCCCTCCCCCCAACCAGCACCGCCTTCGTTCATATACTTCCTCACTCCATCCTTCCACCTCTCTTTTGGTCTACCTCTCCCTCTCTGTCCCTCCACCTCGCTCTCGTACACCCTCTTAGTCATTCTCTCGCTTTCCATACGTTCCATATGGCCGAACCATCTCAAGTTGTTCCTTTTCACACTTTCCAGCACATCTACCTCCACACCACACCTCCTCCTTACTTCCTCATTAGTCTGTCAATCCCTCCATGTAACTCTGCACGCACTTCTTAGGTAATTCATTTCCACTGCTCTCATTCTTGGTCTGAGTCTCTCACCCAACGTCCATGCTTCGCTTCCGTATGTCAGTGTCGGGATTACCACACTGTCATGCTAGGACTTCTTCACTTCCATACTGACCACCCTATTTCTTGTTACTGCTTTCAGCTTTCCTACAACCCTCTTCCCCTGTTGTACCCTCTCCCGCACTTCTTCATCCATAGTCCCATCTTTACTCAACACACTGCCCAGATACTTAAAAGAGTTGACGATCTCCATAGCCTGACCGTTCAGCTTCACCTCACACTGTGACTTCACCCCTTTCGAAGACCATAACCTTGCTCTTCCCCGCATTTACCTTCAAATTCCGTTTTTCGCACACTGTTCCAAACTCATTTACCAGACCCTGCAACTCCCATTCATTATCACTCATCAGAACTGTATCATCCGCAAACAGCAGTATAGGTAGCTTCCACTCAATTCCCTCCCTTTTCAGTGATACACCAACATCCACTGCTCTTGATAGTATTTCTTTCATGACTCCATCCATATAAACAGTAAACAACCACAAGGACATCACACACACCCCTGTTTCAAACCAACATTCAGGTCAAAGAACTCGCTCTGCTCACTCTCCACACATACTGCCACCTTTGCACCCTTATACATGCTCTTCACTGCTTTCAGCAACTTGCCATCTACTCCGTATATTCTAAGTACTTTCCACAAACCTTCTCTATCCACTCTGTCATAGGCCTTCTCCAAGTCCATAAAGGCAACATACACCTTTTGTTTCTTCTCCAGATATTTCTCCACAACACAATTCAGGATAAAAATCTGATCAACACATCCTCTTCCCTTCCTAAAACCTCCCGCTCGTCGCCTATCCATATCTCCGTTCTCACTCTCACTCACTCTCTCAATCACTACCCTACTGAATACCTTCCCTACTTCGCTTAGAAGACATATTCCTCGGTGGTTACCACACACTCCTCTTTCCCCTTTGCCCTTATATAGGGGGACTATTATGCCAGTCTTCCAGTCATCAGGTGCACTCCCCTTCTCCCATGTTAGTTTACACATTTTCCATACCCATTCGATCACTATCTCACCACCATACCTCAACATTTCCCCACACACTCCCTCTATTCCTGGTGCTTTCCCCAACTTCATTCTTTTAGTGGCTTCCCACATTTCTGACCTCCTGATCCCCACCTCCTCCTCCACTACTTCTCCCACCCATACCATATCCAGCTATGTTTGCTGGCTCTTCATTCCTTACATTTAGCAACTCATTGAAGTACTCCCTCCATCTTTCGACTCTCTCTTGCTTCTCGGCTAGCATTCTCCCATTCTTATCTTTCACACCCTTACTGTTTCCCTTGCTACCTTCCCTAACTTTCTTGACTTCTGTCCAGAACAGTTTCTTACTCTCCCTCCATTTTACACTCAGATTCCTTCCAAATTCCTCTTCTACTCTTCTCTTACTTTCCTTCACTACTCTCTTCACCACCCTCTTACTCTCCACGTACCTCGCTCGTTTCTGTCTCTCGAAATCTTCATTCCCTCTACTACCCAACCACTCTCTATATGCTTTCTTCTTTTCTTCCACAGCTATTCTTACCTCTTCTGTCCACCATGCTGTACCTTTCACTCCCCTCCCTCTTCTCCTCACTCCACACACCTCCTCACATGCTGCACAGATCTCTTCCTTAAACACCTTGCTCATCTCCTCCACTTCCTCCATAACTTCCAGGTCGAACCCACCTAGTCGTCTTTCCACTCCTCTCCTGTACTCCTCCCTGACTTCCTCCTCCTGCAACCTCTCCACCCTCCTCACCATTCCACCCTCCTCACCATTCCACCCTCCTCTCGCCTCCCTCCATCTCTCCTCACCCACTTCTTTTGTATCCTAACCTTAGCTTAAGTAAGGGAGACCTGCTTGTTTTCTCTCCTTTTCTCTGGCTTGTATCCATTCGGTCATATTCACCCTACTGTTCTAAGACGTTTATCCCCATCCAGGTGTCGATTTGTTCCTGGCGAGCGAAAGCGAGCCAGCATTGTATTGAGATATCCGGCTTTGCCGGAGAAATTTTTCTATCGAAAAATGTACACATTTAGCCTGCTGTCAAAAATGGTATTAAAAATATGTTGGCTCGCTACCGCTCGCCAGGAAAAATAGACACATGGATGAGGATAAACGTCTTAAAACAGTAGGCTGAATGGGGCCAAATGGATACAACCTAGAGAGAGAGAGGGAGAGAGAGAAAAAACCGAGGTGGCCCCGATTACTGGAAACCATACACGTAGCCTTCTCTTTCTGTTTACTTTTTGTATTTGTTATTTTTTATACTCTTCTTTTTTTTTCTCATTTATTTCATCTTGTTTTAAATCTCTTACTTTTTACTATTTTGTTCTTTTGTTGACTCTTTACTTTTTACTTGTTTTAGTCTCTTTTTTCTCATTTATTTCATCTGGTTTTACTCTTCATTTTACTATTTTTGTTTCTGTTGTTGCCTGTTTCTTTTTTCCTTTTGTTTTTGTAGTCTCTCTTTTTCTTTTTCTCTCTTTTATTTCATCTGGTTTTACTCCTAATTTTTTACTCATTTTTTTTTGTCTCCCTTTCTCTTTACTAATTTTTGTTATCTCTTTTTACTCTCCCTTATTTCTCTCATATTGTTCATCTTGTTTTACTCTTTTCCTTTTTACTCATTTGTAGCTTTCTCTTACTCTCTCTCTTCCTCTTTTCTCTAATTGTTTTCATCTGGTTTTATTTTCTTCCTTTTTACTCATTTTTGTTTATCTTTTGTTGACTCTTCCTTTTTACTTGTTTTTTCTTTTGTTGACTCTCTTCCTTTCTACTCAGTGTCATTTCAGGCCTCTCGGAGAATTAAATAACAATCGTGGGGGGCGACCTGAATGGTCACGTGGGAGCATCTGCAGATGGATACGAGGGGGTACAAGGAGGAAATGGTTACGGAAGGAGGAATCTGGAAGGCGAATATATACTGGAGTCCTGCGTTGCACTCAACATGGTTGTGTGTAACACCAAGTTCAAGAACAGACAGAGCCATCTGGTCACATATAACTCTGGGGTCTCCAGTAGCCAGATAGATTACTTCTTGGTTAACAGGAAAGACTGGAAACTGGTTCGAGATGTAAAGGTCATCCCGAGCGAAGAATGTATCCCCCAGCATAAGCTACTTGTGTGCGACATGAGCTTATACAGATCATCCTAAGCGCAAGAAGGCATACATACCCAAAAGGAAAGTGTGGCTGCTGAAGAACAAGGAAGTGAGAGATAGGTTTCATAGTGAACTGGAGGAAATTAATAGAAATAAGGAAGCTAGGCCTAACGATGTAAATAGTCAATGGAACTTTATTAAGCATAGCCTTATCGCTGCCACTGACAAAGTCTGTGGGAAAACAAAGGGTCACCCCAGGAATAAGACCTCCTGGTGGTGGAACGATGAGGTAGAACATGCTGTGAAAGAGAAAAGGAGATGCTTCAAAGCATGGAAGAAGGGAGGCAGCAAGGAGGAATACCAGGCAGCTAAACGAACTGCCAAAAGAGTTATTTACAATGCTAAAAAAGGCATTAAGGACCTGGTCGTCGAACAAGCGTGTAACACTGACAATCCCAATGGGATCTTCAACCTAGCTAGGCGAGTTAAAAATTACAGTAGGGATATTATAGGTGAACAGTGTGGTAGAAACGATAATGGGAAGATTGTGTATGCAGAAAATGAAATCAGAGAAGCATGGAAGGCACACTATGAACGATTGCTAGATGTAGAGTTTGAATGGGATAAGGAACAGCTTAGTATCGAAAAACCAATATCTAGGCCCCCCTCCTTTGATAGCACCAGCTGTAGTGAGCGACGCAATCAATAATATGAAGGACGGCAAAGCTCCAGGGTGCTCTGACATTGTCGCCGAGATGATAAAAGCCTCAGGGGAGACTGGTGTCAACTTAGTCACTGAGTTGATAAACACCATTATTAAAGAGGAAAAAATCCCAGATGATTAGCTCAAAAGTGTAATAGTAAATATATACAAAGGAAAAGGGGATGCGCTAGATAGAGGAAAATTATAGGGGCCTGAAAATGCTTGACCAAATCATGAAGGTCTGTCGAGAGAGTCTTTGAGGGTTTGATCAGGCAGAGCATATCCATTGATGATATGCAGTTTGGTTTTATGCCAGGACGGGGTACAACCGATGCTATCTTCATAGTCAGGCAGATACAGGAAAGATACTTACTAAAAGGCAGGGATCTTTACATTGTGTTTGTAGACCTGGAGAAGGCCTTTGATAGGGTGCCTAGAGATGTTGTGCAGTGGGCTATGAGAAAACTTGGTGTGGAAGAGTGGCTGGTGCGTGTGATAATGAAGATGTATGAGGATTCGAGAAGTGCGGTGAGGGTGAAGGGTGTACTGAGTGATGAGTTCACAGTCTGTGTTGCAGTCCATCAGGGTTCAGTGTTAAGCCCCCTCCTCTTTATTATGGTCCTGGAGGCACTGTCTAGAGTTTTTAGAGGTGGACTCCCGTTGGAACTGTTTTATGCAGACGATTTAGTCCTAATAGCTGACAGTATGCAAGATGCTGAGGCCAAATTCAGATAATGGAGAGAGGGCATGGCGAGCAAGGTTTTAAGAGTCAATATTAACAAAACCAAGGTTATGCATTGTAGATTGAGGCGAGGCAATGTGGAAAAGAGCGGTGCATACCCATGTGCAGTGTGTGGAAAGGGTGTGGGCGTTAACGCGATTCAGTGTAGCATCTGTCGACGCTAGGTGCACCATGGGAATAAGTGCTGTAGTAGAATAAAGGGACCCCTGCCGAAGGATAAGTCAGAAATAGAGAAATTTGAGTGCGTAGTGTGCAAAGGCGAGCTTGTGTTAGGTTATGATCCTGTGGCTGTGAATTTTGGAAATGAGTCATTGGAGCTGGTGAACAAGTTTTGTTACCTAGGAGATACCATCCAGTGGTGGGGCCGAGGCTGCCACTGTTGCTAGAATTAGATGTGGCTGGGGAAAGTTCAGAGAACTGCTGCCAATCCTGACCATAAAAAAAATGCCTCTCCCCCTGAAGGGAAAGGTGTATGCCTCATGTGTTAGAAGTGCAATGACGTATGCCTCAGAAACATGGGCCGTTAAAGTAGAGGATATCAACAGAATGGAACGTAATGAGATGAGAATGGTGAGATGGATGAGTGGGGCCAGGCTACAGGATAGAATAACAAATATTGAGCTGAGGAAACGTTTAGGTATAAAGAGTATTAGCGAGGTGATGCGTACAAGTAGACTGGGATGGTATGGACATGTGGAGAGAATGGATGAACAAAATTGGGTGAAAAAATGCAGGTCTGTGATTGTGGAGGGAGCTGCACCAAGGGATTGACCGAGGAAGACCTGAGATCGGACCATACGTGCCGATCTCAAATCCAAGAACTTGCCAAGTGAAGCAGCCCTTAACAGAGTTGCCTGGAACGCCGCCATTAGGACAAGAGACTGAAACTGCACGTATGTATGGAACACTCAGTCTTAAAATGTTGTGTATGTTTTTAAGTATGTTCATCTTTTTTTTTACCCTCCCTTATTTGTCTCATATTTTTCATCTTGTTTTACTCTTTTCCTTTTTACTCATTTGTATCTTTCTCTTACTCTCTCTCTTCCTCTTTTCTCTAATTGTTTTCATCTTGTTTTACTCGCTTCCTTATTTTCTCATTTTTGTTTATCTATTGTTGAATCTTTCTATTTACTAATTTTAATCTTTTTTACTCCTTCTTTTTTTCTCGTGTTTTTCATCTTGTTTGACTCAATATTCCCTTTTTTCTCTCCTTTTGTTTTCATATATTTTTACTCTCTTCCTTTTCATTCATGTTTTGTTTTATCTTTTGTTCAATCTTCCTTTTTACTAATTTGTTTCTTTTTTCTTACGATCTCTTCCTCTTTTTCTCTCATTTTGTTTTCATCTTGTTCTACTCTCTTCCTTTTTACTCATTTGTATTTATCTGTTGTTGATTGTCTTCCTTTTTACTCATTTGTATTTATCTGTTGTGGATTGTCTTCCTTTTTACTCATTTTTATTTATCTGTTGTTGATTGTCTTCCTATTTACTCATTTTTATTTATCTGTTGTTGATTGTCTTTCTATTTACTCATTTGTATTTATCTGTTGTTGATTGTCTTCCTTTTTACTCATTTTTATTTATCTGTTGTTGATTGTCTTCCTATTTACTCATTTTTATTTATCTGTTGTTGATTGTCTTCCTATTTACTAATTTTTATTTATCTGTTGTTGATTGTCTTCCTATTTACTCATTTTTATTTATCTGTTGTTGATTGTCTTCCTATTTACTCATTTTTATTTATCTGTTGTTGATTGTCTTCCTATTTACTCATTTTTATTTATCTGTTGTTGATTGTCTTCCTATTTACTAATTTTTATATATTTTATTGATTCTCTTCCTTTGTAATAATTTTTGTATTTATTTTTTACTCTTCCTTTTTACTCATTTTTATTTATCTGTTGTTGATTGTCTTCCTTTTCACTCATTTGTATTTATCTGTTGTTGATTGATTTCCTTTTTACTCATTTTTATATATTGTGTTAATTCTCTTACTGTGTACTAATTTTTGTATTTATTTTTTACTCTTCCTATTTTACTCATTTTTGTTATCTTTTATTAGCACTCTTCCTTGTATTCATGTTTCATTTTAGCTTTTGTTGAATTTTCCTTTTTTACTCAGGTATATTTCTCGTGTTGGCTATCTCTACCTTTATTTTATTTTGACTTTATATTGTCTTTGTCCCAGTTTTGGTTGGCAAGTTTTACATTTTGAATTTTACTCATTCATATATATTTATTGTTGAAATCTCTCCCTTTTTACTCATGTCTTTGTTCATCTTTAGCATATCAACCCGTTTCAAGGTCGCTCATAGGAAGCTCGTGAGGTCTTCCACTCACGACGGTCTAAAACAACAATTACTCTGGGAAAAAAAGAAGAAAAAACAGACAGATGGTTATTGGGAGAAAAACAAAATATCATGATAGAGGCCGGGTTAGGAGAAAAAATGGTTGTTATTGAAAAAAAAAAAAAAAAAAACACAATGGTGGGAAAGCCGGGTTAGGAGAAGAGGCATTGTGACAACCCTACATTAACCCTTGCAGTACCGGCGACGTTGTTGTTGTTGGTGTTGCTGTTCCCCAGGTTGTCTGGCCGAGCAGCCCCAAGGTCCCGAGCAAGGCCAAGGTCATAACCGAGCGGCCCAACAAAACCCTCCCTGCTTACCACTAATAAAGCCCGGGTGACCAAAGCCACTCCAAGGCGGGGAGCTGAGGAGGGTGCGGAAACGCCCGGAAAACCAAAGCCCCACCCAAGGCCCTGTGCCCCTCAGCAATTATGAAGGGAAAGTTGAGTGGAAACGGAAAAATGTGACGCAAATGTCTGAAAATCTCTAAATAAATGGGGCTAAACATGAGGAAAAGGGGAGACCAGAAAAAAGACCCATCTCCCCTTAACCCTCTCACACTCCTCTCACACTACTGACCTGGTGAACAAGCCTACGTCTTTTCTATCATAAATGCCCTAGAGCAGCTGGTCCAGCAACCCACCCGTATCCCGGATCGCTTCGGAGATCGGCCAAGCATTCTTGACTTATTTCTGACTTCTAACCCTTCTTCTTATACTGTCAATCTTTTCTCTCCTTTGGGCTCCTCCGACCAAAAACTTATCTCCGTCACCTGTCCTATCTCTTCAGTATGGCCACCCGATCCTCCCAGCCGGCGGCGCTTGTGACACTTTGGCTCTGCCGACTGGGAGGCTCTCCGGCAGTAATTCTCTGATTTCCCATGGAATGACTTCTGCTTCCGTGGCCGAGGACCCGAGGAGAGTGCTGAACGCATTACCGAGGTAATCCTCTCGGGCATGGAAGCGTACATTCCATTTTCTTTCTCTCAGTCTAATGCAAAAACATCTTGGTTTACTCACGTTTGTTCTACTGCTGTCGACAACAAGGAGGAAGCTTTCAAACGGTACCGACACCTTAAAACTCAAGAATCTCATTCTTCCTATGTTTCTGCCCGGAATCGAGCCAAATCTGTTCTTCGACTTGCCAAGCACTCTTTCATCAATAATGAATGCACTGAACTATCCAACTCTAGCTCTTCCCCAGCTTTCTGGCATCTAGCCAAAAACCTCTCCAATAATTTTTATCTTCCTTGTCTTTCCCTTCCCTTTTCCACGCTGATGGCACAATCATCACTTCTTCCTCTGACAAAGCTGAACTCTTCGCTCAAACTTTTGCTAGAAACTCCACCTTGGATGATTCCGGTGCTATTCCTCCCTCTCCACCCCCCCTCTCTCCTACTTATGCCTAATATCCTAATCTCTTCTAAAGATGTACTTTCTACCCACTCTGGGCTTAATACTAAGAAGGCATACACTCCGGACGGTGTTCCTCCTGTTGTACTAAAAATCTGTGCTTCCGTGCTGACCCCCTGCCTAGGCAAACTCTTTCGTCTCTGTCTATCCTCTAACGTCTTCCCTTCTTCTGGAAGTTTGCTCTCATTCAACCTGTCCCAAAGAAGGGTGACCGCTCTCAACCCTCCAACTATCTTCCAATTGCTCTCATCTCTTCTATCTCTAAAGTTTTTGAAACTGTTCTTGCTTCCAAATTTCTTGAGCATTTCTCCTCTCATAATCTGCTCTCAGATTGACAGTATGGCTTCCTTAACCCTTCTGGCCCGGGTGTCATTTTAATATGACACCACGAAATAAGGGCAGGTGCCCGGGTGTCCTTTCAGGAGTTAGTAAGCTTTCAAGCCTATTCAGCTTGGTCTGAACGCCGTGCGTCCGACGCATGTAAACAAAGCCGATCGTTGTGTCACCGCACCTCCGAAAACAAGAAGGAGAAGACTCTTTTGTTATTGTATGTCTGTATGTCGTTGTTTCAGTAGTAAAAAGATCGTCATATTACTAACATCGCCTGAAAATGCTCTCCACTAAAATCGTCATCACAACTGAACCAGTTGACTTAGAGAGCTCTACTCAACACCAGTCTACAGATTGAAAACCGCACTACATTTATAGATGCGTGGGAAATTTCTAGCAGTTAAAATTAACCAAAATACGGTAGCCTAGGCCTAGACGTTTTTCGGCCAGATCGCCCGGGTACGCCGCACTGTCATTAGCAGAGCTAGCCAAGGCCAGGAGGGTTAAGGGTCGCTCTACTGGTGATCTTCTTTCATATCTTACTAACTCTTGGTCATCCAACTTTCGGGACTTCGGTGAGACTTTTTCTGTTGCACTAGACATATCGAAGGCCTTCGATAGAGTCTGGCACAAATCTTTAATTTCCAAACTACCCTCCTTCGGTTTCTATCCCTTAATCTGTGCCTCTGTCTCTAATTTCCCTTCCGGCCGTTCCATAGCTGCGGTTGTGGATGGCCATCGTTCACTTCATCATCCTATCAACTCCGGTGTTTCTCAGGGTTCTGTCCTATCTCCTATTCTCTTTCTAATTTTTATAAATTATCTTCTCAACTGTACATCCAGTCCCATCCACTCATATGCAGACGACGCTACCTTACACTACTCAATTAGTTTTCCAGATCACCCCAACCAGCAGTCCCTCAAAATCAAACGTAATGAAGCCATAAAACACTTATCTTCTGATCTAGCTACTATTTTCAATTGGGGTAGAGAAAACCTTGTTGTATTTAATGCTTCCAAGACCCAATTTATCCATCTTACTACCCGTCAGGAACCTCCAGAGGACTATCCCTTATTCTTCAACAATACAAAAATCAATCCTTCATCTTCTCTCAATATTCTCGGTGTCTCTTTTTCTTCTGCTCTCACTTGGAAGGACCATATTACCAGTCTTGCTAAGGCAGCCTCCCAGAAGCTGGGTGTGCTCAACCGCCTTAAGGGGTTCTTTACCCCTGCACAGCTTCTTGTTCTGTACAGGGGCACAGTGCGTCCTTGTATTGAGTATTGTTCACATGTGTGGAGAGGATCCTCTCACATCGCACTCCTAAACAAAGTAGAAAGGAAAGCCTTTCGTATCATTAACTCCCGTCCACTCACCAACTCTCTGCAATCTCTCTCTCTTCGCCGCAATGTTGCATCTCTCTCGCTATTCTATCGCTACTACAATAATCAGTGTTCCTCGGCGATTTCCCGGTGTAAACCACCTCCTCTACGTAGGGTACGTAGTACCCGCCTTGCAACACAATCCCACCCCAATTCTGTGCAACTCTCCAACCCAAGAGTGAAACGCTATTCTCAGACTTATTTGCTATTCAACTGATGAGCTCTGGAACTCTCTCCCAGAATCAGTATTTCTCTCTTCCTATGACTTAAATTGCTTCAAACACTGTGTGTCCAGGGATCTTAGCTCGAACGTCCCTTGATTTTGGCCCTATCACTCTTTCAAAACTAAGGGAGGCACTCGCTGCAGGCAGTTATGCCTTTTGTCTCCCTCATTCACATAGACAAAAAAAAAAAAAAATTCAGTACCGATGCCTGGCTTTGAACTGTATTCTGGCTGCTGGTAGACAACTGTATTCTGGCTGCTGGTAGACAATTGTATTCCGTTTAAGGGGGGTGACCTGCTTTTTGTTATTTATGTCCTTTTCTCTCTTTCTCTGGCTTGTATCCATTCGGCCCGATTCAGCCAACTATTTTAAGACGTTTATCCCCATCTAGGTGTCGATTTCTTCCTGGCGAGCGCTAGCGAGCCAGCATTATATGAAGAATTCCGGCTTCGCCGGAGAAATTTTTCTATCGAAAAATGTACAAATTTAGCCTGCTGTCAAACAAAAATAAAAAATATGCAGGCTCGCTACCGCTCACCAGTAAAAAAATGACAACTGGATGGGGATAAACGTCTTAAAACAGTAGGCTGAATGGGGCCAAATGGATACAAGCCAGAGAAACCTAGAAAAGGACAGAACAAAAACAGGTCACCCCCCTCTGACAATTAACAGGCATCGAACTATCTCACCTAACCCGCTTAACTACCACAGATCCTTCCCAAACTGCAAAAAAAATCACATAGAAGAAAATAAAGAGACGTCACCGGTACAGAAGTTGCATTAAGGGGAGGTATGTCAATTTTTTGGGGACCCCCTTCTCCCTCATGTTTATCCCCATTAGTTTTCAGATTTTAAGACGTTCGCCCCATTAGTTTGTCGATTTTTAAGACCTTTCGTCCCATTTCTTATCAATATCAAGACCTTTCGTGTTATTTAGGTATCGTTTTTATTCCAGGCGAGCGATAATGAGCAAGTCATTTAGGCAATAGGTCCCTTAAGAGGGTTCACCGGCTTGTTTTATCTTGCTCTCCCTCTCTCTCTTTTTCCCTGGCTTGTATCCATTCGGCCCCATTCAGCCAACTGTTTTAAGACAGCGAGCCAGCATTGTATGGAAAAATCCGGCTTCGCCAGAGACATTTTTCTATCGAAAAATGTACAAATTTAGCTTACCGTCAAAACAAAAATATATTTATGCTGGATCGCTACCGCTCGCCAGGAAACTATTGACACCTGGATAGGGGTAAACGTCTTAAAACAGTAGGCTGAATGGGGCCGAATGGATACAAACCAAAGAGAGAGGGAGAGAAAGAGAAAAAAAGCGAGGTGGGCTCCCTTAACAATAGAAGGAGCGTATGGGTTAACCCCTTCTGTTCCGACGACGTCTCTTTAACGGCATTCTAGCTATATTTAGACGATGTTGTGCAGCTTAAGAAGGATCTGCGGTAGTTGAAAGGGTTAAGTGAGATAGTTCGAAGCCTGTTAACCCTTTCAAGCTCCAATACGCGTTTCTGTTCTGTTTTTTGGTTACTATTCGACGATTTTATTCAGATTAGCAAGGGTATACGGAAGTCAGAGGGTTGATTGAGATAGTCTATACCCTTATAATACCCACAGATCCTCCCTAAGCTGCATACAATTCGTCTAATGATAGCCAAAATAAAGTGCTAAAACGCGTCAGTGCTTCAAGGGGTTAATTGCCGGAGGGCCCTTTTTTAGCTGAATAAATTCGTCTAATAGTTACCAGAATATTTAGAAAAGGACGAAGATAAAGGGTTAACATTAGAAGGAGTGTGTAGTTAATATTCAGCCTAGCAACAGAAGATTTTTTAATGGGCAAACCTGTAGGGTCCCGGATGGTGCTGTGCGTTCGTGTGTGTGTGTGTGTATATGTGCAGTCAATGTGTGGTGGGGAAGAGAGAGAGGAGGCTGCATGTGTGTGTGTGTTTATGTGAGAGAGGGGTGAGGGGGGGTGATAATAGGAAGGAGGGTATGTGGGTGGGGGAGGGGATAAGACAAGATAATACATACGAAGGTACCTTGAAGGGGAGGGGGGGGCGGCGGATAATACCCCTCCTCTCTGGGGTATATAAAGACCGACTCCAGCCAACCAAACTCACACTCGTCGACCAACTCACAACCAATCAACATGAAGCTGGTAAGTAAACAAACAGACAGACATACACCCCTTGCATAACAAACCTTCTGTACCTAAGTGTGGTGTAGTGCTTAGCACGAGTTCCTGTTGATCACAAGGTCCAGGGTTCGAATCCCGGGGGGGTTGTATGAGGTTTTTCTCAAGTGGCATTACTTGATATAAAAGTTAAGGGATTGGGGTTCTCGAAAAGGGGCTCCACTCCTGACGCTATTCTTGAATGACAGTGTGCTGGCTTAATAATCCAGAAGGGTTGATAGCCTCTGAAGTCCTATTTTAACACACACACACACACACACACACACACACACACACCTTGCATAAAAACCTTCATTACCGTATTTTAATTGTATAGAAAAAAAAAAAAAAAAAACTCACACATTCTATCTATATTTAAACGATTTTGTGCCGATTAAGGGGGGATTTCCACTTGAGGGATTATTTTCTTAACCCCTTTCTCCCTCATGTTTAACTCCACTGCTATTGAGATTTTAAGACGTTTGCCCCATTAGTTTGGCTATTTTAAGAACTTTCGCCCCATTTCTGTCAATTTTTAGACATTTCGTACCATTTAGGCGTCGATTTTTTTCCTGGCGAGCGATAGCGAGCCTGTATTGTAAGAGGAAACGGCCTTCGGCCGGGACATTTTTCTACCGAAAAATGTACAAATTTATCTTGAAGGGGGTCAATGGAGTGTAATTTTTAAGCTTAATGGAGGTTTAGGGTACAAACTAAATACCTCCCCTTAAAGGGTGGGGGGGGGGGGGATGGGGGGGGGGGGTCAATTGAGATAGTCTTTACCTCCTGGTGATTCCCAGAGATCCTTCCTAAACTGTAAATATACCCCGACGAAAATATAAAAACTCCCGTCTCTCTTATTAACTCATCCATGTATTTCTTTAATTATTTGTTTCTAGTTTCCTCCCTAGACCTCTATCAAACTTAAGGGGAGGTTTCTAGTTTGTTTCCTACTCCTCCAGCAATCTTATAATTTCACCCCCTTGACCCCCTTTCAAGATAAATTTGTACATTTTTCGGTAGAAAAATTTCCCGGCCGAAGGCCGATTACTCTTAAATTACAGGCTCGCTATCGCTCGCCAGGATAAAATCGACACCTAAATGGCACGAAAGGTTTTAAAATTGACAGAATGGGGCGGAAATTCTTAAAAATCACCAAACTAATGGGGCAAACGTCTTAAAATCTCAAAAGCAATGGGGCTAGAAATGAGGGAGAAAGGGGTCAAGAAAATAGTCCCTCCCCTTAAATAACATCTCCCCTTAAAATAACAACCCCAGAATCCCCCTTCAACATATTTTGTACATTTTTTGGTAGAAAAATGTTCCGACCCAAGGCACCTAAATGGTACGAAAGGTCTTAAAATTGACATAAATTGGGCGAAAAGTCTTAAAATCGACAAACTAACGGGGCGAATGTCTTAAAATCTCAAAACTAATGGGGCTAAAAAAAATAACCCTTAAGTTTAAATCTCTCCCTATATTAATTATCTTCTTCATGTCTCTTACAGGGGGGTCACCGTTTTTTTTTTTTTATCTTTCTCTCCTTTTCTCTCTTTCTCTGGCTTGTATCCATTCGGCCCCATTCAGCCAACTGTTTTAAGACGTTTATCCCCATCCAGGTGTCGATTTCTTCCTGGCGAGCGATAGCGAGCCAGCATTGTATGGAGAAATCCAGCTTCGCCGGAGACATTTTTCTATCGAAAAATGTACATATTTAGCTTGCTGTCAAACAAAAATATATATATGCTGGCTCGCTACCGCTCGCTAGGAAAATATTGACACCTGGATGGGGATAAACATCTTAAAACAGTAGGCTGAATTGGGCCGAATGGATACAAGCCAAAGAGAGAGGGAGAGAAAGATAAAAAAAGCGAGGTGGGCCCCCTTAACCCCTTCTGTACCGGAGATAGCCTTTTCATTATATTCTGGCAACTATTAGACGATTCCTCCTTCTGTGTCTCCGTCAGATAATTTCTCTTCTGTTTTCGGGCTATTATTAGACGATTTTATTCAGATTAGGAAGGACATGTGGAAGTCAGAGGCTCAATTGAGATAGTCTTTACCCATATGATTTCCACAGATCCTTCCTAAACTGAATAAAATCGTCTAATGATAGAAGAAACTGTCAACATTGGTCCTAATCTTCAAATAAAACCAATTCCTTCTTCTGCGTCTCCGTCTAAACTGTCAAAATGGGTTCTTATCTTCAAATAAAAACAATTCCTTCTTCTCCGTCTCCGTCAGATCATCGTCGCCTGCCTTTTGGCCGTGGCCCTAGCGGCGCCCCAGGTGGATGAGCGTTTCCGGTCCTCCCAGACGGTCCGCAGCGAGAACGTGAATGACGAGAACGGCGCCTTCCGGTACGGCTTCGAGACCGATACCGGTATCGTCATTGATGCTGAAGGCACCCCCGGTACTGAGGGACAGATCAACATCGCCGGTACCTTCAGGTAACTATCCCTAACTCTCTCTCTCTCTCTCTCTCTCTCTCTCTCTCTCTCTCTCTCTCTCTCTCTCTCTCTCTCTCTCTCTCTCTCTCTCTCTCTCTCTCTTCTCTCTCTCTCTCTCTCTCTCTCTCTCTCTCTCTCTCTCTCTCTCTCTCTCTCTCTCTCTCTCTCTCTCTCTCTCTCTCTCTCTCTCTCTCTCTCTCTCTCTCTCTCTCTCTCTCTCTCTCTCTCTCTCTCTCTCTCTTTTTGATATCCTTTGCTTCCACCGTCCCTTACTCTCGGGTTAGCTATCTCTATTAGAATTAAGTCCTGACCACCTCACTGGGATCGTAAGGTCTGTGTGGTCAGTGTATCTATGTAAATCTCTCTCTCTCTCTCTCTCTCTCTCTCTCTCTCTCTCTCTCTCTCTCTCTTTGTCCTTCTGCTGTCCACCTTTCATTCTTCTCAGGACTTTCACTTCTCTCTTTGTCCATATAACTGTCTTGATGATGTAATGGATAGTGGTTAAGGTGAGACTGATGATGGACTGTTGAGGTTAAGGGGAGATGGGTCGTTTTTCTGGTACCCTTTCTCCCTCGTGTTAAGTCCCATTTGTTTTGAGATTATAAGACGTTCGGCCCATTAGTTTGGCGATTTTAACACCTTTCGCCCCATTTCGTTGTCAATTTTTAGACCTTTCGTGCCATTTAGGTGTCGATTATTTCCTGGCGAGCGATAGCGAGCCTGAAATTTTAAGAGGAGTCGGCCTTCGGCCGGGACATTTTTCTACCGAAAAATGTACACTTGGAGTCTAGCGGGTGTTTTTCCAAGCACTATCCCCTTAAGATCTGTATGTGGTAACCCAGGTTCGAATCCCGGAAGGATCACATGCTTTCATAAATGTCATTGGGAGGTGTTTGGTGTTGGCAGTGAAATAAATCAATTAAATTCTCTTTTTTTCTTTCTCTCGCTGCTTTTGCTCTTAACATTCAACTTTACCTCATATTTACGATTTATATATTATCTCTCTCTCTCTCTCTTTTTCTGTCTGTCTGTCTGTCTGTCTGTCTGTCTGTCTGTCTGTCTGTGTATCTATCTACATATAATTTCTCCCTCTCTCTCTCTCTCTCCCTCTCTCCCTGTCTGTCTATCTATCTATCTATCTATCTACATATCATCTCTCTCCCTCTCTCTACATATCATCTCTCTCCCTCTCTCTACATATCATCTCTATCTCTTCCTCTCTCTCTCTTCCTCTCTCTCTCTCTATATATATATATATATATATATATATATATATATATATATATATATATATATATATATATATATATATATATATATATTTATCAACCTATCTAACTCTATATATCTATCTATCATTTTGTTCTCTCTCTCTCTCTCTCTCTCTCTCTCTCTCTCTCTCTCTCTCTCTCTCTCTCTCTCTCTCTCTCTCTCTCTCTCTCTCTCTCTCTCTCTCTCTCTCTCTCTCTCTCTTACTATGACTCAGCCTAACCCTTTCCTCCACCTCTCTCCCCTCTCTCCCAAGGCTGAAACAGCGATCGATAATATTAAATGCAACTCACTTCTCGCTCTTTGTATCTTAAGGGGAAGTTATGTTATTTTGTTAGTCTATTTATTTATTTAATCATATATTTTTTAGTTTAGTTTTTAGTCTTAATAAAAAAAAATTATTCATCTAATCTCTGTAGACAACGCTCATTCCCACAATATTCGTTCGGTATCAGACGCTGGGAAGGGAATGAGTTGTTTAAGGGGGGCGACCGGCTTTTTTCTCATTCTTGGTTGCATCCATTTGGCCCCATTCAGCCTACTGTTTTAAGACGTTTATCCCCATCCAGGTGTCGATTTCTTCCTGGCGAGTGATAGCGAGCCAGCATTTTATGGAGAAATCCGGCTTCGCCAGAGACATTTTTCTATGGAAAAATGTACAAATTTAGCCAGCTGTCTTAACTCATTATCCAAAATATGGTGGCTCGCTATCGCTCGCCAGGTATAAATCGAGACTTGGATGGGGATAAACGTCTTAAAATAGTAGGCTGAATGGGGCCGAATGGATACAACCCAGAGAGAGCAAATAAAGCGGGCCACCCCCCTTCAGAACACCACATTAGGTTGCATATTATCATCATCCTCGCTACCTGGGAGAGAAGGAGTGGAAGGTGGAGAAGATGATTACTAACCCTTTCACCTACCCCCACCCCTTTTACTCTTACATACACACTTGCATATACACATGCACACACACTCACACTTACACATGCACACACACTCACACTTACATATACACATACACACACACTCACATATACACATGCACACACACTCACATATACACATGCACACACACTCACACTTACATATACACATGCACACACACTCACACTTACATATACACATGCACACACACTCACATATACATATACACATGCACACACTCACATATACACATGCACACACACTCACACTTACATATACACATGCACACACACTCACACTTACATATACACATGCACACACACTCACACTTACACACACACAAACAAATAAACCGATTATTATTATTATTATTATTATTATTATTATTATTATTATTATTTTAAGGGGAGACTGACCGTTTGTTTGGTCTATTAATTCATTTATTTTTTAGTTTCCTCCCTAGACCTCCATCAAACTTAAAAAAACACCCCCTAGACCCCCCTTCAAGACAAAATTGTAAATTTTTCGGTAGAAAAATGTACCGGCCAAAGGCCGGTTCCTCTTAAAATTGCAGGCTCGCTTCCGCTCGCCAGGAAATAATCGACACCAAAATGGCACGAAAGGTCTTAAAATTGACAACGAAATTGGGCGAAAGGTATTAAAATCGCCAAACTAATGGGCCAAACGTCTTATAATCTCAAAACTAGTGGGGCTAAACATTAGGGAGAAGGGGGTCCAGAAAAACGGTCTGCCTCCCCTTAAATATAGGTGACGCTGGAGACTATGGTTTCCGAGTGTACCTTATTGCTCCACACCTGACTAACGCGCTCTACCGCTTTCTTTACCTGTCTGTAACTCAAAAAGGGCTGGAGCAAATTGGCTGTAAATTCCCACATCTATTCCGTGACCGACTCTTCCCAAATGGTAGACATATTAGCTCGATTACTCTAGTCGTTTCTTAGTTACAGAGGTTAGAGGTCATGATTTTTCGCCTACTTACAACGAATAGACTATAATACCCTACCCCTTTCTTTACCTCTCCCCCTCACAGCTTCCCTCTCGGAGACGGCAGTATCATGGAAGTAACCTACATCGCTGACAAGGGTGGATACCGACCATCCGTTCGTGTGGTTCGCCAGTAAACAACAACAACAACAACACAACCTGACCACCGAACAAGCACTCCAGTTTCGAACCTCTGATCCGAAACCTCAACACACATGTACACTCTTGAGCTCAACAGCTGAATATGAATAAAATGTTTAAACAAATATAAACTTCCTACACTCCTTTCTTCAAATTTTATTATTATTTGAGCTGGCAAAATCTGGCTTTCGTCTGTGTAACAAGGGACTGGATTTCTCGAAAGGGGGCTCCAGTCCTGACGCTATTATTGACTTACAGTGTGCTGGCTTAATAATCCAGAAGGGTTGATAGCCTTTGAAGTCCCATTTTAACTAACTTCTGAGTAAGCATACCTCTGCCTGGCTCCGTTCAGGACACGTATCTTGATTCTTGATTAAAGGGCTGTATGGGTAGGCCCAATTAACCCTGCCACATATCAGAACATACATCTCATTCGGCTATCTTCTCAGGGTTTGTCAGCCACTGAACACAATCCAATGTTGTTTGCCTTTTGTTTTGATTTATTAAATGCTCTTGACCATTCCTGTGTTTTACTGCCTCGTTATTCTTGACTTAAGCACCCGTCACGCTATGACAAATTAAGTGCCGACGCTCCACGACTTAAGGAGTGGAGATAGAAGGGGGAGACCACTGGCGAGTAACGTGGGTGATTGCAGGACGAGACGCCCACAGCGGGCAGTATGGTTGGGCATGCCGCTGACGGCAACTGGACAGGTTCGAGCGGCGACCATGCAAGACCTAAGGGAGAAAAATGTCGCCGCCAGGGCGGCGACAATGCTCCCGACGAGCGGCGCCTATAAGAGGTAGGGCGGCACCTATAGGTGCTACTGCGGCGATAGACGGCCACCCTGTCACATTGGACGCCTACTCCGTCACGCTTAACCCCGACCGACGCAAACCAGTCCGTCGGACGTATATATTGCCAGGTCGCAGACTCACAGAAGGCCCTCCTCCTATGATGCCGCCTGGACGGCGACTCAAGAAACTTTCGACATTCGTCTTTGCTTACGGTTGTCGTCAGGCGGCGACCATGGTCGCCGACTACATTTTTCGGGATGCAGTCTGACGGCGTCCCACTCAAGTTGGGTTGCTTCTAAAAATATTGCCGAGCCCTTGGGACGGCGTAGGCTCGCCGCAGGTCCCCGCAGGTCGTTATCGGGTCACCACCTGACGGCGACCTACCTTATAGCAGCGTCTGACGCAGACAGGTCGGCGCCCTTGTACCGTCTGATGCCGACTGGATGCTGGCCAACGCCGCCCGCCTACCGTCCCCATCCCGGCTATTTCCTTCACCTCCCTAGCTGCCGACTCAGCTTATGAGAGTTGTGTATGGCGAACTTTTCCTGAAGCCCCTGACGACCTCTCCCGACGTCTCTCTTGAGTTGGCGTCCATCCACGACGCGTGGCGATGTAGGCAAAGACCTCGTTACGACCCTTAAGTCCTGGAGCGTCGGCACTTAAATCGGCATAGTGTGATGGGTGCTTTACAGTGTGCTGGCTTAATAATCCAGTAGGGTTGATAGCCTCTGAAGTCCTATTTTAACTAATTAGCTTCGTAGATATTCCACTTCGCTATTTGTGTGCTGTGTTGCCGGGGAGATTTCCACTCTAGGGATTTTTTTTCTGCACCCCTTTCTCCCTTATGTTTAGCCCAATTGCTTATGAGAATTTAAGAAGTTTGCCCCATTTGTTTCGCAATTATAAGAACTTTCGCTCCATTTCAGTCAGACCTTTCGTGCCATTGAGGTGTAATTTAACAGGAACCGGCCTTTGGCCGGCACATTTTTCTACTGAAAAATTTACAAATTTAGCTTGGGGGTCTTTACACCTCGATCAAGTTAAAAAATTACGCCAATATTTTTAACTTGATCGAGGTCTAAGGAACAAACTAAAAATCTCCCTTAATGATATATATATAGTTTAAACAAGTTGAGATTTTGGAAATATGAAACAAAAAGAAAAGAAATATAAAATACATCGCTTTTCTATTAATTTTCACTTTCAAGCTTAACCCCTTCTGTTCCGGTGACGTCTATATTATTTAATGCTAGCTATATTTAGACAATTTTCTGCAGCTTAAGAAGGATCTGTGGTAGTAAAAAGGGATAATTGAGATAGTTCGAAGACAATTGCTAGGAACCAGCCCTTGGCCGGGACACTTTTTCTACCGGAAAACGTACAAATTTATCTCGAAGGGGCTGGGAAGTATTTTTTTAAAGCTTAATGGATGTCTTGGGAGGAAATAATAGATTAATGAACAAGTAAATACAAATCTTCTCTTAACCCTTTCACGCATTTATGACGCAGTGGTTGCCAGATTAGCAATAAGAAATAGTTCTCTCACTCTTATAATTGCCTCTCCAAAAATTAGTTTTCTGCCCACAGCTAACTCAAAGACAACTGCAGAGGTTGAAGTAACTAAACTAAAGGTTTCTAAATACCCCTGATGGTAACAAAGGCTTTAAAGTATCCCCAATAGGCTCAACACAGCTAACTCAAAGACAACTGCAGAGGTTGAAGTAACTAAACTAAAGGTTTCTAAATACCCTGATGGTAACAAAGGCTTTAAAGTATCCCCAATAGGCTCAACACAGCTAACTCAAAGACAACTGCAGAGGTTGAAGTAACTAAACTAAAGGTTTCTAAATACCCCTGATGGTAACAAAGGCTTTAAAGTATCCCTAATAGGCTCAAAATCGCGTCATATGTCGGAGAGGGTTAAGGGGGGTAAGGTCTATTAATTGGTCGATTTATTTATATATTTATTATTCTTTTAGTTTCCTCCCTAGACCTCCATCAAGCAATACAAAAATCTCTAAGATCCCCCATCTAGATAGATCTGTACATTTTTCGGTAGAAAAATGTTCTGGCCGAAGGATGGTTGCTCCTAAATTACAGGCTCCCTATCGCTCGCCAGGAAAAAAAATCATCTAAATGGAATGAAATGTCTTAATAATGACTAAGAGATTGGGGTAAATGTTTTAATATCGCCAAATTTAATATCTCAAAATTTGAAAACTAATCTGGCTAAACACGAGGGAGAAGGGGGGGGGGGGGTGCACAAAAACCAACCACTGGAATATTGACATTATTATACAAAAATACACATACGCCAATCGTATTTTCCATTTTAGTCATCGGTAAACCTCCGTTTTCTTATATACGTTTAAGTAAGAAAACTAGTATATATTATGGGTGACTATGTAATAATGAATAAATGTCCTTGATAATAATAATAATAATAATAATAATAATAATAATAATAATAATAATAATTACTATTATTATTATTCTATTATATTATCAATAAATGACGTACATCTGGCACAAAAACCGACCACTGGAATATCGACATTATTATACAAAAATACACGTACGCCAATCGTATTTTCCATTTTAGTCATCGGTAAAACTCCGTTTTCTTATATACGTTTGAGTAAGAAAACTAGTATATATTATGGGTGACTATGTAATAATGAATAAATGTCCTTAATAATAATAATAATAAAAATAATAATAATTAGGCCTATTATTATTATTATTATTATTATTATTATTATATTACATTATCAATAAATGACGTACATCTGGCACAAAAACCGACCACTGGAATATTGACATTATTATACAAAAATACACATACGCCAATCGTATTTTCCATTTTAGTCATCGGTAAAAGTCCGTTTTCTTATATACGTTTGAGTAAGAAAACTAGTATATATTATGAGTGACTATGTAATAATGAATAAATGTCCTTGATGATAATAATAATAATAATAATAATAATAATAATAATAATTACTATTATTATTATTCTATTATATTATCAATAAATGACGTACATCTGGCACAAAAACCGACCACTGGAATATCGACATTATTATACAAAAATACACGTACGCCAATCGTATTTTCCATTTTAGTCATCGGTAAAACTCCGTTTTCTTATATACGTTTGAGTAAGAAAACTAGTATATATTATGGGTAACTATGTAATAATGAATAAATGTCCTTAATAATAATAATAATAAAAATAATAATAATTATATTATTATTATTATTATTATTATTATTATTATTATTATATTACATTATCAATAAATGACGTACATCTGGCACAAAAACCGACCACTGGAATATTGACATTATTATACAAAAATACACATACGCCAATCGTATTTTCCATTTTAGTCATCGGTAAAAGTCCGTTTTCTTATATACGTTTGAGTAAGAAAACTAGTATATATTATGAGTGACTATGTAATAATTAAGAAATGTCCTTAATAATAATAATAATAATAATAATAATAATAATTATTATTATTATTATTATTATTATTATTATTATTATTATTATTATATTATATTATCAATAAATGACGTACATCTGGACCACCGTTCAACCTATTTGGTCTATGTCAGCCTCATGGTAGCTGTGAGACACCAGTGCACTAAATCCAATATCTAGAATGGCTGCTCTTGGCTAACTTAGAACCCTACCTAACATAAGTCAGATCTAAATTATATCTTACCTGATCTTATACCTAACCAATCATGAGTCTAAGCCATTACACATTGCCTGACCTTGTAGCTAACCCCAAGTTATAGTTAGTGTACCTTATGTACACTCGAATACCATAGTGTCTAGCCCACTCATAAATATTCGTGGATTTTAACTAATTCTAAGTATTGTCAAGCAAGTGTTTATCCAAAAATCAATTCATATATATATATAATTGTATAAAGATAAACATAAGGGGGTGGGCTAGAAACTATGGTATCCGAGTGTACATTTGGCCACATAAGTCCTTGTTCCTTCCTTTGATCTAATACATGGTTAAGGGGAGATTTCCACTTGAGGGATTTTTGTCTTGACTCCTTTCTCCCTCATGTTTAGCACCATTGTTTTTCTACTTTTAAGACGTTCGCCCCAATATTTTGACGATTTTAAGAACTTTCAACCCATTTCTGTCAATTTAAGACCTTTTGTGCCATTTAGGTGTCGATTTTATCCTGGCGAGCGATAGCGAGCCTGTAGTTTAAGAGGAACCGGCTTTCAGCCGGGACATTTTTCTACCGAAAAATTTACACATTTATCTTGAAAGGGGCCCAAGGGGGTGTAATCTTAAGCTTGAAGGATATCTAGGGACCACACTAAAAACCTCCCCTTAACACCCTCTGTACCGGTGACGTCTTTTGTATTTGATTTTGACTACATTTAGACGATTTTATGAAGCTTAGGAAGGATATATGGTAGCTAAAAGGATTAATGGAGACAGTCTGTAGCCTTTCCATCGATAGACGTTCTTCCTAATCTGAATAAAATCGTCAAATAGTTTGCAGAATATAATGAAAATCTCGTCGCCGGTACAGTCGCGCTAATAAGTGATGTCTCGGCACCAAGTATGTTTTGATCAATAATTGGTATCGGCAATATCTAAGCCTCATTTCTTCATATCGAGTGAAATATACAAGCATGTTCCTACACTTACCCACCCGATTCAACATCTGACAGACATTAATACAGCACAGAGCAAGCCAAACGTAATGACATCTGGGACATGACTTATTAGCGCGACTGTACACAAGGGGTTAAAAATGCACATGATGTATTTCGGGGGTGGTTTCTTATATACGTTTAAGTAAGAAAACTAGTATATATTATGGGTGACTATGTAATTATGAATAAATGTCCTTAATAATAATAATAATAATAATAATAATATACACTCTCTTATGCAGTGGTTAACTCATCTGATTACCTAACTGCTAATAAAAAAAAATACCCTACTTGCAAATAATTCATACTAATTTCGCTTTCATACAATTAAGATCAAGATGAGAAACTGAACTTATGAGGCCAACTGTACCTGATGATATAGGTAATCTGGAATCCATTTTGCTATTATATTTTTTCACCAACCAATTTCACTTCTAAACTCAATTAATGAAATCAACAAATAAATGTGGCACTCCAAGGACTCGAACCTAAGACACTCGCACCAAAATTCCGCGTACTTATGCATTACGCTATCAATTATTATGTTTTTAACACCAACCAACTTCACATCTAAACTCGATTAATGAAATCAATAAATACATGTGGCACTCCGAGGAGTCGAACCCAGGATACTCTCATCGAAATTCCGCGCACTATGCATTACGCTATCAATACCTTATCTAATAGCTAACCCAGACCCCTATGTTATCACAGGTCAGTTATCCGTGAAGCTGATGGTTACAACTTGTGCCAGGAGCTGCCAGACTTTCAGGGCTGGTAAGTTCATAATGTCCCAGACGTTGATGGTGCAGGTGGGGTACAGGCGGGTACAAACGTTGCCTCTTGTTGTTCCTCTGTCGTTGTTGTTGTTGTTGTTGTTGTTCCCAAACCCGGAGAACCCAGCACGTGAGGCTTCCAGGTAGACCCAGAACCGATTGTTTGGGTCCTCTTCTACTGGGCCGTGTTGGGGGCTGGTAGGGAAAATTTGAGGTCAGATAAAAGGGTGACCGGTCAACTCAACCAGTAGACCATTTCAACCAGTAGCTCTCAACCAGTACCAAATCAACCAATACGGTTAGGTTAGGTTAGGTTAGTACTATATTTTGGCACTGGTTTGGTTGGTCTAGGTTAATTTGGCACTGGTTGAGAGCTACTGGTTGAAATGGTCTACTGGTTGAGATGACATGGAACCAGATAAAACTAATGAATTGATTGTACAGTCGGCCTAATAAGTCATGTCTCGGCACCAAGTATGTTTTGATCAATAATTGGTATCATCAATATCTAAGCTTCATTTCTTCATATCGAGTGAAATATACAAACATGTTCCTACACTTACCCACCCTATTCAACATCTGGCAGACATTAATACAGCACAGAGCAAGCCAAACGTAATAACAGCTGGGACATGACTTATTAGCGCGACCGTACATACATTAGAAACTCGGGTAAGTGATACGATTATAATAGTCCTGGAACTATTAAGGGGAGATTTCCACTTGAGGGATTTTTTTCTTTACCCCTTTCTCCCTCGTGTTTAGTCCCATTGCTTTTGAGATTGTAAGACGTTCACCCCATTAGTTTGGCGATTTTAAGAACTTTCACCCCATTTATGTCACTTTTAAGACCTTTAGTGCCATTTAGGTGTCGATTTTTTCCTGGCGAGCGATAGCGAGCCTGTAGTGTAAGAGGAATCGGCCGTCGGCCGGGACATTTTTCTACCGAAAAATGTACAAATTCATCTTGAAAGGGGGTCAAGGGAGTGTAATTTTTAAGCTTGATGGAAGTCTAGGAAACACACTAAAAACCTCCCCTTAAGGAACCTCTCTGAATGAAAAATATCTAATGATAATGTACGACACTTAATTTTGTAATATATATATATACCGGTATATATATATATATATATATATATATATATATATATATATATATATATATATATATATTATGTTTCTATTATCAGACAATTCTATTCAGATTAGGAAGGGTATAATTATGGAAGTCAGAGGGTTAATAATTGAGATAGTCGTAACCCTCATAAGTCCCACAGGTCCTTCCTAAGCTATATAAAATCGTCTAATGATACCCAGAATAAACTGTCAAAATGCGTCATCACCTTCAGAGGGTTAAGGGGGGATGGGCCGGTTTTCTGGACCACTTTCTACCTCATGTTTAGCCCCATTAGTTTTCAGATGTTAAGATGTGTGCCCCATTGGTTAGTCGATTTTAAGACCTTTCGCCCCATTTCTTCGTCAATGTTTAGACCTTTCGTGCTATTTAGGTGTCGATGTTTTCCCTGGCGAGCGATAGTGAGCCTGTAATGTTGGAAAAACCGGCCTTCGACCGGGAAAATTTTCTAACGAAAAATGTACAAATTAATCTAGAAGGGGGATCTAATGGATGTTTTTTTTTTTTTTTTTTTTTTTTTTTTTAATTTGATGGAGGTCTAGGGATGAAACTAGGAAAATAATGAATACATGCAAAAATCGATGATCTTACCGGAGTTGTTTGAGGAATATGTCCGAGGCTGGAAAGTAAGTGGTGGGATCAGCAGCCAGTTGGCATAGTAGTCTTGTACGGCACCCTTCAGTCCACACCTAGATGGAGAGATAGATAGATAGATAGTTAGTTAATTCTTTATTTCATAAAAGGTTACATGGTAACATTTTACATATATACAGATAGATTCAGACTCAAATCTTTATTTCATAAAAGGCAACACAATTAACTTTTTACATATATACAATAGAGATAACAGTAACCTCATACATTACCGCATTCTAGGTTCATGGTTTTGTACAAACATAATTCTTGACTTGATAGCATTTATATCATTAGTTTTCAAATCTGATACGTCATATTCATGTAATAGGATATGGTTAACTTCCTTTCCTAACGATAAGTATTCATCAAGGTTTAATAAACATTTCTGTAAAAACTTGCAAGGTTTTAGGAGACATTTGTGAGCAAATCTAATTTTTTAACCAATTCATTAAATGATTAAATGTCATTAGTCCCGCCAATTCACATGCATGATGATTACTTTCCCAATATTTTAATTTCAGCATTTTCTTTATTGCTTTGTGGTAACCAATTGCAAATTGCTTAAGAGGAAGTTTGCACTTTTGTTATAAAACCATAATTCAGAACCATAAAAACTTGAGCAGTAACTTTGGAACAACTGAGTAAAAACCCTAACATTAACATTAGAAAATTTACGTAAAATACAATTAAATTCATTATAAAACTTGTTACGACACCTAATTACGTCTTTGTCATTATTTAAATTATCATCTATTATAAACCCTAGATACTTTTGTTCATTAACAACATTCAATATCTCTCCACATAGCATCAACTTTGGCTTTAAGTTTTTATCTTTATTTAGATAGGTATTCTACCTATTTAGATAGATAGATAGATAGATAGATAGATAGATAGATAGATAGATACATAGATAGATAGATACATAGATTGATAGATATATAGATAGATAGATATATAGATACATAGATAGATAGATACATAGATTGATAGATAGATAGATAGATACAAAGATAGATACATAGATAGATAGATAGATAGATAAATATATAGATATATTAGGAAGTCCGGCTTAACTTCTAACATAGGATTTGTTACAAAGTGGAAGGTATACAAACAGCAAAGCAGCAGGCTCTCTCCCCACCCACCCTTTTACCTTGGGTAGATATGAAATTTAGTTGGGGAAAGAAGGCCCCCAGCAGAATGAGAAAATGTTGTCACAGGAGCATGGAATTACTCCTGTGAGGTTATGACAAAACTATTGTTATCCCGCCGTACAGGTACACTCTAGGACATAAGTCGTGGTCTTTAGTTTCCGAAGCTATCCCGAACCGAATAGAATCTTCTTAACCCCTTCTATACCGGTGACGTCTTTTTCAGTTCATTCCGGCTACTATTGGACGAGTTTATTCAGTAAAAAAGGACCTCCAGTAATTAACAGGCTTCGAACTATCTCACTTAACCCATTTTACTACCACAGATCCTTCTTAAACTGCACCAAGTCGTCTAAATATAACTATAATAATGTAAAAAAGGCGTCCGGTATGGAAGGGGTTAATAATTCTTTGCCTAATATTGACGATTCGGAGGTTCGTTTTGCTGTTCGAGGTTCATATTGGACTAGGATATGTGTCTTAGACCGTATATTCCCATACATTGTGTCTGTAACCAACCTATGTATCTATACCTGATATAATTATATGTGGATCTATTTGTCTGCCATTATTTCTCCTGACATTTATATTCAGATGAGGAGGGGCGTATTTTCTAACTCCTTTATTATTCATAGGATCTCCTTGATATTTTAACACTAACCTAATCAATTAATTTGCGGCACCTTTTGTTATATGACCCTTTTTGCTAGTACGACTAGAAATAGAGTAGATGGTATTATAGAGACACTCCAATACCCTTTGTCAATCGAAGTGATTCGAGAGAGGAGCGAATGCCGACAAGTAAATGGTTCGGTAGTTTGCTGCTTTATAAGGCATATCCTTATAATGTATTGATATTACGAAGTAATATCTTGCTTTCAGATGTCATGGGAGACAGATTAAGGGCCGTATATGGGTATAGTGTATATGGGTAGTGAATAGGGTGGTGTATTACGGGGTTACACATGGTGTGGACGACCTCCCCTACCTGGTAATGGATTAGCCCTGGTGTGAGGCCGGGTTTAAACAGAAAAACAATGTATTCTAGACTGTGATAGTGATAACACCCGCTCCCGTCTTGTGCCCCTGGATTTAACACCCTAACATCATACCAGGATATTTTACTGCCACGGATATATTGGAGAGCAGTCACCGGCCTGGGAGTATAGTCCACAACAATAGATGAGTGCTTTTTCGTACCCCTTTATTAATTAACCCCTTCAGGTGCTGCCATATGTTTTCTTCATTCCAATGCACCCAATAGTGATCAGTTTCCATCCAGTGAGTCGAAATATATATATATCGAAGTCATCAAAATATCACTCATTTCGATATTAATTTTTGTTACAGACATATTCCTCTCAAATTCTATTCAGCACATTACCCTATATATATATATATATATATTTATTTATTTATTTTTCTATATTCCAACTTAATCCCTCTCGGGTATAGCCTGAACATTCACCGCTGTACAATGAGCAGTGAAGCCCGTGAGGTCTTGCTCCAGTCTAAGGAGTGAGACATGTGAAGCACGTAGAGTACAATGAGCACCTGCCATCTTGCCTTCATATGAGGCACGGTGCTCACTCATGGCCCGAAACGACCCCATCTCTGAAGCCACCTCGTTCCCGTGCTTCACTGTCTGATCCCCTACACTCAGACTCTCACTCTTATACACTCACACACACACAACGCCACCTGTTGAGCAAATAACTCACCATGCATGGCACCCCTATAGCATATTTTGAATATGGGAATATTCATACAGTGCTATTTAATCAGGGAACAATGAGGGTATTTTATTGGCGTTTCGGTGGGCTTTGTGGTAATACACTGATACTAGGAACAGCACAAATTCCATCCCATTAATATCTTCCCATTGATATATCGGGATTTGAACCCGGGACCTTTAGATTACCAGGCCAGTGGCAAGACCACTCCGCCACACCTCCCCTATATATACAAAGTATATACAGTATGATGAATATAACATAATATATTAGCCCTACAAAGACAAATGGCAAGGATCCGAAAAGTAGTCCTACTTTTCGAATCCTTGCCATATATCCCCATAAATGGGGATACACATCTTAAAACAGTGGGCTGAATGGGGCCGAATGGATACAAGCCAGGGAAAGAGAGAAAAGGAGAGAAAGATAAAAACAAAAGCCGGTGACCCCCCCCCCCTTAACAACATTGCCAGATGGTATAGTCTATTAGGGTAGCATTCAAGGAGACTATTGCAGGACTCTTCTTCTTACCTCTGACCGGGTATAGGCTATCCTAGTGTTTACTAACCTATACCCCTTTGAAAGGACATTAGCCTAACCTAACAACCTTACCTAACCTATCCTAGTATTACAGGTGGGGGCTGCCGCCCCCACACCCCCACTTTGACTTAGATTTTTGGTGTATTTGTCTGTGAAGTGGGTATTTTTCAATTTGTTGATAACGAAAATCCTCCATGCGGACTATATGGAGAAAAATATGGCGAATCTATTGATGCCTATTTTCCCTAATACATTGTTTCTCATAACGCTGCACTAGTGTCGTTGAATATAACCTCTATTCGCTGTAAGTAGGCGAGAAATTATGACCTCTATCCTCTGTAACTCGAACACGACTAGAGTAATCGAGCTAATATTTTTACCATTTGGGAAGAGTCAGCCAAGGAATAGATGTGGACATTTACAGCCAATTTGTTCTAGCCCTTTTTGAGTTACAGGGGATAGAGGTCATGATTTCTCGCCTACTTACAGCGAATAGACTATAGTAACTGTCTTGTCCGCTTGCAACAACTCTGCTATGGCCAGTGTGGTCTAGTAGTGTGCGTGTGTCTCTTAAGGGGAGACGGTCGTTTTTCTGGTCCCCTTTCTCCCTCGTGTTTAGTCCCATTAGTTTTGAGATTTTTAGACGTTCGGCCCATTTGTTTGGCGATTTTAAGACCTTTCGTCCCATTTCGTTATAAATCTTAAGACCTATTGTGCCATTTATAGGTGTCTTTTTTTCCTGGCGAGCGATAGCGAACCTGTAATTGTAAGAGGAACCTAGCGAAAAATTTACAAATATATCTTAAGGGGGGGTCTAGGGGATGTTTTTCTAAGTTTGAGGGATGTCTAGCGAGGAAACTAAGAATTTATGAATGAATTAATTTATAGGCCAAAAAAAGCAGTCAGTGTCCCCTTAACTTATAACTTTATTCTGGCTACTATCATATTATTGTATTCAGTGTAACAAGAGCCGGTAAGATCCTGTGTGGCGGGAGGAACTGTTTTTCAGATGCCTATTTACTAAGAAACATTGAACAATATCTTTAAGGGGAGATCTCCACTTCAGGGATTTTTTTCTTGACCCCCTTTCTCCCTCATGTTTAGCCCCATTGCTTTTGATATTATAAAACGTTTGCCCCATTAATTTAGCGATTTTAAGAACTTTCACCCCAGATTAAGACCTTTTGTGCTATTCAGGTGTCGATTTTATCCTGGCGCGCGATAGCGAGCCTGTAATTTAAGAGGAACCGGCCTTTGGCCGGGAAATTTTTCTACCGAAAAATGTACAAATTTATCTTGAAAGGGACTCAAGGGGGTGTAATTTTAAGCTTGATGGAGGTCTAGGGAACAAAGTAAATACCTCCCCTTAACCTAACCTAACCTAACCTAGTATATTAGTGGACTATTTATGAATGTAAAATGTTAAAATATATTGTAACATTACCAAATTATTGAGATATAAGTACTGGTCTCCCCGCTACACAGGATTATACCTAAGGGCCTCCAGCAATTAATAGGCTTCGAACTCCTGTATATCAATTAACCCTTTATGCTACTACCCATCCTGGTATTAGTTTATGACCAACCAGTTACGGGCCCCCATCGATGATCATCAGTGTTTTATCACTTTCATGAACGATACATTTTTGGTGTACAGGTAATTTCCGTCGCAAAATCACTATAAGTGAAATACGAGAAACTGTTTTCACCCATAACACAGGGAACGTGAGCTGGGTTTAGACCGTCGCGCACCCATAAACAGGGAACGTGAGCTGGGTTTAGACTTTAGACCGTCGCAGGTTAGTTTTCGGTTTGGTTAGGTTAGGTTAGGCTAATATTGAAAATACAAAAATGCGACGGTCCTCGGTGTTAAACAACACTGTATATCAAATAAAAAATAAAAAACAACAACAAATTACCTGAAAAACTCGTAAATAGTAATGGTTGGTGATAAACTTTTACCCAGTTCCTTTTCAAACTGCAAATAATTGTCTAAATCTAACTAGAATATAATCTATAAAAACAGAAGGGATTAATCAAATTAATCAGGGTTTAATCCTGGGTGAGTTCTGAGGGATACATTTTCGAACCTCCTTCTTCCTCATGTTTAGCCCCATTAGTTTTGAGATTTTAACATTTTCGCCCTGTTAGTTTGGCGATTTTAAGACATGTTGCCAATTTTCTGTCAATTTTAAGACCTTTCGTACCATTTAGGAGTTTATTTGTTCAAGGCGAGCGATAGGGAGCCTGTAATTTAGGAGGAATCGGCCTTTGGCCGGGACATTGTACAAATATACTGTATTTATTCCTTTATTTCTTAGTTTTCTCGCTAGACCTCCATCAAGCTTAGAAAAAACACCCCCTAGACCCCCCTTCAAGATATATTTGTACATTTTTCGGTAGAAAAATATCCCGGCCGAAGGCCGGTCTCTCTTAACATTTCAGGCTCGCTATCGCTCGCCAGGAAATAATCGACACCTAAATGGCACGAAAGGTCTTAACATTTACAAAGAAATGGGGCGAAAGGTGTTAAAATCGCCAAACTAATGGGCCGAACGCCTTATAATCTCAAAACAAATGGGGCTTAACACGAGAGAGAACAGGGACCAGAAAAACGACCCACTCCCCTTAACCTCAACAGTCCATCATCAGCCTCACCTTAACCATTTGAAGCTCTGACGCGTTTTAGCAGTTTATTTTGGCTATCATTAGACGATTTTATGCAGTTTAGGAAGTATCTGTGGGTATTAACAGGGTAAATACTACCTCAATCGACCCTTTGACTTCCATATACCGTTACTAATCTGAATAATATCGTCTAATAGTAGCCAGAAACAGAACAAAAACGCGTATTGGAGCTTAAAAGGGTTAATTGACCACCTGCGAGTTTCAGGCCGTAAGGAAGTTGGAGCTGTAGGAATCGATGGTAAAGATAGAGATGCAATAATAATGTAGGTTTCTGATGGCTAAAGAGTATGTTGAATTGGGTTTTATATAATGATAAATGTACTACAACCATAGTTTAGCTGGTAATTCTGATAACTATATATGTCTACAGCTCCAACTTCCTTATAGCCTGAAACTCGCAAGTGGTCAATTGTTGTGCTCACCTGTAGATAAGCAAAGTAGGAATTCATCTTTGCTAGCTGATCCTCGTAGTGGGGGTCATCGTAGAGGTCAGGCAGGTCACTCTCGATGCTGTTGGTCAGGTCAGGCGAGGTAGGGAGGTCAGATGCGATAAGGGGCAGGTCAGACGATTTAGGGTCCAGGTTTGAAGTGGCAGGGAGGTCATTGGTGGTAGGGGATCGGTCAGAGGCGGCAGGGGATCGGTCAGAGGCGGCAGGGGATCGGTCAGAGGCGGCAGGGGATCGGTCAGAGGCGGCAGGGGGGTCAGAAGCGACAGGGGATAGATCTGGAGATAACTGCCGGCTTCTGTAGGCGTATTTGACCCTCCTAGTCAGCTGGGGCAGGGCCAGGGATATCGGCACGTTGAGCAGGGCGGCTGTTGGGGAAAGTCAGCCTATCAGTAGCCAGACTTGACTTTCAACTCAAAATAATAAAGTTCTCAATCTATCTATCTATCTATCTATCTACCGGTATCAATCTATCTATCTATCTATCTATCTATATGATATTGAGAAAGAAAGACGGTACCTGTTGACTTACGGACAATGGAGGTAGCGTTAATGACACCGGAAGGTTGAAAGATAACAATATAAGGTAATGGTTGGGCGGGAGCAGCTACGGGGTGGGTAATCGTAGGTAGGTCATTAGTGTATGAGAGAGAGAGAGAGTACAAAGAAAATCAAGCAACAACAGACCTTTTGGCTCGACCGTCCCTTGATTTTGGCCCTGTCACTCTTTCAACTATGGGGGAGACACTCGCTATAGGCAGTTCTGCCTTTTGCCTCCCTCAGTCACATAGAAAAAAAAAAAAAAAAAGGTCTAGTGAACCCTCTAGGCTGCTTGTCGTCCAAAACACTGAGGATCAAGTGTCCAAACAGTAGTTTAGAGTGCGTAAGGGAAAACTTGCTGCTCTGGAACTGATGTCTGTGGCAGGATTAGGAAGTTAGTACGGGACAGATGGGTTATTAACATAACACAGTTATAAGTGATCTTTCGTATATCTGGGAAAAAGAGAGTAACGTCTTAGTAATATATAGGCCTAGGCTATATACGCAATAATCCTTGATGAATCTGAGGAGGGAATAGAATATAGTTATTCATTTACAAACTCAGTCAGTCGCGGGTTTGATGCAAGATCTTTGTCTAGGCAAAGTTTAAAAGAACCAACGGTGCTGCAGTCTATAACGTCTCGGGGAAGCCCATTCCACAAGTTGACAACTCGATTGAAGAAGAAATTCTTAGATTCATTTGAGTTAAAAGATTTACCAATAATTTTGCAACTGTTTCCCCGCGTGTCATTATATTGGTCGATAGTGAAGTACTTACTACAGTTCATATTATCGATGCCTTTGATGATTGTGAACACTTGTATAAGTCGCCTCTTAATCTGCGCTGGGTTAAAGGAAATAAATAAATTCTCTAAGATGCTCCTCGTATGGTTTGTTCTTTAGGCTAGGTATAACTCGTTCTAGCATATCTATATATTTTAGACAAGATAGATAGAGAGAGAGAGAGAGAGAGAGAGAGAGAGAGAGAGAGAGAGAGACGGTATTTGGAATGAATGCAAGATTTCAAGCAATAATTGGTATAGACACATGTAAGACCCCCCCCCCCTACACTCTAACACACACACACACACACACACACACACACATGTACTGTACGTACCTTCTCTCAACCATATCTTATCTCAGCATAAAACTATAGATGGCCTGCTCTTTAAGGGGAGATTTTCACCTGAGGTATTTTTGTTGTATTTTAAATCCATTCGCCCCATTTTTTACAATGTTAAGACTTTTTTTACGATTTATGGGTTGATTTTTTCCTGGTGAGCGACAGCGAGCCTGCAATTGAATAGAAATCAGCCTTTGCCCGAGACAGTCTCCTACCGAAAAATGTACACATTTATCTGGAAAGGGGATATTTGGGGTATTGTTTTTCAGCTTGATGGAAGTCTGGGGAGCAAACTAAAATTCTGCCCTTAACGGGGGGTCACCTGCTTTTTTTTATCTTTCTCTCCATTTCTCTCTTTCCCTGGCTTGTATCCATTCGGCCCCATGCAGCCAACTGTTTTAAGACGTTTATTCTCATCCAGGCGTCGATTTCTTCCTGGCGAGAGATAGCGAGCCAGCATTGTATGGAGAAATCCGGCTTCGCCAAAGACATTTTTCTATCGGAAAATTTACAAATTTAGCTTGCTGTCAAAACATAAATATATATATATGCTGACTCGCTACCGCTCACCTGGATGGGGTAAACGTTATACAACAGTTGGCTGAATGGGGCCGAATGGATAGAAGCCACAGAAAGAGAGAAAAGGAGAAAGAAAGCGAGTCACCCCCCTTAATAAACCTGAAACTAATTATATCAAATATCTAGTCCTTACCAATTGTCATGGGAGCGCCTGTGTTGATGTAGATAAACCTGGCCTCTCCGTTGCTGGAGTTGTTCGGTGTTGGGGCTGTTCCGGTCACCAGTACCACCAATAAGAGTACGCTGCAAATATGGTCTGTCAGTCAGTAGCCAACCCTAATTCCCTCAAGGGCTAGGGAGGATCAACAAGACACACAAGAAAGGAAAAAGAGGGGACAAGGGGGCTGTTCCGGTCACCAGTACCACCAATAAGAGTACGCTGCAAATATTATGTCAGTCAGTAGCCAACCCTAATTCCTACATGGGTTAGGGAGGATCAACAAGACACACAAGAAAGGCAAAAGAGGTGACAGGAGAAGAACACATATAAAAGTTGTATGTGAAATAACAATACATAGACCATTATAATTATAGCATGTTTATTATACGGTATATAATTATAGCATGTCTATTATACGGTATATAATTATATATACTATATTTTCTTTGTAGTATAGTACTGGTCCATTAAGGGAGACCACCTCGCTTTTTTTCTTCTCTTTCTCTCCCTCTCTCTTTGGCTTGTATCCATTCAGCCCCATTCAGCCTACTGTTTTAAGAGGTTAACCCCATCCAGGTGTCAATATTTTCCTGGCGAGCGGTAGCGAGCCAGCATATATATATTTTTGTTTTGACAGCAAGCTAATTTTGTACATTTTTCGATAGAAAAATTTCTCCGGCGAAGCCGGATTTCCCCAAACAATGCTGGCTCGCTATCGCTCGCCAGGAAGAAATAGACACCTGGATGGGGATAAACACCTTAAAATAGTTGGCTGAATGGGGCCGAATGGATACAAGCCAGGGAAAGAAAGAAAAGGAGAGAAAGATAAAAAAAAAAAAACGGTGACCCCCCTTAACAATTTTGAGCGTGCAATAAATAAAACCTGGGCCATATTGTTGAGTACACTGTAAATCTGAATGTACGGTCGCGCTAATAAGTCATGTCTCGGCACCAAGTATGTTTTGATCAATAATTGGTATCAGCAATATCTAAGCTTCATTTCTTCATATCGAGGGAAATATACAAACATGTTCCTAAACTTGCCCACCCTATTCAACATCTGACAGACATTTAATACAGCACAGAGCGAGCCAAGCGTAAAGACAGCTGGGACATGACTTATTAGCGCGATCGTACGGTCGCACTAATAAGTCATGTCCCAGCTGTCCTTACGTTTGGCTTGCACTGTGCTGTATTAAATAAGGGGAGGCTGAACCTTTGACCCCCAAGTCAGCCTGTATAAGAGATTGTGTTTCTGGCATTATACCATCTTATTACCAATGGAAATACTAAGACTCGCTGAAAATAATCCGCTCTCTATGTGCGTGCGCGCGAGCGCAGAATTTCATTGCACTATTTGTAAAATCATCTTCTCACTCAAAATTGTTCAAATTTCCCGCAATTATTGCATGGCGTATCCTACAAGCATCCCCTAAAAGAAAATGATATAGTTTTACCATATTGAATAATAGAAGGGGCTGAAATTTGTTTTTAATATATATATTTTGGTAGCCAACTTTTCAACATGAACAATGTCTAATCTTGAAAAATATGTGAGATAATGCCATTATCTCTTAATTTTCCAGCTGCTATATAGTCCTATATGTAGTGTGTAGAAGGGGAATGAATTTGAGCAACACAAACAAAAGAAGACAATCTCGTAAGTGCCAATATAGGATCGCTGGCAAGCTAAAAATTTAATCTTAGATTTTCACACACCAAAATGAAATTTTGGAGAGATAAAATAGTTAGACCTCCTTAGAAATCGTTTTCTATCATGGTGCTCACATAGAAGATCGAGATTTATGGCTAACTAAAGCAAAATGTCTTCAGCAGCAAGCATGACTAAATAAATTCAAATAATTTTATACCAAAATCCATGATTTTGGGGCCCCCCTAGAGGGGGACTAGGGATGTCATATGGGTGTTTATGCCCTCATATGATAATTTCTATTGCTTACAGAAGCCCTTTAGACAAAAGACACAATTTTTTTTTTTGGTGGCTGTAGGTAAACATTTTCGTTTTTTGGGGTCGTGGGCGAACCCCCACCCGGGGGGGTTATGGAATTATGAAATTTTGATTTCTGGGCTCAGCGGAGGGTTCAGCCTCCCCTTGTCTGTAAGATGTTGAATAGGGTGGGTAAGTGTAGGAACATGTTTGTATATTTCACTCTCTCTGTGCTGTATTAATGTCTGTCAGATGTTGAATAGGGTGAGTAAATGTAGGAATATGTTTGTATATTTCACTCTCTCTGTGCTGTATTAATGTCTGTCAGATGTTGAATAGGGTGGGTAAGTGTAAGAACAGGTTTGTATATTTCACTCTCTCTGTGCTGTATTAATGTCTGTCAGATGTTGAATAGGCGGGGTAAGTGTAGGAATATGTTTGTATATTTCACTCTCTGAGCTCTATTAATGTCTGCCAGACGTTGAATAGGGTGGGTAAGTGTAGGAACATGTGTGTATATTTCACCCTCTCTGTGCTGTATTAATGTCTGTCAGATGTTGAATAGGGTGGGTAAGTGTAAGAACAGGTTTGTATATTTCAATCGATATGAAGAAATAAAGCTTAGATATGGCTGATACCAATTATTGATCAAAATATATACTTGGTGCCCAGACATGACTTATTAGCGCGACTGTACATAAATAACACACATGTTTTTTTTTGTTCACACATATTTTTAGTTTAATAATTACCAAAAAGTATTTCAAACTTTATATTTTCTTGATCTGAGCAGTAGGATGTGTGTGAATTTGTGTTTTGTGTTCGTGTGCTCATTGTTTTCTGCTGTGTTGTCCCTATTCTGGCTCTGTCTTGAGTCGGCCACCCCCGAAGAACAAAAATAGGAAAAGTGGGGATTGGGCCTGAGTGTATAGAATAAAATTACCAAAACGTATTTCAAACTAAATATGTTCTTGATCTGAGTAGCTTCGAGACAAATTATTAACGAAAAATTAAGGGGAGATGGGCGTATTTATTTGCTCAATTATGTATTGTAAGTTAAATTAGTACACTTTTCGATAGAAAAATGTACGGTCAAAGGCCGGTTCCTCTTAAAATACAGGCTTGATATCGTTCGCCAGGTAAAACTCGACACCTAAATGACATGAAGAGCCTTAATATTGACAAACATGTGGAGCGGAAGGTCTTAAAATCAACAAAATAATAGGACGAACCTTCTTCAATCTGAGAACTAATGGGGCTAAATATGAGGGAGAAGGGGGACCAGAAAAACGACTCATCTGCCTTTAGGTAGAAGTATATATTATTGCGTTCGTATTAAATCATAAGTACGCCCGAATTTGATTAATAAGAGCTAGCCCGAAAATATCCGACTGGAATATATATACAGTATATATATATATATATATATATATATATATATATATATATATATATATTAAAACTCGCTAGGAGAATTGAAACAATGGAACTCCATAAATATACACCTTTGAATCTAGACTATAACCTACCTCAGTCGTTGTTGACACTTGACCATCTTGGGCAGCAGCTTATGACACTCCTCTCGTGACTGTTTGGGGTTGACTGATCACCCGAGACTCCTGCCTACCTCTTTATACGTCACTCCCTCCCTAGAGATCCTATAGTAACAAGAGATGAGCCAACTTCCGCCATCGGTGCTATCAGATCAGATCAGATGAAGGTATTGAGGGATAAGCCTTTACAACGGCACCTCGTATCTACATTCTATTTTTCCTATTTTTCTGAAGAGTGTAGAGAGGGGAGAAGGGGTGTTGGAGAGAGAGGAAGCTGTTGGAGTGGCTTTGTTATTATATCAGGTGAAGGTATTGAGGGATAAGCCTTTACAACGGCACCTCGTATCTACATTCTATTTTTCCTATTTTTCTGAAGAGTGTAGAGAGGGGAGAAGGGGTGTTGGAGAGAGATATAGGAAGCTGTTGGAGTGGCTTTGTTATGTTTGTTATTCTCTACACTCAAATATCTCCATAATACGCTTTTGGAAACACTGCTACAGAATATAGAGTTTGGTCTTTGAATGTATTGAATAAATACTCCCTAGACTCCCTTTCAAGGTAAATAAATACTCCCTAGACTCCCTTTCAAGGTAAATAAATACTCCCTAGACTCCCTTTCAAGGTAAATTTGTAAACTTTTTTGGTAGAAAATGTCCCACCCGAAGGCCGATTCCCTTTAAAATTGCAGGCTCGCTATCGCTCGCCAGGAAAAATTCGACACCTAAATGGCACGAAAGGCTTTAATATTGACAAATAAATGGGGCAAAAATTCTTAAATTCGCCAAACTAATGGAACGAACGCCTTAAAATCTCAAAACAAATATGCTAAGAATGAGGGAGAAGGGGGTCCATAACCCCCCCCCTCCCCCCCCTCCTCCTCCCCATGCACAGTACAGTCACTAGTTAAGGGGAGTCATCGGCTATTTTGTTTATCTTTCTCTCCTTTTCTCTCTCTCCCTACTGTTTTAAGACGTTTATCCCCATGACACCTGGATGGGGGTAAACGTCTTAAAACAGTAGCCTGAATAGGGCCGAATGGATACAAGCCAGAGAAAGAGAGAAAAGGAGAGAAATAAAGCCTGTGACCCCCTTTTAACATTCTTTGACCTTTCCCTATGTCTAATTATGGAAGCATATCTTTGGACACTTATTGATGAATACACTTTTATGCACCTCAACTACGGTACGTACCATTAACTAAGGGGAGGTTTCCACTTGAGGGACGTTTTTCTTGACTCCTTTCTCCCTCGTGTCTAGCCCCCTTGCTTTTGAGATTTTAAGACGTTTGCCCCATTAGTTTGGCGATTTTAAGAATTTACACCCCATTCTGGTAATTTGAAGATCTTTCGTGCCATTGAGGTGTCGATTTTATCCTGGCGAGCGATAGCGAGCCTGTAATTTAAGAGTAACCGGCCTTCGGCCGGGAAATTTTTCTACCGAAAAATGTACAAATTTATCTTGAAAGGGGGTCAAGGGGATGACATTTTTTGATTGCTGGAAGAGAAGGAAACAAACTAAAAACCTCCCCTTAACCCTTTGAGTATCAGCGTCGTGTGATATATTTCATTCTAGCTATATTTAGACGACATTATGCAGCTTAGGGTGTATCTGTGGTAGTTGAAAGGGTTGTTTGATGTGTCATTATGGCTAGACGTCCTTCCTAAGCTGAATAAAATCGTCTATTTGTTGCCAGTGGATGATGAAAACGACGGGTTAACATTCTTTGGCTTTCCCCGTCTCTAATTGTGGATGCATATCTCTGGAAACTAATTGATCAACTACGGTACAGTGGCGCTAATAAGTCATGTCCTAGGTGTCATTACGTTTGGCTCGCTCTGTGCTGTATTAATGTCTGTCAGATGTTCAATGGGGTGGGTAAGTGTAGGAACATGTGTGTATATTTCACTCGATATGAAGAAATGAAGCCTAGATATTGGTGATACCAATTATTGATCAAAACATACTTGGTGCCGAGACATCACTTATTAGCGCGACTGTACGTACCATTAACCCCTTCTGTACTGGCGTCATCCTTTTCATTCTATTCTGGCAATTATTAGACGATTTTATTAATTTTAAAAAGGGTAACCAACAATTGACTTCTTGCGTGTTTCGTTCTATAAGGAAGTTAGAGCTGTAGACATCAATAATGAGCAGATTTACCAGCTATAATATGCTTGTACAGTCGTGCTAATAAGTCATGTCTCAGCTGTCATTACGTTTGGCTTGCTCTGTGCTGTATTAATGTCTGTCATATGTTGAATAGGGTGGGTAAGTGTAGGAACATGTGTGTATATTTCACTCTCTCTGTGCTGTATTAATGTCTGTCAGATGTTGAATAGGGTGGGTAAGTGTAAGAACAGGTTTGTATATTTCACTCTCTCTGTGCTGTATTAATGTCTGTCAGATGTTCAATAGGGGGGGTAAGTGTAGGAACATGTTTATATATTTCACTCGATATAAAGAAATGAAGCTTAGATATTGCTGATACCAATTATTGATCAAAACATAATTGGTGCCGGGACATCACTTATTAGCGCGACTGTACTACATATGAATACATAAACTCCAATTAAACTTACTCTTTAGCCATCAGAAACTTACATAATTATTGCATTTCTATTTACTATCGAGGTCTACAGCTCCAACTTCCTTATAGCCTGAAACCCGCAAGTGGTCAATTAAGAAGCTTCGAACTATCTCACTTAACCCTTTGTAATACCACAGTTCCTTCTTAACCCGTGGAGCCCTGGCTAGTTTTCTAATGTTTGTTCACCAGAACCCGGCCGGTTTTCAAAAAATGGTTTTATTCCAGAAACAATAGCGAATGGGTTAGGAATGAAGGAAAAACCACGAAAAACCGCTCAAAAAGCTTAAAGAATGGTCCTACAGAGCCCCCGAAAACGTATTTTACAAGAGTAAAAAATTGAAGGCAATTACCCCAAAAAAACAGGTTATTGCGCGCTCACGCGCACGCACGTGGACTTTGAGAGTTTTCAATCATCGGCACGGTTGCGTGGGATACGTACACAGTTCCCATACAAATCTGAGCCCTCTTGAGTGGCTACACCTGAGGTTACGGTCGGCGCAATTAGGGTGATGCGCCAGACGCGTCTCTGGGGCTGTGCGTTGCATACATCGCCGACGCGGCTGTACGGGTTAAACTGCACAAAATCGTCTATATATAGCTAGAAAAAAAAAATTAGTCTCAGTAAAGAAGAGGTTAAAGATTATATCCAAAACGCAATCTAGATAATTTATAGTTACACCGAGCCGCGACGAGACAGGCAAGACCACGAACGAGCCGGTTGCAACACTCAAACTGTCTCGGTGTGATGAAGTTTTTACCACCATACACTCCCTGCTGAATAGCAAGGCTAGGGTGGATGTCCTGATGAATCAGGGACTTAGTGAATAGTTGCCACAGATTGCTAGACCGCACCGTTCACCAACAGCACTGATGTCTGCCAACAATTCACTGGGTGGCCAGAGGCTCGAACCGTCAACCTCACGGTTAGCAGGCGAACGCTCTACCAATCGAGCTATGGCCTGTGGACTCTAGTATTGTTTTGGTAAGTTTACTTGTTAGAGTTACTTTGGGTACACCTAGGTACAGGGACTCGGGAAAACTGAGCTGACCCAGGTATACCCAAAGTATATAGACACTAACAAGTAAACCTACCAAAACAATATTGGAACCTGTGACGTCACGAGCCTAGCTCCACGCTTGCTACCTCCTGATTTACTAACGGTGGTTCTGGTAAAATCAAAGTATATGGAATACTGCTATATACTGTTTTGTAACAATAGTTTTAATGAGTTGATAAGAGACTAAACTTAATTCTAGTATATAACTGGTCCTAATGTGTTCATTTATATCGATAATGTTAGTGTTAATAAAGCCTTTCTCAGCATCTGAGTTTGTTACATATATTATCGAAATATAACTTCTGAAGTAGTTTGTACATTATGCTATCATAAGTAGGGATATTACATAAATAATCGACTTCATATGAGTATGCAGTTTACCCCTATATTACTGCAATTTTTCAATAAATATGGTCAAAATACCGAGAGGGGAAACATACACTCGGTAATCATATTATTTTCCTTATTTACACTTTAGTAAGAGTCCCATACTCTGGTAAGCAATCTTGCGCAGGTTTATGTGTGTATGTATAGTTTCAATTATGTACTGGAACCAACTTCACTTATGTCATTGCTGTTAAAAATTCATTACTTTACACAGAAAATCCTTAACTCCATCTTCCTTAGCCGTAGATAAAAAAGTTTTCTTTGGATAATTTAGTAAAGAAAACCGAAAATGTATCATTTTAGGACGGACTATAATAATTCACCATTATTTTCGGTATAAATTAATAAGGATAAGTCTTCGTTGATGTTTTTACTTTGAAATATTAGTTTTATATAAGCATACAATTAACAAAAATTCTCCAAAATAAATTAAGTGAAAACAGAAAGTACATTTTAGATAGTTTCTCATTGTATTCGTCTGCGCTGGGAAAGAGACTTTGGCCGCAGCCGCCATGCCCATACATTTGCACCGGATCACACATGTATTTTGAAGTGCTTTACTTACTTTGATTGTAATAACTAACCTAACTAGCTGAACCTAACCTAATGCAATACAATTCAGTAAAAATAAGTAAAAATTCATCGAAATACAATCGTGATACTCCAGATTTTGGAGCGAAGTATGTTGCTAGTTATGAAAACGTGACAATAAGAGGATGCAAAGACATATTAGTTTAAGTTTTCATAAAGTATCGAGGAATCGGCTGCTGAATTATTTAATTTGCCATCAGGTAGCAATAACCCCAAACTATAGCCACAGTATACCATGAGCGTGACAACCATTTTACAAGACTTACACTTCGGCGCCCTTCAAGATATTCGAGTATACAGTAAGTTTACTAGTTCGTGTCTATATACTTCGGGTATACCTGGGTGTACCTAAGTTTATTGTCTCGCGAAAACGCGCCTTAAGCCAAGGATAACGTCAGGACTAGAGCCTCCCTGCAAGAACTCTGTCCCTTGACGATTTTGACAATTTTGTGCAGCTTAACCCTTTCACGTTTTTATGACTGAGGTTGCCAGATTAGCAATAATAAATAGTTCTCTCACTCTTATAATTACCTCTCCAAAATTTGTTTTCTGCCCACAGCTAACTCAAAGACAACTGCAGAGGTTGAAGTAACTAAACTAAAGGTTTGTAAATACCCCTGATGGTAACAAAGGCTTTAAAGTATCCCTAATAGGCTCAACACAGCTAACTCAAAGACAACTGCAGAGGTTGAAGTAACTAAACTAAAGGTTTGTAAATACCCCTGATGGTAACAAAGGCTTTAAAGTATCCCTAATAGGCTCAACACAGCGAACTCCAAGACAACTGCAGAGGTTGAAGTAACTAAAACTAAAAGTTTGTAAATACCCGATGGTAACAATGGCTTAAAAATATTCCTAATAGGCTCAAAATTGCATAAAGAACGGGAGGGTTAAGAAGAATCTGTGGTAGTAAAAAGGGTTAAGAGAGATCGTTCGAAGCCTGTTAATAGCTTGTAAAAGTTCTATTTTAAGGATTCCCACACTATTCACACAATGGAGGCCATAGGTAAACACAATGGAGGCCATAGGTAAACACAATGAAAGTCATAGGTAAACACAAACTAAAATTATATAAATTTATTTACAAAGAACAAATAGATTCATAAATGTCATTAAATTCCCATACACTTCCCTGGTCACAGTCCCACATCTCTTAATTATGTAAAGAATGTTAAAGTTACTCCCCAGTGATACAGAGGTTGAAGCTAGGTGGCGCAATTGCTAGACCACAGGATCGCCAAGGCGGTGGAGCCCCTGGAGACTCATAGAACAGGGAAGGGGACAACCTGGGAAGCCTCTTGATAGTGGGGTGGTTGGATGCCTCTCTAGTCCGGCCCTTGACGAGAGTAGGATCCCTTATCAAAGAAAGGGAAAGTTATTAATAACACAGAACCAGACGATTACCCGCATCCCCAAAATAATGACTAAACAAATATAAAGAAAATAATTATGTGCTTCACAGAACAGTTCACGCTATATTTATACTTAACTATACTGAAATAAAGTTATATACTCCCTAAACAAAACAGGAAAGCACAGAAATCCTTATGTAAGCACTTTAAACGAACCAAAGAAAATTATAAATAATTATAATGATAAATTACACACTAGTATTAAAGTTACAATTAATAAAACTCCGCTAATACAAAACATTGCTTAAAGCTTATATAAAATTACCAAAGAAAATTATATAAATGCTTAAAATGATAATCACACCCAAGTATTAAGGAGAGATATCGACTCCAGGGATTTTTTTTCGAGACTCCTTTCTCCCTCATATTTAGCCCCATTGTTTTCCTAATGCTAGGACGTTCGCCCTAATATGTTAAAGATTTTAAGAACGGTCAACCCATTTCTGCCAATTTTAAGACCTTTCGTGCCATTTAAGAGTATTTTATCCTAGCGAGCGATAGCGAGCCTGTAATTTAAGAGGAACCGGCTTTCAGTCTGCAAATTTTTCTACCGAAAAATTTACAAATTTATCTTAAAAGGGGCTCAAGGGGGTGTAATCTTAAGCTTGAAGGATATCTAGGAACCAAACTAAAAACCTCCCCTTAAAGATACAATTACTAAAACCTCACTAACATAGAACATTGCTTAAAACTTATGTAATTTGTCCTCGTCTTCACCATGATACGTAACAAACGAGGTTAAGTATTTACCTTAGTTCCGATAGCTGCCGTATGGTAGAGTGACGGAACTCCCTCACTTGCGCCCCATATATAAGGTTCTAGTGAAGCCTCAGACAAGTAATGAGATAGCGAAAATAATATATTCGAATCCTAAGAAACTACAAAAGGCACAACTAATAATTTTATAAATGAAACACCTAAACTCAAATGATACGAAACAGCACCAAAGAAATGAGCTTTACTCTAAGGGGAGGTTTTTAGTTGATTCCCTAGACTTCCATCAAGCTTAAAATTACTCCCCCTAGACCCCATTTCAAGATAAATTTGTACATTTTTCGGTAGAAAAATGTCCCGGCTAAAAACGGTTCCTCTTATATTACAGGCTCGCTGTCGCTCGCAAGGATAAAATCGACACCTACATGGCACGAAAGGTCTTAAAATTGACAGAAATGGGTCGAAAGTTCTTAAAATCGTCAAAATAATGGGGCGAACGTCTTAAAATTAGAAAAGCAATGGGGAAAAACATGAGGGAGAAAGGAGTCAAGAAAAACATATCTCAAGTGGATATCTCCCCTTAATGAAACAACAAGACAGCAAAAGATATGAATGGAGCTTTAAATGAAGCAACGACTGAAAAGATATAGGGTACCAAGGTAAGGTACAGTTACATAGAAACAGAACACTAGATGGAGCTAGGTACGGTCGCATTAATAAGTCATATCCCAGTTGTCATTACGTTTGGCTTGCTCTGTGCTGTATTAATATCTGTCAGATGTTGAATAGGGTGGGTAATTGTAGGAACATGTTTATATATTTCACTCGATATGAAGAAATGAAGCTTAGCTATTGCTGATACCAATTATTGATGAAAACATACTTGGTGCCGAAACATGACTTATTAGCGCAACTGTACATTCACATCTGCTGATATCCTTTCCTGTATTATTACTAAGCCTGTTCATTGCTGAAGGCCCTTTTTGAACTGAATACAATCGTCTAATCTAGCTGTATTTAGACGCTTTTATGCAGTTTAAGAAGGATCTGTGGTAGTAGAAAGGGTTAAGTGAGATAGTTCGAAGCCTGTTCATTGCTGGAGGCCCTTTTTAAACTGAATAACATCGTCTGATAGTAGCCAGCATAAAATTAAAAGGACGTCTTTTAAGCTTCATGCTGGCTACTATTAGACGATTTTATTCAGTTTACAAAGGGTCTCCAGCAATGTTTAGGCTTCGAACTATCTCACTTAACCCTTTTTACTACCACAGATCCTTCTTAAACCGTAAAATATCGTCTAAATATAGCTAGATTAGACGATTTTATTCAGTTTACAAAGGACCTCCAGCAATGAACAGGCTTCGAACTATCTCACTTAACCCTTTGTACTACCACAGATCCTTCCTATACTGCATACAATCGTCTAAATATAGCTAGAAAAAAAGTTAAAAAGACGTCGCCGGTACAGAAGGGGTTAAATTAATATAAACTAACACAACTATAGCTTTCTGACAACCTTCCTAAGCTGCATAAAAGTATCTAACCATTTCTGAAATTAAATATTTGGCTAATTCATGGCCTAATAATCTTGTATATAACCATATATAGGCTAATCTTGCATAACCTTGTCTTGATAACTTAACTCCTTCTGTACGATCGCGCTAATAAGTCATGTCTCAGCTGGCATTACGTTTGGCTTGTTCTGTGCTGTATTAATGTCTGTCAGATGTTGAAAAGGGGGGGTAAGTGTAGGAACATGTTTGTATATCTCACTCCATATGAAGAAATGAAGCTTAGATATTGTTGATACCAATTACTGATCAAATTACTGATCTTGCTCTGTACAGGGGCATAGTGCGCCCTTGTATTGAGTATTGTTCACATGTGTGGGGAGGTTCCTCTCACACCGCACTCCTAGACAAAGTTGAAAGGAAGGCCTTTCGTATCATTAACTCCCGTCCACTCACCAACTCTCTGCAATCTCTCTCTCTCCGCCGCAATGTTGCATCTCTCTCGCTATTCTATCGCTACTATAATAATCAGTGTTCCTCAGAGCTATCCCAGTGCATACCACCTCCTTTACGTAGGGCACGTGGTACCCGTCTTGCAACTCAATCCCACCCCTACTCTGTGCAACTCTCCAACCCAAGAGTGAAACGTTACTCTCAAACTTTCTTCTACTCAACAGCTGAGCTCTGGAACTCTCTCCCAGAATCAGTCTTTCCCTCTTCCTATGACTTAAATTGCTTCAAACTCCGTGTGTCCAGGCATTTTGGCTCGAACGTCCCTTGATTTTGGCCCTGTCACTCTTTCAACTATGGGGGAGGCACTCGCTATAGGCAGTTATGCCTTTTGCCTCCCATAATCACGTAGAACAAAAAAAAAAAAAAAAAAAAAAACATACTTGGTGCCGAGACATCACTTATTAGCGCGACTGTACCGGTGACGTCTATCTCAATTAAGTCTAGCCATATTTAGAAGATTTTGTGCAGTTTAAGAAGGATCTGTGGTAGTAAGAAGGGTTAAATGCGATAGTTCAAAGCCTGTTAATTGCTAGCGGACCTTTTTAAACTGAATATAATCGTGTAATAGGGTCCATAATAATGTGAAAGGGCCGTCACCGGTACAGAAGGGGTTAATGATTAGTGCGCTGAATTTTGGTGTGAGTATCCTAGGTTCGAATCCATGGAGTACCACATGTATTAATTAATGTGATTGCTTTCATTAACCCGTACTGTGCCGGCGACGTCTTTTTAATTTTATGCTGGCGACCACTAGTCAATTCTCTCAGTTTAGGAAGGATCTCTAGCAATTATAAGGCTTCGAACTATCTCAGTCGACCCTTTTAACTACCACAGATATTTCCTAAGCTGCAGATAATCGTCTAATTATAGCTAGCTTCTTGCTCTGTACAGGGGCATAGTGCGCCCTTGTATTGAGTATTGTTCACATGTGTGGGGAGGTTCCTCTCACACCGCTCTCCTAGACAAAGTTGAAAGGAAGGCCTTTCGTATCATTAACTCCCGTCCACTCACCAACTCTCTGCAATCTCTCTCTCTCCGCCGCAATGTTGCATCTCTCTCGCTATTCTATCGCTACTATAATAATCTGTGTTCCTCAGAGCTATCCCAGTGCATACCACCTCCTTTACGTAGGGCACGTGGTACCCGTCTTGCAACTCAATCCCACCCCTACTCTGTGCAACTCTCCAACCCAAGAGTGAAACGTTACTCTCAAACTTTCTTCTACTCAACATCTGAGCTCTGGAACTCTCTCCCAGAATCAGTCTTTCCCTCTTCCTATGACTTAAATTGCTTCAAACTCTGTGTGTCCAGGCATTTTGGCTCGAACGTCCCTTGATTTTGGCCCTGTCACTCTTTCAACTATGGGGGAGGCACTCGCTATAGGCAGTTATGCCTTTTGCCTCCCTCAATCACATAGAAAAAAAAAAAAAAAAAAAAAAATATAGCAGACGTCAGTGGTACAGAAAGTCTTAATTAGGTGTATTTGTAAGATAATTGGTGGGGTGGTGGTGATATGATAATATGCTAAACATGAGGGAGAAGGGGGTCCAGAAAAGCGAGTATTAAAGGGACAGGGGGGACTGAGTACTTAGGGGGGGGGGGGGGGGAGAAGGAGGAGGAAGGAGGAAGGAGGGGGAGGAACGGAACAACGAAAGAATGCCCATATAAGGCAAGGGGAGAGAGAAAGAGGAGGAGGAGGAGGAGGAGGGATTGGGGGAAGGGTAGGGTAGAGGGGGGGGGGGGGGGGGGTAACTGAACAAAGAGAGAGAGAGAGCGAGAGAGAAAGAAAGAGCATCCTGTCGGGGAGGGGGTCAGGGGGTGGGGGATGATCGGGGGTCGCATTTAAAAGGGGAGGGGACGGGGGAAGGTGGGGTGGGGTGATTTAAACAAAAAGCGCGCGCTAAATCGAGTATCCTGTTTGGGGGAGGGAAGGACGGGGCGGGGAGGAGGGGAGTGGCTCGACCAATGAGAGACCGCCACGTCATCGCCCATCAGGCCAATCAGCAGCTCACCAACCTATCTAGGAGGACGGGCCAGGTGAGGTGGTTCATTTCTACCTGGACTTCATAACGGTGTGACGTAAGTGTTCTCGTTCAGGTTATATTTTATGATTTTATATTCGAGGGACTTCTGATCATCGGACTTTATTTTTTATTTACGGTGTGCTGGTTTAATAATCGCCTCTGAAGTCTTATTTTAACTGACGTGTTTGCGATTTTGATACGGTTATATTTGATTATTTTATACTCGAGGGACTTAGAATATTTAAAGGGGCTTCTATTTATGTTTTTTTATTATTCTTGACTTCGTGTGATGGCTTAATAATTCAAAATAATATCTTCTTTTAAAGTCTTATTTTAATCAGCGATTTTGATAGGGGTATTTAATTATTTTATACTCTAGGGACTTAATATTTTAAGGGGCCTCGATTCCTGACTTTATTATCGACTTGCGGTGTGCTGGCTTAATCATTCTAAATAGTAGCCTCTTATTTCCTATTTTAATTAACTTATTAAAGGTATAAATTACTATTTGACATGTTAATTAATGTTATCTGGATAAAGAATTATTGCGTATGTCGTATGTCGAAGCTTAATTCGTTTACCGAGGTGACTTTCGAAGCCGAGATTATATACTAGATGGGAAACTTATCTAATGTACTAATAAAATAGTGCTCCTAAAGGTTGCCAGATGCCACCACAAAATAACGCCATCTGTTGTTGCTATCCAGAACTAATAGTCTACGGGATCGCACTTCTTTAATCAGTGCACTCCACCGTACTGCATAGTAATCACAAAGTTGACGTAATGGCAAGACCTACATTATGTAGCCTCTAATCTATCCTGTTACAACATCTGTGCACATAAGTAATGTTCTCTGACATGAACGAATTATATATATATATATATATATATATATATATATATATATATAATTATAGGCCTACTGTAAAAGAACATAGATGATTAAAACCATTGTTTGAGCTCACGTCACCAACTAAAATAATTATTCCCTTGCAATAATGCACGCTCACCAAATGGCCTTAGCTGTATATACATATCAAGGACAAATAAAAACTACATACTCAATATACTTTTTAGTCTTGTTTTTCGATTAATATAAATTTAATTCTTACACTGGACGAAGGTAAAGACTACAAATAAAATTGATCCATACATCATCAAAGTACAGCTAACCTAACTTATCCCAAACTAGATTGATTAGGTTCTTCAAAATCCCTGCAGAATATAAACGAAAATCGGTATTCAGGGAAATGACATCACCGTAACTTTCATGATTTCCTACTATTACTGTAGGAATAAGCGGATAAGCATAGGCCTATCTTAATATAAAATAGCGTAGGCTATGATATGGTTGGTTATGGCTTGCTACTAAAGTTATTTAAAGAATAATCTTGTTATGATAGGGAAACGACTAGGGAAAGAGTTGATTTGTGTCAGGAACCAGTGAAAATAACTATTTACCAGCTGATTTACTTTTAAATTATCAATCCATATTGCATATGTTACAGCAACTATGCTTTCAGACCATGCCAGTGGAATAATGGACGATTACCGATTGACTTCGAACACAAAAACCCTGATTTGTCTTTCACAAATCCAGTAGCTGTTTAGTGTTTTGCAAGCTGATAACTAGTTCGGCTTTTAACATTCAGGCATTCCTGGTAAAATTAGCAACTATCTCATAATAAATACCACATAATAATTGTATACCATTGAATACATAACTCTTATTTCTACTCAAACTTAAATATAAATTATTTTGCAATAGAAAGTCAATTATAACTATGGCAAACCCGATTGTCCTTTTCTGCAAAGGACCGAAAATGCAAGTGTATTTAGTGTACCAGGAGGCAATAAGTAGTCAGGAACCAGACTCTATAGTGTAAATGCCCTAGAGCTTGTCCTAAGGCCAACTAGACGCTAACGCCATCTGTTGTTGCGATCTGTCAAAAGGTGGTGGGGTTCAAAGTACTCGATAACGAAAATAACTGTTGGTTGCCAGGGGTTGGACATGACTTAATAGCACGACCGTACCCCAAACTTTATTAAGCCCCCTACTAGCAAAATAGATGCTATTTCAATAAGTCACAGGGGGCGCTTCCTCCCCTCAATCCATCCTGTATCCAATGGAAACTCTCAAATGCAGTTATCCTTGATATATAAAATTACTAAATTAATATCTATTTACTGAGGCACATTCCCTTTTTTTACTGGGGTTGCCTACTCGGCGACTGGAGACTGAGCCCGAATAAGAACAGAACAATGGCACTTCATATTTAACCAGAACATTAATATTATTAATCATAATTATATATTTGTATTGGTTATTGCCTGTTATTGTTTAAGCACTATTTATTACAACTTCACTTCTCTCAAATTTTAAGACTTTTATTTTTTTATTTTTTTGGGGGGCACTCTTAATAAATAAAAGGTCAGATTATCATTATAATCTATATGTAATTTACCACTAGACTATTAACTTTATTTTTTATTTTATTGTTTTGCACTCTACTGTACAAATAAACTGCCAGCTTATTATTATTTGTCTAGCTGTAATTTACCACTTAGTACTCTCCGATGAGAAGGAGAGACTATGCTACACCATGGATGTATGAGATAACCCGGTACCGGTACAATCTTGGGTGAGCGAACCTTCAGAAGCTGATAAAAGTGACTATCTTCACACTTCTACCGGGTGAGATATATTTATGCTAGTTTGTGTACAGTTTATAATGAAAAAGCCTACGAACTTTATTTGTTTTTTATATATTTATGTATTTATTTAATAATTTTGTTTCATTGGTAATATATTTAGGCTAGTTTATATATATATATATAATGAAAGCCTACAAACTGATTATTACTGTGTACAGTCACGCTAATAAGTGATGTCTCGGCACCAAGTATGTTTCGATCACTAATTGGTATCAGCAATATCAAAGTTCCATTTCTTCATATCGAGTGAAATATACAAACATGTTTCTACATTTACCGACTCTATTCAACATCTGACTTACATTAATACAGCACCGAGCAAGCCAATCGTAATGATAGCTGGGACATGACTTACTAGCGCGACTGTACCCGATATGTATTTACTCCGGCCCATTCCCCACTTTCGTATTTTTTTTTGGGGGGGCGGATTTTTTTTATTTTTTTTATAATTATTTATTTCATTGGTAAATTTGTCTTCTAAGTCAGGTTTGAGCGGTCTATTTTATCTATTATAATAGATTAGTTGCATTGTTTACTACCCGTCAAAGTTTCAAGTGTGTAGATGCGTATTAAGATACAGTAGTATAGTATGTAGGCTATATGTAAGGCATTAAGGGGAGGTTATAGTATGTAGGCTATATGTAAGGCATTAAGGGGAGGTTATAGTATGTAGGCTATATGTAAGGCATTAAGGAGAGGTTATAGTATGTAGGCTATATGTAAGGCATTAAGGGGAGGTTATAGTATGTAGGCTATATGTAAGGCATTAAGGAGAGGTTATAGTATGTAGGCTATATGTAAGGCATTAAGGAGAGGTTATAGTATGTAGGCTATATGTAAGGCATTAAGGGGAGGTTATAGTATGTAGGCTATATGTACGGCATTAAGGGGAGGTTATAGTATGTAGGCTATATGTAAGGCATTAAGGGGAGGTTATAGTATGTAGGCTATATGTACGGCATTAAGGGGAGGTTATAGTATGTAGGCTATATGTAAGGCATTAAGGAGAGGTTATAGTATGTAGGCTATATGTAAGGCATTAAGGGGAGGTTATAGTATGTAGGCTATATGTAAGGCGTTAAGGGGAGGTTATAGTATGTAGGCTATATGTAAGGCGTTAAGGGGAGGTTATAGTATGTAGGCTATATGTAAGGCGTTATGGGGAGGTTATAGTATGTAGGCTATATGTAAGGCGTTAAGGGGAGGTTATAGTATGTAGGCTATATGTAAGGCGTTAAGGGGAGGTTATAGTATGTAGGCTATATGTAAGGCGTTAAGGGGAGGTTATAGTATGTAGGCTATATGTAAGGCGTTATGGGGAGGTTATAGTATGTAGGCTATATGTAAGGCGTTAAGGGGAGGTTATAGTATGTAGGCTATATGTAAGGCGTTAAGGGGAGGTTATAGTATGTAGGCTATATGTAAGGCGTTAAGGGGAGGTTATAGTATGTAGGCTATATGTAAGGCGTTATGGGGAGGTTATAGTAGTATGTAGGCTATATGTAAGGCGTTAAGGGGAGGTTATAGTATGTAGGCTATATGTAAGGCGTTATGGGGAGGTTATAGTATGTAGGCTATATGTAAGGCGTTAAGGGGAGGTTATAGTATGTAGGCTATATGTAAGGCGTTATGGGGAGGTTATAGTATGTAGGCTATATGCAAGGCGTTAAGGGGAGGTTATAGTATGTAGGCTATGTAAGGCGTTATGGGAGGTTATAGTATGTAGGCTATATGTAAGGCGTTATGGGGAGGTTATAGTATGTAGGCTATATGTAAGGCATTAAGGGGAGGTTATAGTATGTAGGCTATATGTAAGGCGTTAAGGGGAGGTTATAGTATGTAGGCTATATGTAAGGCATTAAGGGGAGTTTTTTAGTGTTTCCTAGACTTCCATCAAGCTTGAAATTGCACCCCCTTGAACCCCTTTCAAGATAAATTTGTACGTTTTTCGGTAGACAAATTTCCCGGCTAAAGGCCGGTTCTTCTTAAATTACAGGCTCGCTATCGCTCGCCAGGAAAAAATAAGACTCCTAAATGGCACGCGAAGTCTTAAGTGACTTAAATGGGGTGACTGTTCTTAAAATATTCAAACTAATGGGGCGAACCTTAAAATCTCAAAAGCAATGGGGCTAAACATGAGGGAGAAAAGGGTAAAGAAAAAAAATCCTCTAGTGGAAATCTCCCCTTAACCTAACTAACTTAGACCTATAGTTTCTTTTCAGCTGGCAAATAATTATGATCTTGCAAAGTTTTCATGATTTAATTGAACAAATCTTCATAATAGCAAAGTATTTAAGATCTTAATTAAAATATAAAACTTTAAAACTAACTCAAAAGTTGCTGTTCAAATCAATAACTAAAGATTAAACTAATATTGAACCTAAAACACCCTAAACAAAATCTGGAAAAATGCATTTAAATTTACCGAAAATTAAACTTTTAAATGTTTTTAGTCGGCTGGAAAGGACTTTAGTACAGCAAGTTTGATACACAAGTAACCCTTACCTACCAGCTAGTATGTATCCCATGTACCGGTACCTTACATGGGATACTAAACTAACTCTTCCTTATTAGCTGGTACGTAATCTTTAGTATCTAGTAAATGTGGCTGTGTTATGTAGGAAAAGACTAACCTTGGCTTAACATGTAGTATCGCTTACCATGTATCTGTAGTATGTGGGATGAAACTCTTAACCATTTTAGACTAACCTTGGCTTAACATGTAGTATCGCTTACCATGTATCTGTAGTATGTGGGATGAAACTCTTAACCATTTTAGACTAACCTTGGCTTAACATGTAGTATCGCTTACCATGTATCTGTAGTATGTGGGATGAAACTCTTAACCATTTTAGACTAACCTTGGCTTAACATGTAGTATCGCTTACCATGTATCTGTAGTATGTGGGATGAAACTCTTAACCATTTTAGACTAACCTTGGCTTAACATGTAGTATCGCTTACCATGTATCTGTAGTATGTGGGATGAAACTCTTAACCATTTTAGACTAACCTTGGCTTAACATTTAGTATCCGCTAACCATGTATCTGTAGCATGTGGGATGAAACTCTAACCCTTTACCAACCTTTTTATATAATACTTATTACCCATCTTCCGAATCAAACTTATGTGCAGGTAGTATACAATGCAAATAATCTATTCGGTCTATAAAATAGTGATTAAAACCAGGACATAATTATATCCTATTTGTTTTTTAAGTCTGCTTGAATAATAAATTTATATTAAATTTACTCAGGCCCATTCCACATTTTTTTTTTTTTTTTTGTAGCTTTGTTTTTTCCATTTTTCGATTTTTTTTATATAGTTTAATTCAAAAGTGTGGGGAACGCCTTAAGTGCGCGAGGTCTATTGCCCGATTCCCTGATCCCGACGAGGTGGCCACGAACGAATCCCCTCTATGTACTTATCTTGTCAGCCGGCTCTTCTCCGGGTGGTGTGTTGGCAGAGACTTGTGTTGTCGGACTCTGCCCATAAAGTGGTGCATCCTCAAATTGTAAGTTGTCTACTTGTATTTTTCCACTTTCAGTTGAAAAAACTCCTTGGTTGATAATTTCGGTTTATATAAATTTTATTTGATTTATTTGATATTTTATTGGATAGACGACGAGCAGGGAGGTTTTAGGAAGGGAAGAGGATGTGTAGATCAGATTTTTACCCTGAATTGTGTTGTGGAGAAGTATCTGGAGAAGAAACAAAAGGTGTATGTTGCCTTTATGGACTTGGAGAAGGCCTATGACAGAGTGGATAGAGAAGGTTTGTGGAAAGTACTTAGAATATACGGAGTAGAGGGCAAGTTGCTGAAAGCAGTGAAGAGCATGTATGAGGGTGCAAAGGCTGCAGTACGTGTGGAGAGTGAGCAGAGCGAGTTCTTTGACCTGAATGTTGGTTTGAAACGGGTGTGTGATGTCCCCGTGGTTGTTTACTGTATATATGGATGGAGTTCTGAAAGAAATACTATCAAGAGCAGTGGATGTTGGTGTATCGCTGAAAAGGGAGGGAATTGAGTGGAAGCTACCTATACTGCTGTTTGCGGATGATACAGTTCTGATGAGTGATAATGAATGGGAGTTGCAGGGTCTGGTAAATGAGTTTGGAACCGTGTGCGAAAAACGGAATTTGAAGGTAAATACGGGGAAGAGCAAGGTTATGGTCTTCGAAAGGGGTGAAGTCACAGTGTGAGGTGAAGCTGAACGGTCAGGCTATGGAGATCGTCAACTCTTTTAAGTATCTGGGCAGTGTGTTGAGTAAAGATGGGACTATGGATGAAGAGGTGCGGGAGAGGGTACAACAGGGGAAGAGGGTTGTAGGAACGCTAAAAGCAGTAACAAGAAATAGGGTGGTCAGTATGGAAGTGAAGAAGTCCTTGCATAACAGTGTGGTAATCCCGACACTGACTTACGGAAGCGAAGCATGGACGTTGGTTGAGAGACTCAGAGTGAGAGCAGTGGAAATGAATTACTTAAGGAGTGCGTGCGGAGTTACATGGAGGGATAGACAGACTAATGAGGAAGTAAGAAGGTGTGGTGTGGAGGTAGATGTGCTGGAAAGTGTGAAAAGGAACTACTTGAGATGGTTCGGCCATATGGAACGTATGGAAAGCGAGAGAATGACTAAGAGGGTGTACGAGAGCGAGGTGGAGGGACAGGGAGAGAGGTAGACCGAATAGGAGGTGGAAGGATGGAGTGAGGAACTACATGAACGAAGGCGGTGCTGGTTGGGGGGAGGGGCGTCGACTGACTGGGGACAGAGGTGCATGGGGGCGGTTCGTTCGTGGCCACCCCTTCGGGGATCACGGCGTCAGGCAATAGATAGATAGATAGATAAATTTTATTTATGATTCCTTGCTAACTCTAAAGCTTTAAATTCCCAAGACTTCCTTAGAGGTGAACTTGTGCAGTTTTCATTAGAAAAATGCAATCCTAAAGCAGGTTCCTAAATTGCGGGGTCGCTATCGCACTAAAGTTATCAAGAGTCTCTGTACTTCTGGGCGGGAACTTTTAAATTTAAACTAGTGGAGCTAAACATTAGGGAGAAGAGTAAGAAAAAAAAAATATTATTGTACGGTTATTTGTAGTACCGGTATAATATTTACTCCTGGCAGAGAAGATGGATAGGCCTACTGCATAATAAGAGTGTATGAGAAGCTGGTACCCTCGAGTGTTTGAGATCCTGGTCGCTGTCCTCTGTGATAGACTCTCGTGTGTGTGTGTGTGTGTGTGTGTGTGTGTGTGTGTGTGTGTGTGTGTGTGTGTGTGTGTGTGTGTGTGTGTGTGTGTGTGTGTGTGTGTGTGTGTGTGTGTTGTGTGTGTGTGTGTGTGTGTGTGTGTGTGTGTGTGTGTGTGTGTGTGTGTGTGTGTGTGTGTGTGTGTGTGTGTGTGTGTGTGTGTGTGTGTGTGTGTGTGTGTGTGTGTGTGTGTGTGTGTGTGTGTGTGTGTGTGTGTGTGTGTGTGTGTGTGTGTGTGTGTGTGTGTGTACGCTGCTGCCCTGTGTGTGTGTGGACTCTGCCCCCGTGTGTACGCTGCTGCCCTGTGTGTGTGTGGACTCTGCCCCTGTGTGTACGCTGCTGCCCTGTGTGTGTGAACGCTGCCCTGTGTTGGACACAGCCGTTGGCCTTTCAGGGGAAAGTGGTGCACCCTCGAGTTGTAAGTTATCGATTTGTAGTTTTCCACTTTCTGTTGAAAAAACTAAAGTTTGTTGATATATCTGAAAGACCGTTATATAAAGTTTCTTATAGTACGTAAGTGACTAAAGACATTACTGGTATAATTTTTAATCCTGGCAGAGATGATGGATACTGCGCCATCTGCCTGTGGGCTCTGCCTGTGGACTCTGCCCCGTATTGTACAGGTTTAAAATTAAACTTTGTGTATATGACTATCTAAACTTAAAGTGAAATGATTCTTGGTAAATTTAAGCTATTTTTGTGTATATGACTTCTCAAAACTTACAAATTGAAATAATTCTTGGTAAATTTGTCTAGTCAGTGTCTTAACCTTTAAGCAGTCTATTTTATGTACCCTAATAGATTAGCTCCATTGGACTCTGCCCCTTGTGTGGACTCTACCCTTGTGATGGATTCAGACTCTGCCCAGTGTTGTACAGGTTAGAATTTAAGCTATTTTTGTGTATGACTATATAAACTTCAAACTGAAATTATTCTTTATAAAATTAAGCTATTTTTGTGTATATGAATATCAAAACTTGCAAACTGAAATCATTCTTGGTAAATTTGTCTAGTCTGTTTTTGAAACTTAAGCGGTCCATTATATGTACCATAACTGTCTCTATAGTGTAATGCATAAATGCGCGGAATTTTGGTGTGAATATCCTAGGTTCGAGTCCTTGGAGTACCACATGTATAAATTACTTCTATTAATTTCACTAATTAAGTTTAATTCAAAATTAGTTTGTGAGAATCTCTAAGAGGTGGCCATGAACGAATCGCCTCTATGTACTAGTCTTGTCAGCCAGCTCTTCTCCGGGTGGTGTTGCCAGAGACGTGTGTTGTCGGACTCTGCCCATAAAGTGGTGCATCCTCAAATTGTAAATAGTCTATTTGTATTTTTCCACTTTCAGTTTAAAAAACTCATTGGTTGATATTTCGGTTTATACTATATACATTTTATTTGTTCCTTGCTAACACTCTTTTCCGGGTGGTGTGTTGGCGGAGACTTTTGTTGATGGTTGCTGCCATGCGTGTTGTCAGACTGCCCCGCGGCGGACTCTGCCCTGCTGACTCTGCCCCTCAAGTGCTGCACCCTGAAGTTGTAAGTAGTCTATTTGTAATTGTCCACTTTCAGTTGAAAACACTCAAATTGGTTAATATTTTGGTTTGTATAAATTTTATTTATTTTTCCTTGCCAACTCTCCATAAAGCTTTAAATTCCCAAGACTCACTTAGAGGTGAACTTTTGCAGTTCTCATTAGAAAAATGCTATCCTAAAGCAGGTTCCTAAGTTGCGGGGTCGCTATCGCACTAAAGTTCTCAAGAGTCTCTGTTCTTCTGGGCGGATACCTTTAAATCTAAACTAATGGAGCTAAACATTAGGGAGAAGAGTCTAGAAAAGAAAAATATATATATTATTGCACGGTTTTTCATTTGTAGTACCGGTATAATTTTTACTTCTGGCAGAGAAGATGGAAAGGCCTACTGCATAATCGGAGTGTAGGAGAAGCTGGTACCCTCTAGTGTTTGAGATCCTGGTCGCTGTCCTCTGTGATGGACTCCTGTGTGTGGATGCTGCTGCCCTGTGTGTGAACGCTGCTTTCCTGTGTGGACTCTGCCCCCGTCTGTACGCTGCTGCCCTGTGTGTGAACGCTGCTTTCCTGTGTGGACTCTGCCCCCGTGTGTACGCTGCTGCCCTGTGTGTGTGAACGCTGACCTGTGTTGGATGCAGCCGTTGGCCTTTCAAGGGAAAGTGGTGCACCCTCGAGTTTTAAGTTATCGATTTGTAGTTTTCCACTTTCTGTTGAAAAAACTAAAGTTTGTTGATATTTCTGGAAAACCGTTATATAAAGTTTCTTATAGTTTGTAAGTGACTAAAGACAGTACTGGTATAATTTTTACTCCTGGCAGAGATGATGGATACTGCGCCAGCTGCGTGTGGACTCTGCCTGTGGACTCTGCCCCGTATTGTACAAGTTTAAAATTAAGCTATTTTTGTGTATACTGTATATGACTATCTAAGCTTAAAGTGAAATTATTCTTGGTAAATTTAAGCTATTTGTGTATATATGACTTATCAAAACTTACAAATTGAAATAATTCTTGGTAACTTTGTCTAGTCTGTGTTTTAACTTTTAAGCAGTCTATTTTATGTACCATAACAGATTAGCTCCATTGGACTCTGCCCCTTGTGTGGACTCTACCCTTGTGATGGATTCAGACTCTGCCCAGTGTTGTACAGGTTAGAATGTAAGCTATTTTTGTGTATGACTATATAAACTTCAAACTGAAATAATTCTTGGTAAATTTGTCTAGTCTGTTTTTGTAACTTAAGGAGTTTTTTTACTTGATTCCCTAGACTTCCATCAAACTTAAAATTACTCTCCCTAGACCCCCTTTCAAGATAAATGTGTACATTTTTCGGTAGAAAAATGTCCCGGCAAAAGGCCGATACCCCTTGAATTACAGGCTCGCTATCGCTCGCCAAGAAAAAATAGACTCCTGAATGGTCTTAAAATTGACCGAAATGGGGCGAGGGTTGCCAAACTAATGGGGCGAACGTCTTAAAATCTCAAAAGAAATGGGGCTAACCATGAGGGAGAAATGAGTCAAGAAAAAAAATCCCTCTAGTAGAGACCTAGTGGGTGGGGTGCACCTTGACTCTCAAAAATGCCCAACTCCCTAAATGTTATGTTTTATATATATGTTGGTTATTATATTAGTTAGTAGTATCCTCTGTTCCCCGAAATTGGTTGCTTTTCTAAAAAAAATGAAATGTCTTAATTTTATTGTATTTTTCACGAAAAATATAACTAAGCCAAATTTTTGCTTCAATCTCATGAAACTTGGATATACATTGCTAAACAACTTATTACACAAAATATAGAGCGGAATCGCAGTTAAAATTACTATAAACTGCCCAAAATGAATTTATTGTGCATTATCTTATATAATTTCATGAAAATCTCGAAATATTTCATAAAATACTCCAAAACATTTGTTCCGATGCCACTTAGGGAACTGTTGGCTCGACATGTTGTGTATAGCGGTGTTTTGCATATATGTGCATCGTTGTTGTTGTTCCCCAAGCTGCCTGGCCGAACAGCCCCAGACCCTGAGTAAGGCCAAGGCCATAAACGAGCGCCCCCACAGAACCCTCTCTGCCGACCACAATAAAGCCTGGGTGACCGAAGCCACTCCATGGCGGGGAGCTGAGAGGGTGCGTAAACGCCCGGGAAACCAAAGCCCCACCCAGGGCCCTGTGCCCCTCAGCAATTATGAAGAGAAAGTTGAGGGGCAAGGGAATAATGTGACTTTAGCTTCCAATCTTGGTAGATTGGATCCACAGAAGAGACGCAGTCACTTGAGATCTAGAAAATATATAAGTAAAAGGAACAGTCAGAGTAAGCTATGGGTATGGCAGAGATCGCTCAGGTCTCACTCTGATAGACCAGCCCATCACCATCACGTGCATCGTTACACGTATGTCCGTCCATAAATACTCGTGATACATGATCTAGAAGGTGACAAATTTCCTAAAAAACTACGTGAAATTCAATATTCAAATGTAATTTAGTGTCATGAAAAATAGTTTAGTTTATGCTCCGAATATAGTTTTCTCTAAGCACGCTGAATCTAAAGAAAACTCAGAAATTCCATTATTTGATGGGTAACTCCATCAAAAAAAATCTGATAAAGAAAGGGGAAAGTGGTGCACCCTCGAGTTGTAAGTTCTCCATTTGTAGTTTTCCACTTTCTGTTAAAAAAAACTAAAGTTTGTTGATATTTCTGGAAGACAGTTTTATAAAGTTTCTTATAGTTTGTAGGTGACTAAAGACAGTACTGATATAATTTTTACTCCTGGCAGAGATGATGGATACTGCGCCATCTGCGTGTGGACTTTGCTTACCTTAGTGATCGTAAGGAGGCAAGAGAGTCAGAGCTCATAAGGGGTGCCTCTTCTCAAGTTTCTTTCAGTCTCAAACTGGTCGTATCTATTTTTAAACATATTAATGCTCTTACTACTTATTACACTTTCGTTGAGGCTGTTCCATTTATTTAATCCTTGAGTTGAAGAAGTTGTTCCGCTTGGAGGTCCTGTGACGTGGCTTCATCAGCTTCAAACTGTGTCCTCTGGTCTCCATGTGTCGTCCAATGGGGGCTAACTGCAGGAAATCTTCACTAACCTTGTCAAAGCCCCTCAGGATTTTAAAGGTCTCGATCATATCACCCCTGACCCTGCGTTCTTCAAGTGTGGTGAGACCCAGCCTGGCTAGCCTCTGTTCATATGGAAGTCCTGCCAGTTCCGGGATTAGTCTTGTGGCTCTCCGCTTAACTTGTTCCAGTCTTTTTATGACACCTCTGGTATATGGAGACCATGCCTGGATACAGTACTCCAGACGTGGCCTAACTAGGGCTTTGTACAAAGTAAGCACCATTTCTGGATCTAAGCAAGTCATGGTTTTCTTGACTAGTCCCAGCATTGAGTTGGCATTTGCTGCTGCTTTGGTGACCTGTCTCGAAGGCTTTAAGTCGTTGGTGATGAAAACTCAAAGATCCTTTTCCTCTACCGATTCCTGAAGTGCAGTTGGTCCTAAATAGTACTCGTAACCTGGGTTGTTCCTGCCGATATGCATTATCTTGCATTTTTCTTCGTTGAATTGGAGTAGCCATTTCTGGCTCCATTCCTCCAGCTTGTTCAGTTGCAGGGTCATGCCGTCTTCTGCACTCCTAATTCTTCGGTAGACTTTGGCATCGTCGGCAAAGAGTTTCCCACTTGACACTGTGTTTTCAAGCAAATCATTGACATAGATGAGGAAAAGAACTGGACCCAGTACGCTTCATTGCGGGACAACACTCCACACCTCCAGCCACAAGGAAAAAATACCTCTGATGCGGACACTTTGTTTCCTATTTGACAAGAAACTTAGTACCCACCTGGAGATTTCTCCCACAATGCCAAGAGCTTCCAGTTTTGCTATCAGACGACGGGGGGGAACAGTGTCAAAGGCCTTCCAACAGTCTAGGTACACAACGTCTATACGATCTCCTTCGTCCACTGCATTTTCTAGTTCCTCTAGGTATTCCAGTAATTGGGTTAGGCATGACTTCCCAGACCTAAACCCATGTTGGACTCTGCCCCGTGTTGTACAGGTTTAAATTTAAGCTATTTTTGTGTATATAAGACTCTCTAAACTTAAAGTGAAATGATTCTTGGTAAATTTAAGGTATTTTTGTATAATTATAAGACTTCCAAACTTAAATAATTCTTGGTAAATTTGTATTGTCTGTGTTTTAACTTTTAAGCAGTCTATTTTATGTACCCTAATAGATTAGCTCCATTGGACTCTGCCCCTTGTATGGACTCTACCCTTGTGATGGATTCTGACTGGCCAGTGTTGTACAGGTTAGAATTTAAACTATTTTTGTTTATATGACTATATAAACTTCAAACTGAAATAATTCTTGATAAATTTAAGTTATTTTTGTGTATATGAATATAAAAACTTGTAAACTGAAATAATTCTTGGTAAATTTGTCTAGTCTGTTTTTGTAACTTAAGTGGGGATTGGGCCTCAGCATAGTATACATACATAAAAGCGGTCCATTTTATCTACCGTAAGAGTGTCTATAGCGTAATGCATATATGTGCAGAATTTTGGTGTGAATATCCTAGGTTAGAGTCCTTGGAGTACCACATGTATAAATTACTAATATTAATTTCACTAGTTAGGTTTAATTCTAAATTAGAGTTTGTGAGAATTTGTTTTTATTTTAAGAAGTCCATTTTATCTACCATAATAGATTATGTCCATTGTTTACTGCCTTACCAAGTTTTCATTCCTGCGAGAGATGCGTAAAAAGATCTATTATAGAAAGCTACTAACACTAATCACCTAACCACATAATCTAACTACCTAACCTAATATAACTTAACCTAGATATGTAGTTTTGGTTTTCTTTCTGCTGACCGTAAATATAATTCATTGAAAGTTTGATCATAGATAAATATGAAACTATCATTGTCCATGAAATTGTAAGCTATTCATAATTGGTAACTTATTTCAATAAAGTCTAACAAAATAATTAAGATGGATATATAAATTTACTGTCGGCTGGAAAGTCACTTACCTAACCCCTATTATGTGTACCTAGTATGCTGGATAAAACTAACTCTTACCTACCAACTAGACCATGTTCCAAATAAGTCGGCTAAAGCTCTGACTTTAACCTGTAATTCCCCAAAAAACTATAGTAATCGGGCTAATATATCTACCATTTGGGGAAGGTCAAAGGGAGGGCATATGTGTAGATATTGACCGCCCATTTGCTCTATTCTTTTTTTATTTTTAGTTAGACCTTGGGATTTTTTTTTCTCTTTAGACCTTGGGATTTTTTTTCTCTTTAGACCTTGGGATTTTTTTTCTAGTTAGACCTTGGGATTTTTTGGTTTTCTCTAGTTAGACCTTGGGATTCACGATATCCGACCTACCTACTTTGAACATGGTATAGTACACGGGATGAGTACCTAGTATGTAGTGGTGGTGCTAGTACTGTACTGTATATTGGATAGGACTAACCTTCGTAGTATGTGGGATAAAATGCTAACCCTTGCCTAACCTTTGTATATCTCTTTTACGCATCTCTCTCGCATCAAACTTTATATTCTTTATTTTGTATTTATTTTATGTGTTATTTGTTTCGAAGGCCTACTACCCTCTTGTATTATAATTTTGTTTTTATATATTGTTATCGGGTGGCATACAGTGGAGGTAATCTATTCTGCTTAAAACCTGGACGTAAAAGACTAGCCTATTATTGTATGTATATATTCGGGCCCATTCCCCATGTTTCCTATATTTTTGTTCTTGGGATGGTAAGACTAGAGACAGAGCCCGAATTGAGAAATCACAATTTTAAATTTCAACCCTTTCATGTTCGGGGGTTGCCGTTCAGTATTCCGATTTTTCTTTTTAACCTCTTCACTCTCCAAAATCGGTATTCTACCCACAACTCGCTCTGACAACTGCAGAGGGCATAATCCGCCTATAGACATGTTGACTCCTATGACGCAGAGGTTACCAGATTAGCAATAAGAAATAGAGTTCTCTCACTCTTATAATTACCTCTCTAAAATTAGTTTTCTGCCCACAGCTAACTCAAAGACAACTGCAGAGGTTGAAGTAACTAAACTAAAAGTTTCTAAATACCCCTGATGGTAACAATGGCTTTAAAGTATCCCTAATCGGCTCAAAATCGCGTCATATGTCTGAGAGGGTTAAAATATTGTACGGTTCCCGATGATTCCACTCTAGCTCTAATCTCCATTGATCCCTCGGTCTCCCTCCCTATAAGATGCCCCGATTTACGATACGGTATTATAGGTGTAAATATGAAGGCGGGTTCGATCTTTTTAGTGTTTATTGATGTATATACAAAGATAATTTTATTTAAAATTCTTTAAGATCAAATTTTGTAAACTATGACCTTTTGTTTCAATTATTTAATTGCGCAGAATTCCTGTTAGTGTCCTAGGTGTGCCACATGTATGTTGATTTAATTGAGTTTAAAAGTAAAGTTGGTTGGTGGAAAAAAATATGAATTCCTAGTCATGCATTCCAGAGTCTTCAAACCAAATTACTTGTTTCCCAGGTTGTCTGACCGAACGGCCCCAAGGTCCTGAGCAAGACTAAGGCCATAACCGAGCGCCCCCACGAACCTTCCCTGCTTACCACAAAAAAGCCCAGGTGACCGAAGCCTTTCCCAGGCGAGGAGCTGAGGGTGCGCAAACGGCCGGGATACCGAAGCTCCACCCAAGGCCCTGTGCTTCTCGGGAAGTTATTTTTAGTGTGATTATATATACATGGATAATTGTTTTAAATTTTGTTTGGAAGTGGAAAAAATTACAAACTATGAACTTTCAAGTTTATTTTGTTGTGTTTGTTATAAAAACAAAATGACTATACTCAGTTTCATTTAATCAGACAGTAAATTGAATACCTTAGCAGCTGGTTTCTCGATACATAATGGGAAAATATATTGCAACTATGTCTTTGCATCCTATTAATACAAAGTGTATATAATTAGCACCATATTTAACTGTAAAATCTTCAAAATAACTGAAATCTTTATGGGAAATTTGCAATTTTGTCTGTTTCAAAGAATTTACTATAGTTTAACACTGTTCTTTCTTGACCCCCCCCCCCCTTCCCTGAGCTGTTGGTGAGACTGTGGCCTGGACTCAAACCTCGGTGACGGTGATCTGAAACTCAGGAGCTTGTTGCGGCGTTGGTTATCATGGCCGCCTGGGATTCCCTGGCCTGGTGGTGGTGGATGCAGAGTTGTGGCCTGATGGACGCAGTGTTGTGGTGCGTGGAGTTTTGTTGTGGTGGACGCAGAATTTTGGCCCGATTATGTGTGGTGGATGCAGTGGTGGTGTGGTGGATGCAGAGTTGTGTGTGTTGGACGCAGTTATGGCCTGATGTGGATGGAGAGTCTGTGATGGTGACTGACTATTGATAAAGGCCCGAAAGGACGCGAGACATTGATGACTAATATTCGGTTAGTATTTATAGGGTTTTGGCATTTTCGTTCATTGAAATTTATTTCCACATAGCAATATAGAGTTTTGTTTATTTCGAAAGTATAAAATTATATTATTGGAAAGTTAATTGGTGGGTTGGTGGTGTGAATTTCTATGTGTACATACCAGTCTTCAAACCGTATGACTAGTTTAACAGTTCTTTCTTGCCCCTGTCCTGTACTGTTGGGATGAGTGGTCTGGACTCGAACCTCCGTGACTGATCTGAAACCCATGATCCTCTTGCGGCGTTGGTCAGCCTGGTGGTGGACGTAGTTGTGGTGGATGCAGTGGAGTATTCCCTGATCCTGAAGAGGTGGCCACGAACGAATCTCTATGTACTAGTCTTGTCAGCCGGCTCTTCTCCGGGTGGTGTGTTGGCAAAGACTTGTGTTGTCGGACTCTGCCCATCAAGTGGTGCATCCTCAAATTGTAAGTAGTCTATTTGTATTTTTCCACTTTCATTAAAATAACTCTTTGGTTGATATTTCGGTTTATATAAATTTTATATAAACATTAGGGAAAAGAGTGTAGAGAAAAAAATATATATTATTGGAATTTTTTTTTTTTTTTTTGTAGTACCGGTATAATTTTTACTCCTGGCAGAGAAGATGGATAGGCCTACTGCATAATCGGAGTGTAGAAGCTGGTGCCCTAGAGTGTTTTGAGATCCTGGTCGCTGTCCTCTGTGATGGACTCTCCTGTGTGTGTAGACGCTGCTGCCCTGTGTGTGGACTCTGCTGCCATGTGTGTCGATGCTGCTGCCCTGTGTGTGTGGACGCTGCTGCCCTGTGTGTGGATGCTGCTGCCCTGTGTGTGTGTGGACGCTGCTGCCCTGTGTTGGACGCAGCCGTTGGCCCTTCAGGGGAAATTGGTGCACCCTCGAGTTGTCGGTTATAAATTTTTAGTTTTCCACGTTCTGTTAAAAAAACTAAAGTTTGTTGATATTTCTGGAAGACAGTTTTATAAAGTTTCTTATAGTTTGTAGGTGACTAAAGACAGTACTGATATAATTTTTACTCTTCACAGAGATAATGGATACTGCACCATCTGCCTGTGGACTCTGCCTGTGGACTCTTCCCCGTGTTGTACAGGTTTAAATTTAAGCAATTGTTGTGTATATATGACTATCTAAATTTAAAGTGAAATGATTCTTGGTAAATTTAAGGTATTTTTGTATAATTATAGGAGTTATCAAAACTTACAAACTGAAATAATTCTTGGTAAATTTGTATTGTCTGTGTTTTAACTTATAAGCAGTCTATTTTATGTACCCTAACAGATTAGCTCCATTGGACTCTGCCCCTTGTGTGGACTCTACCCTTGTGATGGATTCTGACTGCCCAGTGATGTACAGGTTAGAATTTAAACTATTTTTGTGTATAATTATGACTATATAAACTTCAAACTGAAATAATTCTTGATAAATTTGTGATTTTTGTGTATATGAATATCAAATCCTGTAAACTGAAATAGTTCTTGGTAAATTTGTCTAGTCTGTTTTTGTAACTTAAGTGGGGATTGGGCCTAAGCATATTATTATACATGCATACAAGCGGTCCATTTTATCTACCGTAAGAGTGTCTATAGCGTAATGCATAAATGTGCGGAATTTTGGTGTGAATATCCTAAGTTAGAGTCCTTGGAGTACCACATGTATAAATTACTTCTATCTATTTCACTAGTTAAGTTTAATTCTAAATTAGAGTTTGTGAGAATTTGTTTGTATTTTAAGCGGTCCATTTTATCTACCATAATAGATTATCCATTGTGTACTACCTTACCAAATTTTCATTCCTGCGAGAGATGCGTAAAAATATATATTATAGAAAGCTACGAACACTAACTACCTAACCAAATCTAACCTAACCTAGATATGTAGTTTGGTTTTCTTTCGGCTGACAGTCCATCTAATCCATTGAAAAAGTTTGATCATAGATAAATATGAAACTATTTTTGTCCATGAAATTGTAAGCTTTTCAGAATTGGTAACTTATTTCAATAAAGTCTAACAAAATAATGAAGATGGATATATACATTTACTGTCGGCTGGAAACTCCCTTACCTAACGCCTATTATGTGTACCTAGTATGTTGGATAAAACTAACTCTTACCTACCAACTAGACCATGTTTCAAATAAGTCTGCTAAAGCTCTGTAACCTTAACCTATAATTCCCCAAAAGACTTGTAATCGGGCTAATATATCTACCATTTGGAGAGGGTCAAAGGGAGGGCATATGTGTAGATATTGACAGCCCATTTGCTCTAGTCTTTTTGTGTTTTTAGTTAGACCTTTGGATTTTTTTTTTATCGTTAAAACCTTGCGATTGTTTTCCAGTTAGACTTTGGGATTTTTTGGTTTAGTTTCTAGTTAGACCTTGGGATTCACGATATCCGACCTACCTACTTTGAACATGGTATAGTACACGGGATGAGTACCTAGTATGTAGTGGTGGTGCTAGTACTGTACTGTATATTGGATATGACTAACCGTAGTATGTGGGATAAAATGCTAACCCTTGCCTAACCTTTGTATATCTCTTTTACGCATCTCTCTCGCATCAAACTTTATATTATATTTATTTTTTATCTATTTTATGTTATTTTTTTCTAAGGCCTATTCTATCTATATTGCCTGACGCAGTGATTCCCGAAGGGGTGGCCACGAACGAACCGCCCCCATGCACCTCTGTCCCCAGTCAGTCGACGCCTCTCCCCCCGACCAGCACCGCCTTCGTTCATGTACTTCCTCACTCCATCCTTCCACCTCTCATTCGGTCTACCTCTCCCTGTCCCTCCACCTCGCTCTCGTACACCCTCTTAGTCATTCTCTCGCTTTCCATACGTTCCACATGGCCGAACCATCTCAAGTTGTTACTTTTCACACTTTCCAGCACATCTACCTCCACACCTCTTTACTTCCTCATTAGTCTGTCTATCCCTCCATGTATCTCCGCACGCACTCCTTAAGTAATTCATTGCCACTGCTCTCACTCTTGGTCTGAGTCTCAACCAACTTCCATGCTTTGCTTCCGTAAGTCAGTGTCGGGATTACCACACAGTCATGCAAGGACTTCTTCACTTCCATAATGACCACCCTATTTCTTGTTATTGCTTTTAGCGTTCCTACAACCTATTAAGGCCTATTCCCCTTTTTTATTATAATTTTGTTTTTATATTTTGTTATCGGGTGGTATACAGTGGAGGTAATCTATTCTGCTTAAAACCCGGACATAAAATTGCCTATTATTGTATGTATATATTCGGGCCCATTCCCCATTTTTCCTATATTTTTGTTCTTGGGATGGTAAGACTAGAGACCGAGCCCGAATTGAGAAATCACAATTTTAAATTTCAACTCATGTTCGGGGGTTGCCGTTCAGTATTCAGATTTTTATTTTTTTAACTTCTTAACTCTCCAAAATCGGTTTTCTGGCCACAACTCGCTGCAGAGGGCATAGTCCGCCTATAGACATGTTAAAATATTCTATGGTTCCCGATGATTCCACCCTAGCTCTAGTCCCCATTGATCCCTCGGTCTCCCTCCCTATACGATGCCCCGATTTACGATACGGTATTATAGGTGTAAATCTGAAGGCGGGTTCGATCTTTTTAGTGTTTATTGATGTAGATACAAAGATAATTATATTTAATTCTTTAACACCTTACGAGCGGCCTATGCGGTTTATTTATGTGTACCGCCCAGCGGGGTGTTTTTAGCCAAAATAGGGCTGTTTACGTGATCATTTTCATGCCTAAATAAGACCCAGAACTTAAAACCAGTATCTATCCCTGAAAGGGCATAAACAGAGCTTTCGAATGGCACCATAACAATCCTTGTATGATGGATAGTTTTCTTGCAATAACCGTGCAACGCGAGTGCAAAAAGCAGGTAATTCGGAACTTTCGGTACATAATTGAGTATGTAGCGAGTGAGAGAGGGAGGAGGGAGCTGAGATTTGTGTCAGTAGGTTCGCCGCGGTGGTCTGGAGCAGTCCTACGCTCGCTAGTCTCCTGCCACCACTTGTCTCTCTCTCTCAGCCACATTACGTGCTGAAATTGCCACTCGAGTTATGTCGAGCGCCGCCACATAGTCCAGCTTTATTTAACTCGACTTAAGTGGTGAGCCGCTTTTTAAGAGTTAAGATCAAATTTTTTAAACTATGACCTTTTGTTTCAATGTTTTAAGTGCGCGGAATTTCTGTTAGTGTCCTAGGTTAGTCCTTGGAGTGCCACATGTATTTGTTGATTTAATTGAGTTGAAAAGTAAAGTTGGTTGGTGAAAAAAATATGAATTCCTAGTCATGCATTTCAGAGTCTTCAAACAAAATTACTTGTTTTCCAGGCTGTCTGACTGAACAGCCCCAAGGTCCCGAGCAAGACTAAGGCCATAACCGAGCACCCCCACAAACCTTCCCTGCTTACCACAAAAAAGGCCAGGTGACCGAAGCCGTTCCCAGGCGAGGAGCTGAGGAGGGTGCGGAAACGGCCGGGATACCGAAGCCCCACCCAAGGCCCTGTGCTTCTCGGTAAGTTATTTTTAGTGTGATTATATATACATGGATAATAGTTTTAAATTTTGTTTGGAAGTGAAAAAATTACAAACTATGACTTTTCAAGTTTATTTTGTTGTTGGTTATAAAAACAAAATTACTATACTCAGTTTCATTTAATCAGACAGTAAATTGAATAACTTAGCAGCTGGTTGCTCGATACATAATGGGAAAATATATTGCAAGCATGTATTTGCATCCTATTAATACAAAGTGTATATAATTAGCACCATATTTAACTGTAAAATCTTCAAAATAACAAATCTTTAAGGGAAATTTGCAATATTGTCTTTCAAAGAATTTGCTATAGTTTAACAGTTCTTTCTTGCCCCCCACCCGCTTCCCTGAGCTGTTGGTGAGACTGGCCTGGACTCAAACCTCGGTGACCGTGATCTGAAACGCAGGAGCTTGTTGCGGCGTTGGTTATCATGGCCGCCTGAGATTCCCTGGCCTGGTGGTGGTGGATGCAGAGTTGTGGTCTGATGGACGCAGTGTTGTGGTGCGTGGATTTTGTTGTGGTGGACGCAGAATTTTGGCCTGGTGTGGTGGTGGATGCAGAGTTTTGGCCCGATTATGTGTGGTGGATGCAGTGGTGGTGTGGTGGACGCTGAGTTGTGCGTGTTGGACGCAGTTATGGCCTGATGGTGATGTGGATGGAGAGTCGGTGACTGACGATTGATAAAGGCCCGAAAGGACGCGAGACATTGTTGACTAATATTCGGTTAGTATTTATAGGCTTTTGGCATTTTCGTTCATTGAAATTTATTTCCACATAGCAATTTAGAGTTTTGTTTATTTCGAAAGTATAAAATTATATTATTAGAAAGTCAATTGGTGGGTTGGTGGTGTGAATTTCTATGTGTACATTCCAGTCTTCAAACCGTATGACTAGTTTAACACAGTTCTTTCTTGCCCCTGTCCTGTACTGTTGGGATGAGTGTGGTCTGGACTCGAACCTCAGTGACTGATCTGAAACCCATGATCCTCTTGCGGCGTTGGTCGGCCTGGTGGTGGATGCAGTGATGTGGTGGACGTAGTTGTGGTGGATGCAGTGGAGTATTCCCTGATCCTGAAGAGGTAGCCACGAACGAATCCCCTCTATGTACTAGTCTTGTCAGCCGGCTCTTCTCCGGGTGGTGTGTTGGCAGAGACTTGTGTTGTCGGACTCTGCCCATCGAGTGGTGCATCCTCAAATTGTAAGTTATCTATTTTTATTTTTCCACTTTCAGTTGAAATAACTCCTTGGTTGATATATTTCGGTTTATATAAATTTTATATAAACATTAGGGAGAAGAGTGTAGAGAAGAAAAAAAAATATTATTGTAATTTTTTTTTTTTTTTTGTAGTAACGGTATAATTTTTACTCCTGGCAGAGAAGATGGATAGGCCTACTGCATAATCGGAGTGTAGAAGCTGGTGCCCTAGAGTGTTTTGAGATCCTGGTCGCTGTCCTCTGTGATGGACTCTCCTGTGTGTGTGTGTAGACGCTGCTGCCCTGTGTGTGGACTCTGCTGCCATATGTGTCGATGCTGCTGCCCTGTGTGTGTGTGTGTGTGGACGCTGCTGCCCTGTGTGTGTGTGTGTGGACGCTGCTGCCCTGTGTGTGTGTGGACGCTGCTGCCCTGTGTGTGTGTGTGTGGATGCTGCTGCCTTGTGTGGATGCTGCTGCCCTGTGTGTGTGTGGATGCTGCTGCCCTGTGTGTGGACGCTGCTGCCCTGTGTGTGTGGACGCTGCTGCCCTGTGTGTGTGTGGACGCTGCTGCCCTGTGTTGGACGCAGCCGTTGGCCCTTCAGGGGAAATTGGTGCACCCTCGAGTTGTAAGTTATCCATTTGTAGTTTTCCACGTTCTGTTAAAAAAACTAAAGTTTGTTGATATTTCTTGAAGAAAGTTGTATAAAGTTTCTTATAGTTTGTAGGTGACTAAAGACAGTACTGATATAATTTTTACTCCTGGCAGAGATAATGGATACTGCGCCATCTGCCTGTGGACTCTGCCTGTGGACTCTGCCCCGTGTTGTACAGGTTTAAATATAAGCTATTTTTGTGTATATATGACTATCTAAACTTAAAGTGAAATGATTCTTGGTAAATTTAAAGTATTTTTGTATAATTATGAGTTATCAAAACTTACAAACTGAAATAATTCTTGGTAAATTTGTATGGTCTGTGTTTTAACTTTTAAGCAGTCTATTTTATGTACCCTAACAGATTAGCTCCATTGGACTCTGCCTCTTGTGTGGACTCTACCCTTGTGATGGATTCTGACTGGCCAGTGTTGTACAGGTTAGAATTTAAACTATTTTTGTGTATATGACTATATGAACTTCAAACTGAAATAATTCTTTATAAATTTGTTATTTTTGTGTATATGAATATCAAATCCTGTAAACTGAAATAGTTCTTGGTAAATTTGTCTAGTCTGTTTTTGTAACTTAAGTGGGGATTGGGCCTGAGCATATTATACATGCATACAAGCGGTCCATTTTATCTACCGTAAGTGTCTATAGCGTAATGCATAAATGTGCGGAATTTTGGTGTGAATATCCTAAGTTAGAGTCCTTAGAGTACCACATGTATAAATTACTTCTATTTATTTCACTAGTTAGGTTTAATTCTAAATTAGAGTTTGTGAGAATTTGTTTGTATTTTAAGCAGTCTATTTTATTTACCATAATAGATTGTCCATTGTTTACTACCTTACCAAATTTTCATTCCTGCGAGAGATGCGTAAAAAGATCTATTATAGAAAGCTACTAACACTAACCACCTAACCTAACTGCATAATCTAACTACCTAACCTAATCTAACCTAACTTAGATATGTAGTTTGGTTTTCTTTCGGCTGACAGTCCATCTAATCCATTGAAAAAGTTTGATCATAGATAAATATGAAACTATTTTTGTCCATGGAATTGTAAGCTTTTCATAATTGGTAACTTATTTCAATAAAGTCTAGTAACAAAATAATTAAGATGGATATATAAATTTACTGTCGGCTTGAAAGTCGCTTACCTAACCCCTATTATGTGTACCTAGTATGTTGGATAAAACTAACTCTTACCTACCAACTATACCATGTTCCAAATAACTCTGCTAAAGCTCTGTGACTTTAAACTAAAATTCCCCAAAAGACTATAGTAATCGGGCTAATATATCTATCAAAGGGAGGGCATATGTGTAGATATTGACAGCCCATTTGCTCTAGTCTTTTATATTTTTAGTTAGACCTTGGGATTTTTTTTTCTCTTTAGACTTTGGGATTTTTTTTTCTCTTTAGACCTTGGGATTTTTTTTCTCGCTAGACCTTGGGATTTTTTGGTTTTCTCTAGTTAGACCTTGGGATTCACGATATCAGACCTACCTACTTTGAACATGGTATAGTACACGGGATGAGTACCTAGTATGTAGTGGTGGTGCTAGTACTGTACTGTATTTTGGATATGACTAACCATCGTAGTATGTGGGATAAAATGCTAACCCTTGCCTAACCTTTGTATATCTCTTTTACGCATCTCTCGCATCAAACTTTATATTTATTTTTTATTTATTTTATTTGTTTCCAAGGCCTATTCCCCTTTTTTATTATAATATTTTTGTTTATATTTTGTTGTTCCCTAAGCTGCCTGGCCGAACCGCCCAGAGTCTCTGAGGAAGGCCATGGTCACGATCGGGCTTTCCCACAGAGCTCTCATTGAGTGTAGATTGTGTTGACATAAGTGGTTGTGTGAAATGCAGTCTTTTATGATGTGGTTTAATGGTATGGGGTGCTGTGTTACATCCCGGGCAGGTGTCGGCAATAGAGTCCTCCAGTCTCTTCTGATAACTCGGGAGAGTTGGATGGTGTCTGCATCTCAGCCTGGCCAGGTGGACTCTGTCCTCGGGAGGATTCGGAAGGATGGATTTCGGGAGGTCGTGCTTGCAGCTGCGTGTTGTCTGGGAGTGGATGGATCAGCGAGAGATATGAGTATGGATGTGCTTCTGGAAGTTGGTTCGGGGTGGGCAGGGAGGGCGAGCGGACAGTAATTGTGTGTGATACAGTGTGCTGGGTGTTTCGATATTTCTTGGTGTCTGTGGGTGTGTTGCCATGTAGTTTAGTGGGTGGTACTGGTTCGTGGAGGCTGCTGCCAGGAATTGAGTGCCTCTCCTGTCCAGACGGCCTTTGACTTTGAGGATTTTTGTTTCTTGATGTGGGTGCAGTAGCTGTGCAGCCTGTAATGATCTTCAGGGCTTTGTTTTGAATAGTCTGTAAGGTCTTATGTGTTTCAGCTAGGTTCGAAGCCCAGGCTGGGCTTGCGTATTCCATCACTGATCTTATGTATTGGTTATATACTGTGGTGGTGGTTTCTTTGTTGTGTCCAAATTTTGTGAGCAAGTGACTTGAGGGCGTTAAGTCTGGGTGTCCGTTTCTTTTTAATGTTTGTGGTGCGTTTGAATGTCCATAGAGTATCATATGTTACTCCTAGGATTTTGTGTGTATGTATTAGGGGTGTGTTGTTTATGGTGAGTTGAGGAATGTATTGGTGTTCTGTCCAGCTTGTGAGCAGGGTTGCGGTGGATTTGGCTGGGGCTAGATTAAGTCTGTAGTGTGTTGAGATAGGGTTGAAGGTGATCTGTTGCTCTTTTTGGGTCATGGTGTTTACATGCGAGTGTTATGTCGTCTGCATAGGAGGCTAAGTTTATTTGGGGCATATTGGGTGTAGTTATATCGTGCATGAACAGATTGAAGAGTGCGGGCGATAGGACGGATCCTTGTGGGGCTCAGTTTGTCAAGTTTCTGATTCTAGATGACTGACCGGCAAAAGATAAGTGTGCACATCTGCCTGCTAGGAAGTTGGCCAGCCACCTTTTTGTTGTGCATGTTTGTGTTGTAGATTTTGTTTGATAGGTTGTGGCGGGGGATGGCATCGAAGGCTTTACTAATGTAGAGTGTGGCTAATAGTGATCTGTGTGGTGGTCTAGCTGAGTTGATGCCGTCAAAAGCTCTTTGTGTAAGGTCTGAGAAGAGTGTTTGTAGAGTGCAGTGGCCTAAAGACGTGTTGGAGCTATGGGTAGGTCGGGTGTAATTAGTTGTAATACTAGGCGTTCCATGACTTTGGAGGGGGTGGAAAGGAGTGTGATGGGGCGGTGTGACGAGAGTAGCGTGGGGTCTTTGAGTTTGGGGAATGTGGTGATGCCATGCTTCCAAATGTCTGGTATTGTGTTGGGTGAATAATTGTAGTTTGTTATGTTAGTGAGTGCTTGTGGTCCCAGGTGTCTGAGGTTTGTTGTCTAGGCCACAAGCGGGTGAGTGCTTGAGATTGTTGATGATATGCTTTGTCTGGTGAAGGGTGTATAGTCAGGGTCTGTGGGGAATTGTCTCTTACGTCGGATGACACTTCGGTCGTCTTTGTGAGGTTTTAGGTGGCTGACATGTGAGAAGTGATTGAAGAGTGTTTGCTTGTTGTTTACATGAAGGAGTAGTCTATTGGGATTGCAGCATGTGATTGTGTTGTGTTGCTGTTGGAAAGTGTGATGCTGTTTAGTGTATTGTAGAGTTTTTTTGGAGTTTGTTTTGTGATAAAGTGTTTGTAGGAAGTTTTTCCAATTTAGTTTTTTTTTGTTCTTGTATTTTTTTGTTAGTCTGGGTGTTGAGTGCTTGGATTTGTTGTGATGTCTTGTGTGTGGGGTGCTGGAGAGTGTTTCGGTATGTCGCGTTGTCTGATGAGGTTTTGAATTTCTGGTGTGAAGTTGGGGTTGTCTTTTTCTGTTACCTCTTGGAATGAGTTTCTTGTCAGCGTATATTTTATATTTTGTTATCGGGTGGCATACAGTGGAGGTAATCTATTCTGCTTAAAACCTGGACGTAAATGACTAGCCTATTATTGTATGTATATATTCGGGCCCATTCCCCATTTTTCCTATATTTTTGTTCTTGGGATGGTAAGACTAGAGACCGAGCCCGAATTGAGAAATCACAATTTTAAATTTCAACACTTTAATGTTCGGGGGGGATGCCGTTCAGTATTCCGATTTTTATTTGTTTTAAGTTTGTAACTCTCCAAAATCGGTTTTCTGCCCACAACTCGCTCGGACAACTGCAGAGGGCATAGTCCGCCTATAGACCTGTTAAAATATTCTATGGTTCCCGATGATTCCACCCTAGCTCTAATCCCCATTGATCCCTCGGTCTCCCTCCCTATACGATGCCCCGATTTACGATGCAGTATTATAGGTGTAAATCTGAAGGCGGGTTCGATCTTCTTAGTGTTTATTGATGTATATACAAAGATAATTATATTTAAAATTCTTTAAGATCAAATTTTGTAAACTATGACCTTTTGTTTCAATTTTTTAAGTGTGCGGAATTTCTGTTAGTGTCCTAGGTTACTCCTTGGAGTGCCACATGTATTTGTTGATTTAATAGAGTTTAAAAGTAAAGTTGGTTGGTGAAAAAAAATATGAATTCCTAGTCATGCATTCCAGAGTCTTCAAACAAAATTACTCGTTTTCCAGGCTGTCTGACTGAACAGCCCCAAGGTCCCGAGCAAGACTAAGGCCATAACCGAGCACCCCCACAAACCTTCCCTGCTTACCACAAAAAAGGCCAGGTGACCGAAGCCGTTCCCAGGCGAGGAGCTGACGAGGGTGCGGAAACGGCCGGGATACCGAAGCCCCACCCAAGGCCCTGTGCTTCTCGGTAAGTTATTTTTAGTGTGATTATATATACATGGATAATAGTTATAAATTTTGTTTGGAAGTGAAAAAATTACAAACTATGACTTTTCAAGTTTATTTTGTTGTTGGTTATAAAAACAAAATTACTATACTCAGTTTCATTTAATCAGACAGTAAATTGAATAACTTAGCAGCTGGTTGCTCGATACATAATGGGAAAATATATTGCAAGCATGTCTTTGCATCCTATTAATACAAAGTGTATATAATTAGCACCATATTTAACTGTAAAATCTTCAAAATAAAAAATCTTTAAGGGAAATTTGCAATATTGTCTTTCAAAGAATTTACTATAGTTTAACAGTTGTTTCTTGCCCCCCACCCGCTTCCCTGAGCTGTTGGTGAGACTGTGGCCTGGACTCAAACCTCGGTGACCGTGATCTGAAACGCAGGAGCTTGTTGCGGCGTTGGTTATCATGGCCGCCTGAGATTCCCTGGCCTGGTGGTGGTGGATGCAGAGTTGTGGTCTGATGGACGCAGTGTTGTGGTGCGTGGATTTTGTTGTGGTGGACGCAGAATTTTGGCCTGGTGTGGTGGTGGATGCAGAGTTTTGGCCCGATTATGTGTGGTGGATGCAGTGGTGGTGTGGTGGACGCTGAGTTGTGCGTGTTGGACGCAGTTATGGCCTGATGGTGATGTGGATGGAGAGTCGGTGATGGTGACTGACTATTGATAAAGGCCCGAAAGGACGCGAGACATTGTTGACTAATATTCGGTTAGTATTTATAGGCTTTTGGCATTTTCGTTCATTGAAATTTATTTCCACATAGCAATTTAGAGTTTTGTTTATTTCGAAAGTATAAAATTATATTATTAGAAAGTTAATTGGTGGGTTGGTGGTGTGAATTTCTATGTGTACATTCCAGTCTTCAAACCGCATGACTAGTTTAACACAGTTCTTTCTTGCCCCTGTCCTGTACTGTTGGGATGAGTGTGGTCTGGACTCGAACCTCAGTGACTGATCTGAAACCCATGATCCTCTTGCGGCGTTGGTCGGCCTGGTGGTGGACGCAGTGATGTGGTGGACGTAGTTGTGGTGGATGCAGTGGAGTATTCCCTGATCCTGAAGAGGTAGCCACGAACGAATCCCCTCTATGTACTAGTCTTGTCAGCCGGCTCTTCTCCGGGTGGTGTGTTGGCAGAGACTTGTGTTGTCGGACTCTGCCCATCGAGTGGTGCATCCTCAAATTGTAAGTTATCTATTTTTATTTTTCCACTTTCAGTTGAAATAACTCCTTGGTTGATATATTTCGGTTTATATCAATTTTATATAAACATTAGGGAGAAGAGTGTAGAGAAGAAAACAAAATATTATTGTAAGTTTTTTTTTTTTTGTAGTAACGGTATAATTTTTACTCCTGGCAGGGAAGATGGATAGGCCTACTGCATAATCGGAGTGTAGAAGCTGGTGCCCTCGAGTGTTTTGAGATCCTGGTCGCTGTCCTCTGTGATGGACTCCTGTGTGTGTGGACGCTGCTGCCCTGTGTGTGTGTGGACGCTGCTGCCCTGTGTGTGTGGACGCTGCTGCCCTGGGTGTGTGTGGACGCTGCTGCCCTGTGTGTGTGTGGATGCTGCTGCCTTGTGTGGATGCTACTGCCCTGTGTGTGTGTGTGTGTGTGTGTGTGTGTGTGTGTGTGTGTGGACGCTGCTGCCCTGTGTGTGTGTGTGTGGACGCTGCTGCCCTGTGTGTGTGTGTGTGTGTGTGTGGACGCTGCTGCCCTGTGTGTGTGGACGCTGCTGCCCTGTGTTGGATGCAGCCGTTGGCCCTTCAGGGGAAATTGGTGCACCCTCGAGTTGTAAGTTATCCATTTGTAGTTTTCCACGTTCTGTTAAAAAAACTAAAGTTTGTTGATATTTCTGGAAGAAAGTTGTATAAAGTTTCTTATAGTTTGTAGGTGACTAAAGACAGTACTGATATAATTTTTACTCCTGGCAGAGATAATGGATACTGCGCCATCTGCCTGTGGACTCTGCCTGTAGACTCTGCCCCGTGTTGTACAGGTTTAAATAGAAGCTATTTTTGTGTATATATGACTATCTAAACTTAAAGTGAAATGATTCTTGGTAAATTTAAAGTATTTTTGTATAATTATGAGTTATCAAAACTTACAAACTGAAATAATTCTTGGTAAATTTGTATGGTCTGTGTTTTAACTTTTAAGCAGTCTATTTTATGTACCCTAACAGATTAGCTCCATTGGACTCTGCCCCTTGTGTGGACTCTACCCTTGTGATGGATTCTGACTGGCCAGTGTTGTACAAGTTAGAATTTAAACTATTTTTGTGTATATGACTATATGAACTTCAAACTGAAATAATTCTTTATAAATTTGTTATTTTTGTGTATATGAATATCAAATCCTGTAAACTGAAATAGTTCTTGGTAAATTTGTCTAGTCTGTTTTTGTATCTTAAGTGGGGATTGGGCCTGAGCATATTATACATACATACATGCATACAAGCGGTCCATTTTATCTACCCTAAGGGTCTCTATAGCGTAATGCATAAATGTGCGGAATTTTGGTGTGAATATCCTAAGTTAGTCCTTAGAGTACCACATGTATAAATTACTTTTATTAATTTGACTAGTTAGGTTTAATTCTAAATTAGAGTTTGTGAGAATTTGTTTGTATTTTAAGCAGTCTATTTTATTTACCATAATAGATTGTCCATTGTTTACTACCTTACCAAATTTTAATTCCTGCGAGAGATGCGTAAAAAGATCTATTATAGAAAGCTACTAACACTAACCACCTAACCTAACTGCATAATCTAACTACCTAACCTAATCTAACCTAACTTAGATATGTAGTTTGGTTTTCTTTCGGCTGACAGTCCATCTAATCCATTGAAAAAGTTTGATCATAGATAAATATGAAACTATTTTTGTCCATGGAATTGTAAGCTTTTCATAATTGGTAACTTATTTCAATAAAGTCTAGTAACAAAATAATGAAGATGGATATATAAATTTACTGTCTGCTGGAAAGTCACTTACCTAACCCCTATTATGTGTACCTAGTATGCTGGATAAAACTAACTCTTACCTACCAACTATACCATGTTCCAAATAACTCGGCTAAAGCTCTGTGACCTTAACCTAAAATTCCCCAAAAGACTATAGTAATCGGGCTAATATATCTACCATTTGGGGAGGGTCAAAGGGAGGGCATATGTGTAGATATTGACAGCCCATTTGCTCTAGTCTTTTATATTTTTAGTTAGACCTTGGGATTTTTTTTCTCTTTAGACCTTGGGATTTTTTTCTTGTTAGACCTTGGGATTTTTTGGTTTTCTCTAGTTAGACCTTGGGATTCACGATATCAGACCTACCTACTTTGAACATGGTATAGTACACGGGATGAGTACCTAGTATGTAGTGGTGGGGCTAGTACTGTACTGTATTTTGGATATGACTAACCATCGTAGTATGTGGGATAAAATGCTAACCCTTGCCTAACCTTTGTATATCTCTTTTACGCATCTCTCGCATCAAACTTTATATTTATTTTTTATTTATTTTATTTGTTTCCAAGGCCTATTCCCCTTTTTTATTATAATATTTTTGTTTATATTTTGTCGTTCCCTAAGCTGCCTGGCCGAACCGCCCAGAGTCTCTGAGGAAGGCCATGGTCACGATCGGGCTTTCCCACAGAGCTCTCATTGAGTGTAGATTGTGTTGACATAAGTGGTTGTGTGAAATGCAGTCTTTTATGATGTGGTTTAATGGTATGGGGTGCTGTGTTACATCCCGGGCAGGTGTCGGCAATAGAGTCCTCCAGTCTCTTCTGATAACTCGGGAGAGTTGGATGGTGTCTGCATCTCAGCCTGGCCAGGTGGACTCTGTCCTCGGAAGGATGGATTTCGGGAGGTCGTGCTTGCAGCTGCGTGTTGTCTGGGAGTGGATGGATCAGCGAGAGATATGAGTATGGATGTGCTTCTGGAAGTTGGTTCGGGGTGGGCAGGGAGGGAGAGCGGACAGTAATTGTGTGTGATACAGTGTGCTGGGTGTTTTGATATTTCTTGGTGTCTGTGGGTGTGTTGCCATGTAGTTTAGTGGGTGGTACTGGTTCGTGGAGGCTGCTGCCAGGAATTGAGTGCCTCTCCTGTCCAGACGGCCTTTGACTTTGAGGATTTTTGTTTCTTGATGTGGGTGCAGTAGCTGCGCAGCCTGTAATGATCTTCAGGGCTTTGTTTTGAATAGTCTGTAAGGTCTTATGTGTTTCAGCTAGGTTCGAAGCCCAGGCTGGGCTTGCGTATTCCATCACTGATCTTATGTATTGGTTATATACTGTGGTGGTGGTTTCTTTGTTGTGTCCAAATTTTGTGTGAGCAAGTGACTTGAGGGCGTTAAGTCTGGGTGTCCGTTTCTTTTTAATGTTTGTGGTGTGCCGTTTGAATGTCCTATGAGTATCATATGTTACTCCTAGGATTTTGTGTGTATGTATTAGGGGTGTGTTGTTTATGGTGAGTTGAGGAATGTATTGGTGTTCTGTCCAGCTTGTGAGCAGGGTTGCGGTGGATTTGGCTGGGGCTAGATTAAGTCTGTAGTGTGTTGAGATAGGGTTGAAGGTGATCTGTTGCTCTTTTTGGGTCATGGTGTTTACATGCGAGTGTTATGTCGTCTGCATAGGAGGCTAAGTTTATTTGGGGCGTATTGGGTGTAGTTATATCGTGCATGAACAGATTGAAGAGTGCGGGCGATAGGACGGATCCTTGTGGGGCTCAGTTTGTCAAGTTTCTGATTCTAGATGACTGACCGGCAAAAGATAAGTGTGCACATCTGCCTGCTAGGAAGTTGGCCAGCCACCTTTTTGTTGTTGTTGTGCATGTTTGTGTTGTAGATTTTGTTTGATAGGTTGTGGCGGGGGATGGCATCGAAGGCTTTACTAATGTAGAGTGTGGCTAATAGTTATCTGTGTGGTGGTCTAGCTGAGTTGATGCCGTCAAAAGCTCTTTGTGTAAGGTCTGTGAGAAGAGTGTTTGTAGAGTGCAGTGGCCTAAAGACGTGTTGGAGCTATGGGTAGGTCGGGTGTAATTAGTTGTAATACTAGGCGTTCCATGACTTTGGAGGGGGTGGAAAGGAGTGTGATGGGGCGGTGTGACGAGAGTAGCGTGGGGTCTTTGAGTTTGGGGAATGTGGTGATGCCATGCTTCCAAATGTCTGGTATTGTGTTGTGTGAATAACTGTAGTTTGTTATGTTAGTGAGTGCTTGTGGTCCCAGGTGTCTGAGGTTTATGTTGTCTAGGCCACAAGCGGGTGAGTGCTTGAGATTGTTGATGATCTGCTTTGTCTGGTGAAGGGTGTATAGTCAGGGTCTGTGGGGAATTGTCTCTTACGTCGGATGACACGTCGGTCGTCTTTGTGAGGTTTTAGGTGGCCGACATGTGAGAAGTGATTGAAGAGTGTTTGCTTGTTGTTTACATGAAGGAGTAGTCTATTGTTGTGATTGCAGCATGTGATTGTGTTGTGTTGCTGTTGGAAAGTGTGATGCTGTTTAGTGTTTTGTAGAGTTTTTTGGAGTTTGTTTTGTGATAAAGTGTTTGTAGGAAGTTTTTCCAATTTAGTTTTTTTTGTTCTTGTATTTTTTTGTTAGTCTGGGTGTTGAGTGCTTGGATTTGTTGTGATGTCTTGTGTGTGGGGTGCTGGAGAGTGTTTCGGTATGTCGCGTTGTCTGATGAGGTTTTGAATTTCTGGTGTGAAGTTGGGGTTGTCTTTTTCTGTTACCTCTTGGAATGAGTTTCTTGTCTGCGTATATTTTATATAGTTTAGATTTTGTTATCGGGTGGCATACAGTGGAGGTAATCTATTCTGCTTAAAACCTGGACGTAAATGACTATCCTATTATTGTATGTATATATTCGGGCCCATTCCCCATTTTTCCTATATTTTTGTTCTTGGGATGGTAAGACTAGAGACCGAGCCCGAATTGAGAAATCACAATTTTAAATTTCAACCCTTTAATGTTCGGGGGATGCCGTTCAGTATTCCGATTTTTATTTGTTTTAAGTTTGTAACTCTCCAAAATCGGTTTTCTGCCCACAACTCGCTCGGACAACTGCAGAGGGCATAGTCCGCCTATAGACATGTTAAAATATTCTATGGTTCCCGATGATTCCACCCTAGCTCTAATCCCCATTGATCCCTCGGTCTCCCTCCCTATACGATGCCCCGATTTACGATGCAGTATTATAGGTGTAAATCTGAAGGCGGGTTCGATCTTTTTAGTGTTTATTGATGTATATACAAAGATAATTATATTTAAAATTCTTTAAGATCAAATTTTGTAAACTATGACCTTTTGTTTCAATATTTTAAGTGTGCGGAATTTCTGTTGGTGTCCTAGGTTACTCCTTGGAGTGCCACATGTATTTGTTGATTAATAGAGTTTAAAAGTAAAGTTGGTTGGTGAAAAAAAATATGAATTCCTAGTCATGCATTCCAGAGTCTTCAAACAAAATTACTCGTTTCCCAGGCTGTGTGACCGAACAGCCCCAAGGTCCCGAGCAAGACTTTAGGCCATAACCGAGCACCCCCACAAACCTTCCCTGCTTACCACAAAAAAGCCCAGGTGACCGAAGCCGTTCCCAGGCGAGGAGCTGAGGAGGGTGCGGAAACTGCCGGGATACCGAAGCCCCACCCAAGGCCCTGTGCTTCTCGGTAAGTTATTTTTAGTGGGATTATATATATATACATGGATAATTGTTTTAAATTTTGTTTGGAAGTGAAAAAATTACAAACTATGACCTTTCAAGTTTATTTTTCATGTTGGTTATAAAAACAATTACTATACTCGGTTTAATTTAATCAGACAGTAAATTACTATACTCAGTTTCATTTAATCAGACAGTAAATTACTATACTCAGTTTCATTTAATCAGACCGTAAATTACTATACTCAATTTCATTTAATCAGACCGTAAATTACTATACTCGGTTTCATTTAATCAGACGGTAAATTGAATACCTAAGCAGCTGGTTTCTCGATACTTAATGGAAAAATATATTGCAACCATGTCTTTGCATCATATTAATACCAAGTGTATATAATTAGCACCATATTTAACTGTAAAATCTTCAAAATAACTGAAATCTTTATGGGAAATTTGCAATTTAGTCTATTTAAAAGAATTGACTATAGTTTAACACTGTTCTTTCTTGCCCCCCACCCCATGCTGTTAGTGGGACTGTGGCCTGGACTCAAAACTCTGACTGTGATCTGAAACGCAGGAGCTTGTTGCGGCGTTGGTCAGCATGGCCGCCTGGGATTCCCTGGCCTGGTGGTAGTGGATGCAGAGTTGTGGCCTGATGGACGCAGTGTTGTGGTGCGTGGAGTTGTTGTGGTGGACACAGAATTTTGGCCTGGTGTGGTGGTGGACGCAGAATTTTGGCCCGATTATGTGTGGTGGATGCAGTGGTGGTGTGGTGGACGCTGAGTTGTGTGTTGGACGCAGTTATGGCCTGATGTGGATGGAGAGTCGGTGACTGACGATTGATAAGGGCCCGAAAGGACGCGAGACAATGATGACTAATATTCGGTTAGTATTTATAGGCGTTTGGCATTTTCATTAATTTAAATTTATTTCCACATAGCAATTTCGAGTTTTGTTTATTTCGAAAGTATAAAATTATATTATTAGAAAGTTAATTGGTGGGTTGGTGGTGTGAATTTGTAAGTGTACATTCCAGTCTTCAAACCGTATGACTAGTTTAACACTGTTCTTTCTTGCCCCTGTACTGTTGGGATGAGTGTGGTCTGGACTCGAACCTCCGTGACTGATCTGAAACCCATGATCCTCTTGCGGCGTTGGTCGGCCTGGTGGTGGACGCAGTGTTGTGGTGGACGTAGTTGTGGTGTGGTGGATGCAGTGGAGTAGTGGTGGATTTAGAGTTGTGGCCTGATGATTCTGATGGAGCGCGTGATATTGGCGGACGTTAGGATGGATGAGGGCACCAAAGAAAGGGACTCTGATGAACCACTCTACACGACTAATATTCGGTTAGTGTTTAGAGAAGTTTGGTATTTGAAACTTAAAAAGAAATGTGGCCTAAAATTAATGTAAGGACAAATATAATGCACAGTAAAAGCTTAGCATAGGAAATGGCATATAATCCATGAAAGAAACTGAATTTTTGTACTCTAATTCCAGAGCACGAGGACCTTGGCAGATCATAACTTCAATTGACGAGAGGCAGTGTTGGGGGTGGATTGTCTGGTATGGTGGATGTGTTTCGGAGCCGGAAGGAGCGTGGGGGACCTGACTTGTTATGGATGGATGGAGCGTAGGGCATGGTTGGATCGTCTGGCATGGTGATGTGTTGAAGGATCGTCTGGGAGTGATCGGAGAGTGATGCAGCGTAGGGCATGGTATTGGGGCTCGGTGACTGAACGTGGGACTACCACTCAACAAGACTAATGTTCGGTTAGTATTTTGTAGACTTTATTTTATTTTTAGCTAATTTTAAAGTTGTGGAGTTTGTGTTAAAGAAATTTGGCTCAAAATGAATGAATAGGCAAATCTACTAAACAGTGAAAGCTTGGCCTAGGAAATTCCATATTTAACATCGGACTCATTAATACAGTACAGAGCAAGCTAAAGTTAATGACAGCTGTCACATGACTTATTAGCGTGACCATACATTACTACACGAGCAACAAATTGGAGTATAAAATCTTAGGATAGGAAATGGGCCGGACTCCATATAACTAATGTCTTGATGGTGTAATGGATAGTGTTTAAAATCTGGTAACCTAGGTTCTAATCATGGTGGATCACATGCTTTCATTAATTTCTTTGAGAGGTGTTTGATGTTAGAGTGAAATTAGTAAAGAAATTGTCAGTGTACTATTAATCTTTATAACTTAACTCATAAATACACGGAATTTTGGTGAGAGTATCCTAGGTTAAAGTCTTTGGCGTGCCACATGATGGTTGGTGAAAAAATATGAATTAAGGGGAGGTATTTAGTTTGTTCCAAGTTTTCATAAAGCTTAAAATTACACCTTGACTCAAGATAAGTTTGTACATTTTTCGGTAGAAAAGTGTCTCCGCCGGTTGCTCTTAAAATACAGGCTCGCTATCGCTCGCCAGGAAAAAATACTCCTAAATGAGACAAGGTCTTAAAAGTGACATAAATGGAGTGAAAGTTCTTAAAATCACCAAACTAATGGGGCGAACGTCTTAAAATCTCAACAGCAATGGGGCTAAACATGAGGGAGAAAGGGTAAAGAACAAAAATCCCTCTAGTGGAAATCTCTAAGAATTCGGTAGATATTATTTAGTGTTATAAAATTTAATTTATACCGGTACCTGTTTATTATAGGTAGGCTAGAAATTGTGTTGTCTATCTAGTTAATGTACCATTCCCCTTCTATCTATTATTTACTAGTTTAGTTTTGAGTTCTATAGTCTGTAATTCAAAAAGGGCTAAAGCAAATTAGCTGTAAATTGCTACCCATTCCCTGGCTGATTGTTTCCAAATACTGTAGTGTAATTATAGAGGTTGATGTTCAAGATGTTCTGCATAGTTGTTTGGAATCCGGTATAGGTTATTATAGCTAGCGGTATAAGTTGACTTCTTGTTTTGAAGCTATGGATGTTGGTGGTAAAGAATTGTTGGTTGTTTTTAATTATGATTTTAGAGTATAAAAGCTTAACATAGGAAATCTAGTTTTTAATTTGAACGGTAACATTTGAGTAGTTTATTTTAAGGAACTGTTAAAATTTAATTATCAAAACGCCCTAAAAAAAATCTGTGGAAAAAATGCATTTAAATTTATCGGAAATTCTTGTTTGAAAATAAACTTATGATCGGACTAGAAGTGCCAATCTCTAATCCAAAAACTTGACCAGTGAAGCAGCCCTAAACAGGGTTGCCTGGAACGCCGCCATTAGGACAGGAGACTGAAATTGCACGTATGTGTGGAGCATTCGGTCTTAACATTTTATGCATGTATGTATGTCCACATCTGTATACCATGGAATCAACCAACTTATTTTTCCACTTAACCGCACAAGGATCGTACAGCCGACCAAGACCTACCCAACGTCTCAAGATTATTTAAAGCTCGAAGTCAGAAGATTAACGTCGCTAGGATCTCTATTCGTCTATCTACAATGCTCTACTGTACTTCAATCTTCTACTACAACTCTACACGTCGCTTCTGTCAATACGGTTGGTGTTTTAGATAGGATATATTATGAGTTATGCTGGATTTGTTGGTTGTAAATTGAACTTCCTTTGAAATTAGTCTGACAATGTTGGTTAAGAATGATCCGCTCCTCCTTCCTCCCCCCCTATAAAAAGTAGAAGTAATAATGAGAAATTTATAGATAAATATATAGATAATGAAATGGTTAAACTTGCAAAATAAAAAATAAAGTGAGACAAAGACCATATAAAGGGCAAAGAACTAATCAAAATTGCTGTGGAAATAATTTTCATGCAAATTATAAATAAGAAATTATAATTAAACTTGCTGAATTTCGGTGTGAGCATCCTAGGTTCGAATCCCTAGACTGCGATATATATTAGTTGGTTTCAATAATAATTAAACAAACTTTAAATGTAGTTTAAAGTAATTTTGGGTTAAAATTGCTGATAGTAGTTTATAGAATTTGCTTTAAAGTTTGTGGCAAAGTGTAAAATATAATTAATGTACTTGATATCTAAAGTGGGCAATAGAGCAAACTTTGGTTGGATACTTTATACAGCAATGAAATAAAATTACCGTGCAATGAATTAGAATATTTAAAAGAAGTTTTGCAAATGTTTGGTATTGAATTTTCCAATAAAGTTAACAATTAATATATCAAAGCTACTGGTCAAATTAATATAACAAACTCTTAAAAATTATCTTAACTCGCTAAACGAAATGTATGATGAAAAATTAATTTAAATTTATCGGAAATTAAACTTTGAAAACGACAAACTTATAATCTTGCAAAATAAAATTAACGTGCACCGAATTGGAATAAGTAACTTTTAAAATAATTGTCCAGAATCTTGGCTATTGCATTGACAAAGTAATCTCTGGTCCCACAGTACGGTAGCTTTATCTATATACTATCTATATACTCGGTACTGTAACTTTATCTATATACTATCTATATACTCGGTACTTTAACTTTATCTATATACTATCTATATACTCGGTACTTTAACACTTTATCTATATACATACTCGGTCCTTGTCTTTGTGGTGTAATGGTTAGTGTCTAAAAATCTGTGAAAAGCTGATAAATCCAGGTTCGAATCCCGGTGGGACACATATGCTTTTAAAATATAAAAGTTGCAAAGAAAGTCAAAGTACAGTAATTAATTTAATTAGAAGTGTTTGGTGCTGTGGTGAAATTAATCAAATATAGATTATCTATAGTGGCGTATTTGTTTATTTTGTATTACTTAGTTTGCTCTCTAGACCTCAATCAAGCGTAAAACCAAGAACCCCTTGTACATTTTTCGATAGACAAATTTCTTGCTTAGTGTGCTCTTTAAGACTTCAATAAAGCTTTAAAAAAAAACATACATTTTTGCAATAGAAAACTTTCTTGGTTTGCTCTTTAGACTTCAATCAAGCTTGAAATAAAGAACCCCTTGTAAATTTTTCGATAGAAAAATTTCCATATTTTTATTAACTGTGCCCATGACGGCAACTTTATCACCAGTACATGTTCAAGAAAGTATCGGCCGCTAGTACCGGACTATAAAGGTAGCGTGGCGGATTGACGTTGAAAGTGCATTTCTGTCCCATAGCGCCCCGAATCCACCCCCTCCCCTTCCCCCATTTGCATTACAATCTCCAAATCCAGCCTAACGTGATATATCCTCTATAAACATGAATGTAGCCAAATGATATGCTTACAGGGTAAACTTTAATAATGATAACCAGTTCGGAACAAGGTGTTAGGATACTTTATTAACTGTATGATAGTGGTGGAAGAATAGGTACGGTTACGATGGATTTTAAAATTTTGGCATTATTTGATGGCGTAATGGTTAAACTATGACCTTTCATGTTAATTATCTTTATGGCATAAATGTGCGGAATATTGGAGTGAGTATCCTAGGTTCGAATCCTTGGAGCGTCACATGTATTTGTTGATTTAATTGAGTTTCGAAGTAAAGTTAGTTTGTGAAAAAATATAAATTAATAATAAATTCCTTTGCCCTGAAAGCTTTAAATAAATACTTACACTCAAAATAAAGTGGTGCCTTTTTCGGTAGAAAAATGGCTCGGCCGATTTCTTCTAAATTACATAACTTAAAATTGCCACACGAATGAGGCAAGTTTCATAATATTTAACTATTTATAACTTTAATTATTAATTGAAACTTGCAAAACTTAGACGAACACAGTAAAAAGACCAAACTAATCAAAATCCCGAAGTATTTAATTTGATGCAGTTTTTATCATGTACTCCCTGCTGATGTATAACTGGGCTAGGGTGGGTGCCCTAATGAGCAGAGACTTGGGTGAACACGGATATCAGATTGCTAGACAAGTGTTCGCTAAATTTAAATCTCTACTTTAATTCCTGCTTTATTGTAGTTTCCCTTCAATTTTATTAAGTTTAGGAAGAGTGTGGCATCAAAGAGTATTTGATTCATACTGATCTTAACTAAGCTTAATAAAAGTGTCAAAGGGTAGCTGTAATGAAAGTATAATTGAAGTTATTAGAGATAATATCCGAATCTTGCCAAAAATTAAATCCCGTAACCTATCTACTAATCCAGAATGTGAACGGAGGAGTGCCAGAAGGGATCTGCCCCTTGTACAGTACTGCTACCCTTAAATGGGGATTGAATGCAGGAAGTTAGTTCACAAATTGAATATTGGAACCGCGGAGCATATCTCTCGGGGCGGGGGAGATTGTGGGGGGGGGGGGAGGGGGGGGGATTTTGGTAGGAAGGCTAAGTTTAAATTTAGTGTTTTTAGCTTTAGAACTTTTATTTTATTTGTTTTTTGAGTGTATTCCGGGCCCACAACTGCAGCCTGAAAACTAGTACGGTCACGAAACCGTCTCCTGCTGGCAAGCAACAAGGTAGTCAAAAAGTACTGATTCGGAAAGTCAGGTCCTGCCCCCGTGGTGCCCGGGATATATGGATGAACGGAGAGAGCGAGAGTTTGTTTATGTAGGCTTAGCTTCGGGGTATTGATTGTTCCACTGGTATCATTTATATTCCTTCGGCAGCAATGTTTGGAGAGTCTTGGCTCCCTCGGTATTAAGATGCGCATAAAGTTTATTCGATCTTTAAATAATTTATGGGGTTTTGGAAGGTCTTGGGGAAACTCAAATCTGGTGAATATATCGCAGGCTTGTGCATAATTTAAAACTGTCTTGATAGCGTAATGCCTAGATCCGCATTATTTTGGTGAGTGTATCCTAGGTTCGAGTCCTTGGAGTGCCACATGTACAGTATTTATATTCATTAAAATTGAGTTTGGTAATATCCTTGGTTAGAGTCCTTGGAGTGTCACATTTATTAGTTTTCATGGAGTTTAGAAGTAAAGTTGTTTGAAAAAATATGAATACATAGATCCTTCCTAAGCTGAATAAAAGTATCTAAAGATCGAATAAACAAAACGCTTCCTAATCCTGAAGGTGTGAATAAACTAAATAATTTCCATCGTGGTGTTTTGGAAATATTTAAAGTTTTGCAGGGTTCTTGAAACATTGCTAACGGAGTAAATTTATACAAACCGAACTTTGCATGGTAAAAGTGAATGGGAGAGCTTTGGTTACTGATTAGAGTTGCTTTCGTTAACTCCAAAGTTAAGGAAAGTAATTATGTGCAGTATCCAAGCTTTAACCTAATTTATTTTACCGACGCTGATTTTAATGCACTATTGTAAGTTTTTGATTTGTTTTGCTCCATTGGTAAATAAAGAAAAATATGAAGTGTGAATTGTATCTATACCATATAAGCCCTTTATAATTTGTTTTGATGTGCATTTTTGTAGTAGGGATAGCAAGTTTGATTATGATGGTTAGGCTGTAAATCTATATAAATACCTAAGTTTCAGTTCGGCTGAAAATCTAAAAGTAAATAGGTGTAGTATTAACTTTAATTATATAGTTGGAAATGCTAGGAATCTATTTTACTCTGATAAGCGGAATTATTTTGATATGCAGATTTGTTCAATGGATAGAAAGGTTTGGGGTATGGTGAAAATAGTTATGGTAACCAAAAATGTGAATATTCAGGTGTATTGCTTGATAGGGTAAAAGTAATTTTTAATAATTTCTGTTTAATTGCTTAGTCTGGCAGCTTGGTTAGAAATTTGAATGTACCGCTTGCCAAAGAAACCAAAGCCGAAATGATTTTATAAAGACGAAGGTCTTGTCAAAATAGCAATTTGCAATTAAGTTTAAAATAGAATGAAGATCGACTAAATAATTCTGGCGTAAATGAAACTATTCTAGTTCCCGAGACTAATGCAAAATAACTGAAATAAGTTTGCAGTAAATGTTTTGAATTGATACGGTACTCTTGAAGAATAATATGCAGTAAAATTTGAGTTGATCCGGTACGGTCTTACAAAAATATACAGCACTATATATATTCTAGTTGCAAATGCAGTATCCATAAGTGAAGTGTTGCTATAGAACTTTAAATTAAACATTAAATGTGGAAGTAAAAGATTGGCCTAATTGATGATTTAATGAGGAAATTACTTAAATTAATTAAAAAAAAGTACTGGAATGGAAGCACACTTTAATTGTCCATTTATAACTTTAGATCCTTCATAAGCTGAGTAAAGTGGATTAATGGTCGCTAGATATGTTGAAAAGTAGTTTAATAGGCTGGAAGGTTAAGAATTCAATAACAAAAGTTAGCCTGAAGTAACTTTAATTTATATAAAGTCTAGTGAAGTCTAAGATTAGTGTAATGTATATATTTGGGGCAGAAATGTTGATTTAGATGGTTGGAGGAACTTTCTTATAATATAAGATGCCCTGGCTGACTCTTCCTAAATGCTAGAAATATTAGCTTTATTACTCAACTGTACCAGTTATATGAAAGTAAATTTTGTTGCAGAATATTGTAAAGTTCAATAAACTCTAATTGGTCATTGGGAATCTATATGGGATATTAATGAAGATTGAAAATAGTTCTACATTTTATGGTATATATCTTTAAAATACTTGGAATTGGAAAGTTAAATTATTTAAATTTATTTCTGCTTATGGCTCAACTTTTTTATAGCCCAAAATTGGCAATTGGTAGTACAGTACCTATACAGTATATGGTAATTATGATTATCTTTTATGATACTAGGGAAGACTAGAGATGGTGATGCCTTAGCCTATAGTACAGTATGAAAGTTAAGTTTTAGTTATCGGTATAATCAATAGGCTTTTAATAGTTTTATAGAATTACTACATTAGGTATAATTAATAGGCTTTCAGTTTGTTAGTTAACTTTTATTGAATGATTATTACAATTGGTATAATAGGTTTTTAGTACATAGTTTTATTAATTATTGGTACAATTTTAAAGGGCTTATTTGTTATATTTATGATTTATGTCTTTGTTTTTTCTGTTTAACATGGAGCTAACGGTCATTAATTCATGGTGTATTAATCCTTTTTGAATGCAATATTTTCAATGTTCTGGCTTTGGGACTAATTTGTGCAGTTTAAGAGGGACCTTGGAGAGTCTAAAGGGCAATGACTTGATCAACCTTCAGATTCTCACAGCCCCTGCCTAAGCTGAATAAATAATCCATTAGTCAGAATGAAGTATTTGTATACTGAAAGTTCAAGGTGCAAGTTCTGTTTGTATAAATGATTAAAGTTTACTTTTTGAGATGCAGTTGTAGATGATGCATAATCTTATTTATTTTTAATAATGACAACTTGAGAGTTTAACCGAAATTAAAATTAAAATATTTTAAAAAGGTGATTAAAAAAATATTGCTTGGAAAATACTCTGAAATCAAAGAAATTATCTATATACTCTTTACTGTTACATAGCCCTTAGTTTGGGTTGGCTGACTTGAGACAGCCCGTACAGGGAGTTTTAAATATAATTAGACTTTTTGGAATATTAGAGAAATTGTCAAGAGTTTATGATTAAAGTTGTTAAATTACTCTGGCACATACCCCATAGCTGGGGTTGGCTGACTTGAGACAGAGCCCAAAGAGGAATTATAAATTTAATGTAATAGAATGTTGTTTAATCTTAGTCTTTGTCAAGACTGCAAATAAAGTAAATACATTTGTAATTTGTATATACAGTACTCTGGCATCATTGCTCCCTAGCGGGGATTTTTCAATATAATTAAATAGTTTTTGCAATATTTAAGAAATTTCTGTTGAATCAAAGTTGTCTTTATTAATTCTGGATATAGAATCTATGCACATGTTTCTACAACTGCATAATACAGTAATTAAATCTTTAATGGAATTATTTTTTAGAATGTGCATTATTTGGTATGTTTGAAGACTAAGTATTGATTTATGAAGGCAATGTAATTCCCTCTGAAAATATAAGTCATGGTATATTTAAGAGGAAAATTATATATGCTTTCAAAATGCAGATTTTACCACCATACACTCCTTGCTCAAGAGCTGGGGTAGGGTGGGTGTCCTGATGATCGGGGACTTAAACAAATCGATACTTAATTAATCTTTAATAAATATACAAAAATGAAAATATATGAAGTAGAAATTATTTTACTCCATATACTTTATTAGATGGTGTCAAGGACTACTTGACATCACAAAGTTTGCACATTCTAAAATTTATTCCGTTGAGATACTCTTTAGCCATAAATAAGTACATGCTATGGAATCTATTGAACCTATTGGAGAAAAAGTAATTTAGGGGTACAGCATAAGATTTGTATGCAGTGTTGTAACTAGTTATATTAATAGAAAATGCCCACTGAAATCTAACTTAGAGATTAAATATTTATGGAAATGTACTTGTGCATTTTTATATATATTAATGTCCCTTGATTTTTGTGATGGCATTTATATTGATATTGCAAAGAAAATACTGCTTACAAATCTGGTTCTGTATTTCAATGTATGATAGGCCAACCTTCTTGAAACTCTAAAATGGTAGAAGAAATGGGCTGAAACTTTCCTATCCTATTCCCTGGCTGACTCTTCCCAAATTATGAAAATCCCATGCTTGATTACTGTTTATTGATGTTAATGGTAAAGAATATTGGGCCATTATAAAAGACAATTCTATTATAATTAAGCCAGATATCTTTGCCACTAAGCTTAATAATTGGTAATCACTTTATCTGAGATTTCTATAACTATGGAAGAGTTGACCAGGAAATAGGTGTGGTAATAGTTTATTTACTTTAGCCGTTTTAGTTAACTCATTTATGAATATGAATCACTTAAAGTTAATTTTGGCTACCTGATGATTTTATGCAGTTTAGGAAGACTTGAGCAATGAGAGGGGTAATAGTAATTTATTAACCCTTGAGATTGGTGTGGTACTTCCTAAGCTGAATATAATTGAATGGTAGCCAATATTCCCCAAGTAAATCATATTTTAATGTGTTTTGAAGTTTGGCCCTTATATATTTAGTAATTACTGAGTGATTATCAGCCCCTTTATAAATTAGAGTTAATTCTGGGTATTTGATTATTTTATGTTTCTTTGGAATTATTTTGGCATTTATGCTCTTGATTATTCCTAAAGTGCATAGAATTTCTCTTAGCCAGCATGACTTGTTAATTCTGGGTATTGGATGATTTTATTAAGCTTTGGAAGGATCTGGGTCTAATGGAGTTTCTATACTCTTATTATTCCTTGTTTTTCCTGAAGTGCATAAAATTTATCTTTAGCCAGCATGACTTATTCATTTATGAGAGGGTTAAAGGTTCATGATTCCATTGGTGTACTTATTTTTGCTTAAGAGTGTACTGTATCATGTAAGCAATGGTTTGGCTGCATTTATGTAGGTTTAAAACTTTATATCTTTGGTTTGCATATATAAATGTTTGTTTGTCTATCACTGACTGAAAACAAATCTGCCAAAATACCTCTAAGATTTAAAAATAGCTGGTCAATGTAAAGTATTTAAATCTGTACAAACACATTATTTTACTATGCATATGCCATATATGAAAATACATAGTTTCTTTGAATGTTAAGTGAAAATATCACTTAACATGCAAAGAAAGTAATAGTATTTTCATATATAACATGCATAATAAAAGTAACTGTATAGAGATTTTACTAAAATTTGTTTACGGACTATTTTTATAAATCATTAAAAGTTTCTTTGGCTGTTATGTGATAGTTGACTATATTTATATACTGCACACTAATGATATAAAGTTTAGCAACCTAGAATGAACAGTTTGACAACCAAAGATCATTATGAACTCTGGATATGTTCAACCATCATTACTAAACTAGCTAAACCAAAGTCTATATGGTAGCAAAGTTCTTTTAAGTAATGTGGTTGAATGTTCTAGAAGCATAATGATAAAGTTCAGAGCCTTCATTAATTGTCTGGTCTTAAGATTGCAAGTAATGTTTCTCTGACTAAGTCTTTGGTTGTGTACTGTTTATTATGGGTTGCATGTGTTCTCAGTGCATTTCAAACTTAACTTCCATAGCCCATGCTTGTCATGAGCTCTATTAACCCTTTTGGTACTGTCACTATCTGTCTAGCCTCATGATTTTAATCAGCTTAGAAAGGACCTCTTTCTTATGCTGATTAAAGTCTTCTGAGGATAGTCAGAATAGATACTACTGAAAGGGTTAATTGAGCCTATGACAAGGATGGCTATGTGAGGTTAGGTTTGAAATGCATAGAGTTTCTGGGCCAATCCTGGTTGCTCAATTAGAACCTATCTCCACAAATTGCCAGTAAGAATCTTGAGATAGAAAAGTTTTCGCTATGCGAAATGTTTGGGTTTCACCCCCTAGACTTTTCACTGATTTCCACCAGAAGTTGCTAAGTCCAGCCTCTGGACTTAGCAAACTTCTGGTGGTGACTGACATTTTTCAAAGTCCAGTGGAACTTAGCAAAATTTCAGTAGTGTATACTTTGGACCATTTCACAAGCCTAAGTTTCTGATCATCAGAACTGGACTTGTGAAATGTTCCAAAGTGTACACTACTGAAATTTTGCTAAGCTCCACTGGACTTTGAAAAATGTCAGTCTTGCCACTACAAATTTTTGCCAGTCTGACTAACTAATCAGAACTGGACTTTCCAAAGTCCAAACCAATGAACATTTTTCCTGAGTCCAGTCTATGACTGGACTTTGAAAAAATTTGGTGGTTTGGACTTTGCATGTCTACAGTTCTGATGTGTCTGACTGGCAAACTTTTGCAAAGTGACAAAGCTAAGCTAAATGAATTAAATCCCATTAATTGTTTTGACAAGTCACTTGAATTTTTTTTTTTTTTTTTACTATCTTTTTGAAAGTTTTTTTTACTGAATTGTAATACTTTAACAACACTTACTTTACTAAATGTGATTTAGATATTCAGAGTCTAGCCTTTGGTAAGAACCAAAGGTGAACTGTATCCTATGACATGATAAAACAATAAAGATATTATGGTATTCAAAACTTTTACTGTATTTCCGAATATTTTACATGATTGACTTATTTGTGATAGAATTACTTAACTCTTCAAGCACCTTTCAATGGACTTCACTTAATGTGCTTATACTTATAGTAACTCCAGTAGTTCCATCACTTACAAACATTAGGCTTTGGCATTATCAACAACTATAAAGTTAATGCTGTTTTAAATAGATAACATTTGATCACTTTAAATACTTTAGTAATATCACAACAATTATAGATTTTTAAAGCATCGGTGACTGAATGATATACTTTCAATTGATTACTATACAACTCTATCATAACTTTATAAAGCAGCATTGACTAAAGTCATTGGACATGACTAATTAACATTTAAAACTTCCAAAGACTAAAGGCAAAATAACTGAAACTGAACTGAAATGTTTCTCAGTAATTTCTTTGGGTACTGATATTTGTTACTTGACAATGTATGTTTTATGAATGATTTATAATGAACAACTATTATAAACCTTTACAACTTATTGTTATTTCTGTAATAAAATTGACTTGGTATACTTGTTTCTCAATAAACCTTGTAACATTTGGCTTTGCCAAATTATAATTTAAAACTTTCAAAATAAACTACTAACTAAAACTTTGACTACACAAGATAGACTCAAAGGAACTAATCAAAATTTCTATGGAAATAACTTAATAAAATTCCCAACTTCATGGGTACAATGGACAACTGGTTCAAGTGACTCCTTCATGCACTTTAATATAAATATCTGAGTGGCTTTGAGACTGGCATCAGAGTGTACATTTACCAAAAATATGGAATCCCTCCTATTAAACTGAGTAAAGATTAATAAAGCTATAAATAATATAAACTAAATGAAAGTGAATGTGCCTGAGCATATACTGATAGTTAATTATACAAATATAAAATAAGGTATCCATTATTGGTACTGAGAAATACAACATAGTAAGGACCTAAGTAAATATGCCATACCTAAGCAAGGTTTCTTCAATAAATTAGAATTTCAAACTAAGCAAACTAAAACTGACTAAGGCAAAATAACTAGTCAAAATTGCTGTGGAAACAAATTATACAGCCTATCATTCATCAGACAAATATTACTATAATCAAAACTAATTATTATAATTTAAAACTCAATAAACAAAGTACTACCAAATTTTGGAAACTGCTTGAACAACAAAATTAAAGGGAAATCTAGCATCAACAGGTATCTAATGACTGGACAAACAATAATGACTAACAGATTGTTTTTTAATGAGAATGGATAAATCTTACAGGACTTAAATAAAGCAAATATTCAAACCAAACCAATAGACCTAAACTTGCAAAATAAACAAACTGAGACTAGACAATATAAAGACAAAAGAACAAATCAAAATCACTGCATAACATAAGCGACATCAACTCATTCAATACCAGAGAGGTCTTTTTTTATAATTGTCTGACAGTGAGACTATTTTATTCAGCTTAAAAAGGTATCTAAGTCTAGGGTAAAGTAAACTCTGATTTCAGTGGTAGTAATTCGTATTAAAAGTCTGTTTTTAATTAGTCTCTCTATTATAAGTTAGAAATTTGGGTATACCTAACCCTATTCAGCTTAGGAAGGACCTCTAGCAAAAATAAGGCTTCAATTTATCTCTACCAACTCTTTTCAACCACTATTCAGCTTAGGAAGGACCTAGAACAAATAAGGCTTCAATATATCAACCAACTCTTTTCAACCACTTTATTCAGCTTAGGAAGGACCTCTAGCCAAAAATAAGGCTTCAATAATATCTCGACTAACTCTTAACCACCAATCGTCAAAATATAGCCACAATACAAATCTAACGCATCGCTGGAACTCAAAGGGTTAACTGACAAAAACAATGTCAAATGATAGCCAAGTTACTTCTGGTACTCAAAGGGTTAACGGACAAAAACTGTCAAATGATAGCCAAGTTACTTCTGGTACTCAAAGGGTTAACGGACAAAAACAATGTCAAATGATAGCCAAGTTACTTCTGGTACTCAAAGGGTTAACGGACAAAAACAATGTCAAATGATAGCCAAGTTACTTCTGGTACTCAAAGGGTTAACGGACAAAAACAATGTACAATGATAGCCAAGTTACTTCTGGAACTCAAAGGGTTAACTGACAAAAACAATGTCAAATGATAGCCAAGTTACTTCTGGAACTCAAAGGGTTAACGGACAAAAACAATGTCAAATGATGAACTCAAAGGGTTAACGGACAAAAACAATGTCAAATGATAGCCAAGTTACTTCTGGAACTCAAAGGGTTAACGGACAAAAACAATGTACAATGATAGCCAAGTTACTGTACTGTCAAGATGTGTCAATCATGAAGGGGTTAAGCAAACTATATAAGATAAACAACAAACGCAACATAACGCTAAACATTCAGGAAACTAACATCATATCCAAACAAAACAATTGATAAAACTAAAAACAAACTGACAAGCAAAGAAAAGGGAGCAACAACAGGAGGCATTTCAAAAGTAGAGAAAATATAAAAGTAAACTATTCAAGCAAACAAGAGCTTATCAAATATATACCCATACACAAGCAAAACCTATTCCTTTTTTTCTATGTGAGTGAGGGAGACAAAAAGCAAAACTGCCTGTAGCGAGTGTCTTCCTCAGAGTTGAAAGAGTGACAGGGCCAAAATCAAGGGACGTTCGAACCAAAATGCAAGGACACACGGAGCAATTCAAGTCATAAGAACAGGGAAATACTGATTCTGGGAGAGAGTTCCAATGACAAAGCAAACTACTCGAATCAAGCCATACTGAAAACAATGTGTCTAACCAATATATAAAGTACCCAAGCAAAGAACAATACAATCAAAATATTCACAAGTAAACACCAACCATAGAAATGCATAATAGTACACAACAAAGTACAGTGGTGCTAATAAGTCATGTCTCGGCACCAAGTATATATTGATCAATAATTGGTATCAGCAATACCCAAGCTTCATTTCTTCATATCGAGTGATATATACAAACATGTTCCTACACTTACCCACCCTATTCAACATCTGACAGACATTAATACAGCACAGAGCGAGCCAAGGTAATGACAGCTGGGACATGACTTATTAGCGCCACCGTACACGACAAAGTACAACAAAGCCAACAACTGTAGATAATAATAATAATAATAATAATAATAATAATAATAATAATAATAGGCTGGTACTGTATTGTACGAGCGCCAATTCTCAAAGATGATTCACGAGCGCTCGCATAACTTCAATGTTTCAGACAACAAATATATGTTTATAGTCATCAGTACAGTAACTCTATGATTCGCAGTATCATAATCCTTCAGAAATAGGTGCGACTTCACTGCTTTATTAAAAGCATCAACACAAGTCAACTGCTAAAGTAACTGGAAGTTGATTGAATAGACGCAATTGATGGAACATACATTATGATAAACTAAGCAACCAAAAACATAACGATTATGAATATACAGTACTTCCATTTCTTAAAGCAGTAGAGGCCGGGACCAGGCAGCCATACCACCACGGCAACAGCCAACAGATTGTTGCTACATCACGGGAACACTTGACCTGAAAAGAAAAGAAAATATATATAACAACTTGCATTTTATTCCTAAAGTTAGTCAGTAGCCAATTTTAATATCATCCATAACTGGGACGACACAATATAAAGACAAAAAACAACTAATCAAAGTCAATACAGTACAGGTTTGTGGAAACAAATATTTACCAACAAAAAATATGAAACGATACACAAAACAGAAATTCCTCACTTAACCCCTTCACCGCCATAATTATTTTCATCGTATTCTGGATTTATGTATGTACACTCGGTCAAAAAAGTATCTGCACCCCTACGCTGATCATCAGGTGTGTACAACTCGATAGGGTTGGTACCTCTGCCTGCAACTATATCCGTGTGTCAGAGGGGTCAAGTGAGGAATTTTGAAGCAGAGTGAATTTCGTTCACTAATTTATGAAGTGTAATCATTAAAAACATTAAATTCAGGCGACTAAATCAGGAACGGCTGTACAGACTTTCGATAAACATAAAACACGCATAATAAATACTGGAAACGCTATTGTATATTCATTAAAAGTCGGCCAAACCTCTTGAATACTAACCTCTAGACCTGATCACTTTCTAAGGAGAACTCCCAAGAAAATATGACCTACCGTATGCAGCGTTGGGAACTTCTCAACGAGACGTTATGACATGGAGTTCATAGCGTCTCGGTGAGAAGTTCCCAACGCTGCATACAGTGCATACGGTAGCACATTTTATCTTGGGAGTTCTCCTTAGAACGTGATCAGGTCTAGAGGTTAGTATTCAAGAGGTTTGGCCGACTTTTCATTAATATACTATAGCGTTTCTAGTTAACATTTTCAGTACTGTGCCGTGCTTTAAACTTTACTGCGGCTACTAATAGACGATTTTAATCAGTTGAAAAAGGACCTCCACCAATTAACAAGCTTCAAACTACTTAAATATTTTTAGTATCACAGCTCCTTCTTAAACTTAAAAAAATTGTCAAAATATAGATAGAATAAAATGATAGACATAGAGATTAAAGAAGAGGTTAACATGTCATAAAGGCCAAAGGTCTGACTATCATAGATGCGCTACAAACACCACACGATGCAGGGTATGCTGTCAGGATAACAACAGGGAACACTGTAGTACAAAAATAAAATAAAATGGGAGAAGAAACCTCCGAGAAATGTGGCAACTGCAAAGAAGGCCACTGGGCAAGCTTCCAAAATGTACGGACAAATTCTAAGTCATAATAAAAACCCCGAGAACCAGCAAATAATGATACAACAGAAGGTGGAACATTATTTGCCGTTTCTCGGGGTTTTTAAGGGGAGATTTCCACTTGAGGGATTTTTTTTCTTGACCCCTTTCTCCCTCAAGGTTAGCCCCATTGCTTTTGATATTATAAGACGTTCGCCCCATTAGTTTGGCGATTTTAAGAACTTTCGTCCCATTTCTGTCAATTTTAAGAGTTTTTGTGCCATTTAGGTGTCGATTTTTTCCTAGCGAGCGATAGCGAGCCTGTAATTTAAGAGGAACCGGCCTTTGGCCGGGACATTTTTCTACCGAAAAATGTACAAATTTATCTTGAAAGGGGGTCTAGGGGCTGTAATGTTAAGCTTGATGGAAGTCTAGCGAACTAACTAAAAATCTCCCCTTAATACGACAGCGTTATTCCATACATTTTGGAAGCATGCCCAGTGGCCTTCTTTGCAGTTGTCACATTTCTCGGAGGTTTCTTCTCCCATTTTGTGTTTTTTTACTACAGTACAGTGTTCCCTGTTGTGATCCTGACAGCATACCCTGCATCGTGTGGTATTTGTAGCGCATCTATGACAGTCGGACCTTTGGCCTTTATAACATCTTAACCCCTTCTGTACTCTCTATGTCTATAATAATATTCTATATATATTTAGATGATTTTTTGAAGTTTAAGAAGGATCTGTGATACTATAAATAGTTAGAGATACTATCAAGCTTATTAATTGCTGGAGGCCCATTTTGAACTGATTAAAATAGTCTATTGGTAGCTACAATAAAGTTCAAAGCACGGCACCAGTAATGCAAAGGTTTAACTAACACAATTCAGGCAACCAACTTTACTTCTAAACTCAATTAATGCAATCAACAAATACATGTGGCACTGGTCCTGGAGTGGCGGCGTCTACGCCGTGGGACCACCTCCCGGAACTGCCGACCATGGATAGCAGCCGACCCTCCCGTCCGGGGACAAGATCACCGACAGTGGAGGACAGCAGGCTGCCGACCGTGGGGAGCAGCTTCCGGGAGCCAAACCGCCACAATTATCCCCTGCCCCCGTCCTGGGGGCACGCGTCCTTGGAGCATCCTTGGAGCGGCTGCGATCGCGCCGGGCAATTCTCACACCTCTCACACCACACATACACACGCAATACACAGTTTTTCCTACACCGAGAAATGACTCTCCGGCTGTCATTTCTCGAACACTCCTTCTAGCCGGAGACATTGAGAGCAACCCAGGACCCACCTACAAATACACATGTCCAACTTGCTCAAAACCCATTACTTCGAGCCACCAAACTAAGGGTTCAGTTCTCTGCAACTCATGCGGGAGCTGGACCCATTTCACCTGCACAACACTTGCCTCCATGAAATACTAAACAAACACCTGGACATGTTCCTCATGCCCCTCCCTCTCCCAGTCAAATCCCTCCCCTAAAGCCCGTCCACCTCTCCTCCCCAACCCACATAACCTTACCATACCATCCACTCCCTCTCCCTCTCCTAAAACCCGTCCACCTCTCCTCCCCAACCCACATAATCTGCCCATAACATCCACTCCCACTCCTAAAACCCGTCCACCTCTCCTCCCCAACCCACCCAGCTCATCCACAACCCAACCTAATCCATTCCTACCCTCATCTCCTGCACCCCAATCCCCATCCCCACCCCCACCATCACCCCCTCCCCCTCCCCCACCCCCACCCCATCCTCGTGCAGCAGCATCCAACATACACCGCACACACAACATTAACATCCTTCAACTAAACATAGATGGCATCAACATAAAGAAACACGAACTCACACACTTCATCAAACAACACAACATACATATTGCCATCTTACAAGAAACAAAACTCCGTACAACACAAAAAACACCTACATTTCACAATTTCACCACCATACAACAAGACCGACAAGACCGGGCCGTCGGCGTTGGCGGTGGACTCATCACCCTGGTACACAAAGATATAATATATATAGACACCAGTGCACATACCAAATCCCTCCTCCCCCTAACCGATAACACAACAGAAATACAATCAATTAAAATACGCACTGGCAACAGCTCCAACATTACCATCATAAACACATACATCCCTCCCCAAACATCCCCTACAGTACCAAATTATTACAGACCACAAATACAACACATCACAAACACCCCACACATCATCCTGGGTGGTGATTTCAATGCAAAGACGTCGGCCTGGTTTGTCGACAACCCCGACACAGACAAAGGGCTGGTCCTACAACACCAAACAGACAACCTATATATCCTCAATAACATTCATCAGCATACCCATACTCCCCACCAAGCCCTCTACACCCCATCATCTCCTGATATCACCTTTTGCTCCCCCGAACTCGCCCCCACAACATCCTGGAGGGTGGTCAGAACCTTAGGCTCAGACCACCTTCCGATCATTATCACCACCAAAACAAGACTCACCCCAGCTAGGCACAGACACACTTACACTAACTATAAAAGAGCTAACTGGGAAGCTTTCACAAATGAGACAGAACAACACTTTGAAACCTTAAACAGTACACCCATCACTAACATCAACAATGCTGTACACACATTCAACATGATTATCCAAAACGCCGACAAGAAACACATTCCAAGTGGTAACATAAAAAAACACAACCCCAACTTCTCACCAGAAATTCAAAACCTCATCATACAACGCGACACACTGAAACACTCCCCAGCACACCACACACAAGACATCAATCAACAAATTCAAGCACTCAACATCCACATTAACAACAAAATACAAGAACAACAAAAACTAAATTGGAATAACTTCCTACAAACACTCGATCACAAAACAAACCCCAAAAAACTCTACAAATCACTAAACAGCATCACACTTTCCAACAGCAACACAACACAATCACATGCTGCACTCACAACAACAGACTCTACTCCTTCACGTAAACAACAAGCAAACACTCTCATCAATCACTTCTCTCATGTCAGTCACCTAAAACCCCACAAAGACGACCGACGTGTCATCCGACGCAAAAGACAATTCCCCACAGACCCTGACTATACACCCTTCACCAACAACCAGACAAAGCATATCATCAACAATCTCAAGCTCTCACCCGCCTGTGGCCTAGACAACATAAGCAACATTCACCTCAGACACCTGGGACCACAAGGCATACAAGCACTCACTAACATATCAAACTACAGCTACTCACAAAACACAATACCAGACATCTGGAAGCATGGTATCATCATCACATTCCCCAAACCTAACAAAGACCCCACGCTACCCTCCTCACACCGCCCTATCACACTCCTTTGCACCCCCTCCAAAGTCATAGAGCACCTTGTACTACAACTGATGACACCTGACTTACCCCTTCCTCCAACACAACACGGCTTCAGGCCATTGCACTCCACAAACACTCTTCTTACAGACCTTACACAAAGAGCTTTTGACGGCATCAACACAGCTAGACCACCACACAGATCAGTACTTGCCACACTTGACATTAGTAAAGCCTTCGATGCCATCCCCCGCCACAACCTAACAAACAAAATCTACAACACAAACATGCACAACAACACAAAAAGATGGCTGGCCAACTTCTTAGCAGGCAGATGTGCACACGTATCTTTTGCCGGTCAGTCATCTAGCATTAGAAATTTCCCAAACGGAGTCCCGCAAGGATCCGTCCTGTCGCTTGCACTCTTCAATCTGTACATGCATGATATAAATACACCAAATTCACCCCAAATAACCATAGCCTCCTACGCAGACGACATAACACTCACAAGCACGCACCAAAACCCAGACACAGCAACAAGACTCCTTCAAGACTATCTCGACACATTACATGAATGGTGCACTACAAACAGACTCAATTTAGCCCCAGCTAAATCCACTGCAACCCTCCTCACAAGCTGGACAGGAAAACACGATTATGTCCCGGGACTCAACATAAACAACACAACCCTAACACACACACACACACACAAAAAATCCTAGGAGTAACATACGACACCCAAATGACATTCAAACAGCACACCACAAACACGAAAAAGAAACTGACACCCAGACTTAACGCCCTCAGATCACTTGCCCACACAAAATTTGGACACAACAAAGAAACCACCACCACAGTTTACAAACAATACATAAGATCAGTTATGGAATACGCAAGCCCGGCCTGGGCTTCTAACCTAGCTGAAACACATCATAAGACCTTACAGACTATTCAAAACAAAGCCCTTAAAATCATCACAGGATGCACAGCTACTACACCCACAGATCACCTACATCAAGAAACCAAAGTCCTAAAAGTCAAAGATCATCTACACATGAGAGGCACTCAATTCCTGGCAGCAGCCTCCACGAATCAACACCACCCACTACACTACATGGCAACACACCCACAGACACCAAGAAATATCAAAACAACACCCAGCACACGCTATCACACACAAATACTGTCTTCTCTCCCTCCCTGCCCACCCCAAACCAACTTCCGGAAGCACATCCATACTCATATCACTCGCCGTTCTCCCGTTCTCCAGAAATCCATCCTTCTGAATCCTCCTTTCCTCGCGAGGACAGAGTCCACCTGGCCAGGCTGAGATGCGGACACCATCCAGCTCTTCTGAGCTATCAGAAGAGACTGGATGACTCCGTCGTCGACACCTGCCCGGGTTGTAACACAGCACCCCATACCATAAAACACATCATAGAAGACTGCATTTCACACAACCACTTACGCCAACAACACAATTTACACTATTTGAGAGCTCTGTGGGAAAGCCCGACCGTGGCCATGCTTCCTTAAGGACTCGGGGCTGTTCGGCCAGGCAGCTTAGGGAACAACAACATGTGGCACTCCTAGGACTCGAACCTAGGATGCTCACACCGAAATTTCGCGCATTTATGCATTACGCTCTCAAGACAGAAGTGAGAAATTCAACTTCCTAAGGCTGTATAAGTTAATTTTGGTTGCGAGGTTTGTTCGACTGTCGGCGTCCTCTAGAAGGCAACAGATATTAGAACATAGCTAAGCCGGCACTAGAGCCAGCCCTATCCTCTATCACCTATACAACCACTGAGGCATCCTATACAGCTAAACCCATACCAATCCGGCAACGTATTTTTCATTTGATTTCAGCTTAGACGATGTTGTGAAGCTTAGGAAATATATACAGTATGTGGTAGCTTAAGCGATTAATTGAGACCTTTTAAATCAAGTAATGCCACTTGAGAAAAAACTCATACAATCCACCCGGGATTCGAACCCTGGACCTTGCGATTAATTGAGAGTGTCTGTAACCTTTTAATGGGTAGACATCCTTACCAAGCTGCACAAAATCGTCTAATACCTTCCAGAATATCATGAAAAGTAAATCACCGGTACACAGAGGGTTAAATGAAGTGGTCCCTGTGAGCTAGCTAATACCTCGCAGTGGCAAGGGTGCACCAGTCGTGGTCGTATCCAATCTCACCGCTCTAGCCGTATCTCAAGGACCCTCGGAGGTTTCAAGGAGCCATCGTTGACATGGTCATCTGCCACGATTTCCCTTTCCACCAGTGCGAAAAGAAGAAGAATAAGACACAGGGAGAGAGAAAGGGGTGGTGCAAAAAAGGCTTATCTCGTCGGAATAAATGGGTCTTCCACAACCTGATAAGTCAAGCCTCTACCCGCACAGGTCGTAGGGAAGGCCCAAATATCCCAGCCAGTCACCACTCGGTTAGTAACATATTATATAAATACCCGAAGGCAGGTTAGTCAATATACAGTATATAATAAAGTAAATAAAACATAAATGCTTATAATAATAATATAATATTTTCAAATGTAAAACTTGCAAACTAAACAAACCAAACCTTGGACAAAGACAATATAAGGGCAAAATAACTTAATTATCAAAATCGCTATGTGGAAAAAAACGCTTAATAAAATGAAAACACAATCCACCACATAGGGTGTACATTACTACATGAGCAAGTTAATCTGTTTCCACGGGCTGTGCTATGGGCGTTAGTGCGTATGGTTGCTGATCGATAGGTCTTTACTTCGATCCCACACCGTGTCATTGATAGACGGGAAGAGCATGGCCAGCTCGGTCTAGGGATTCATGGTAAATATCCACTTAAGTCCCTGTAACAAGTAGGCCACCCCAAGCTATGGGGTATGTGCCTCAGAATATACATATACATACATAACAACTGTTACTCTAGTTATAATGTAAAACATCACCTTTTGCTCCCCAGAACTCGCCCCCACAACATCCTGGAGGGTGGTCAGAACCTTAGGCTCTGACCACCTCCCAATCATTATCACCACCAAAACCAGACTCGCCCCAGCTAGCCACAAACACACATACACCAATTATATAAGAGCTAACTGGGAAGCATTCACAAACGAGACAGAACAACACTTCACAACTCTAAACAGTACACCCATCACGAACATCAACAATGCTGTACACATACTCAATAAAACTATCCAAAACGCTGACAAGAAACACATTCCAAGAGGTAACAGAAAAAGACACAACCCCAACTTCACACCAGAAATTCAAAACCTCATCAGAAAACGCAACATACTGAAACACTCCCCAGCACCCCACACACAAGACATCACACAACAAATCCAAGCACTAAACACCAAGACTAACAACAAAATACAAGCACAACAAAAACTAAATTGGAATAACTTCCTACAAACACTTGATCACAAAACAAACCCCAAAAAACTCTACAAAACACTAAACAGCATCACACTTTCCAACAGCAACACAACACAATCACATGCTGCAATCACAACAACAGACTCTACTCCATCATGTAAATAACAAGCAAACACTCTCATCAATCACTTCTCACATGTCAGCCACCTAAAACCTCACAAAGACGACCGACGTGTCATCCGACGTAAGAGACAATTCCCCACAGACCCTGACTATACACCCTTCACCAATCACCAGACAAAGCATATCATCAACAATCTCAAGCACTCACCCGCCTGTGGCCTAGACAACATAAGCAATACAAACCTCAGACATCTGGGACCTCAAGGCATACAAGCACTCACTAACATATCAAACTACAGTTATTCACACAACACAATACCAGACATTTGGAAGCATGGTATCATCATCACATTTCACAAACCCAACAAAGACCCCACGCTACCCTCCTCGCACCGCCCCATCACTCTCCTTTGCACCCCCTCCAAAGTCATGGAACGCCTAGTATTACAACTAATTACACCCGACCTACCCCTAGCTCCAACACAACATGGCTTTAGACCACTGCACTCCACAAACACTCTTCTCACAGACTTTACACAAAGAGCTTTTGACGGCATCAACTCAGCTAGACCACCACACAGATCACTATTAGCCACACTCGACATTAGTAAAGCCTTCGATGCCATCCCCCGCCACAACCTAACAAACAAAATCTACAACACAAACATGCACAACACAAAAAGGTGGCTGGCCAACTTCCTAGCAGGCAGATGTGCACACGTATCTTTTGCCGGTCAGTCATCTAGAATCAGAAACTTTCCAAACGGAGTCCCACAAGGATCCGTCCTATTCAATCTGTACATGCACGATATAACTACACCCAATAAGCCTCAAATAAACTTAGCCTCCTATGCAGATGACATAACACACACATGCACCATGACCCAAACAGAGCAACAGATCTCCTTCAACCCTATCTCAACACACTACAAGGCTGGTGCACTACAAACAGACTTAATCTAGCTCCAGCCAAATCCACCGCAACCCTGCTCACAAGCTGGACAGGAGAACACGAATACATCCCTTAACTCACCATAAACAACACACCCCTAACACTTACACACACACCCAAAAGCCTAGGAGTAACATATGACATTCAAACAGCACACCACAAATATTAAAAAGAAACTGACACCCAGACTTAACGCCCTCAGGTCACTTGCTCACACAAAATTTGGACACAACAAAGAAACCACCTCCACAGTATATAAACAATACATAAGATCAGTGATGGAATACGCAAGCCCAGCCTGGGCTTCTAACCTAGCTGAAACACATCATAAGACCTTACAGACTATTCAAAACAAAGCCCTGAAGATCATTACAGGCTGCACAGCTACTGCACCCACAGACATCACACAACAAATTCAAGCACTCAACACCCAAACTAACAACAAAATACAAGAACAACAAAAACAAAATTGGAATAACTTCCTACAAACACTTGATCACAAAACAAACCCCAAAAAAATCTACAAAACACTAAACAGCATAACACTTTCCAACAGTAACACAACACAATCACATACTGCAATCACAACAACAGACTCTACTCCTTCATGTAAACAACAAGCAAACACTCTCATCAATCACTTCTCACATGTCAGCCACCTAAAACCTCACAAAGACGACCGACGTGTCATCCGACGTAAGAGATAATTCCCCACAGACCCTGACTATACACCCTTCACCAATCACCAGACAAAGCATATCATCAACAATCTCAAGCACTCACCCACCTGTGGCCTAGACAACATAAGCAACATACACCTCAGACACCTGGGACCACAAGGCATACAAGCACTCACTAACATATCAAACTACAGCTATTCACACAACACAATACCAGACATTTGGAAGCATGGTATCATCATCACATTCCCCAAACCCAACAAAGACCCCACGCTACCCTCCTCGCACCGCCCCATAACACTCCTTTGCTCCCCCTCCAAAGTCATGGAACGCCTAGTATTACAACTAATTACACCTGACCTACCCCTAGCTCCAACACAACATGGCTTTAAGCCACTGCACTCCACAAACACTCTTCTCACAGACCTTACACAAAGAGCTTTCGACGGCATCAACTCAGCTAGACTACCACACATATCACTATTAGCCACACTCGACATTAGTAAAGCCTTCGATGCGATCCCCCGCCACAACCTAACAAACAAAATCTACAACACAAACATGCACAACAACAAAAAAAGATGGCTGGCCAACTTCCTAGCAGGCAGATGTGCACACGTATCTTTTGCCGGTCAGTCATCTAAAATCAGAAACTTTCCAAACGGAGTCCCACAAGGATCCGTCCTATCGCCCGCACTCTTCAATCTGTATATGCACGATATAACTACACCCAATACGCCCCTAATAAACTTAGCCTCCTATGCAGATGACATAACACTCACATGCACACACCATGACCCAAAAAGAGCAACAGATCTCCTTCAACCCTATCTCAACACACTACATGGCTGGTGCACTACAAACAGACTTAATCTAGCCCCAGCCAAATCCACCGCAACCCTGCTCACAAGTTGGACAGGAGAACACGAATACATCCCTCAACTCACCATAAACAACACACCCCTAACACATACACACACACACAAAATCCTAGGAGTAACATATGATACTCATATGACATTCAAACAGCACACCACAAACATTAAAAAGAAACTGACACCCAGACTTAACGCCCTCAGGTTACTTTCTCACACAAAATTTGGACACAACAAAGAAACTACCACCACAGTATATAAACAATACATAAGATAAGTGATGGAATACACAAGCCCAGCCTGGGCTTCTAACCTAGCTGAAACATATCATAAGACCTTACAGACTATTCAAAACAAAGCCCTGAAGATCATTACAGGCTGCACAGCTACTGCACCCACAGATCACCTACATCAAGAAACCAAAATCCTCAAAGTTAAAGACCATCTGGACATGAGAGGCACTCAATTCCTGGCAGCAGCTTCCACGAACCAAGACCACCCACTAAACTACATGGCAACACACCCACAGACACCAAGAAATATCAAAACAACACCCAGCACACGGTATCACACACAATTATTGTCCTCTCTCCCTCCCTGCCCACCCCGAACCAACTTCCAGAAGCACATCCATACTCATATCTCTCACCGATCCATCCACTCACTCACAGACAACACGCAGCTGCATGCACGACCTCCCGAAATCCATCCTTCCGAATCCTCCCTTCCTCGCGAGGACAGAGTCCACCTGGCCAGGCTGAGATGCGGACACCATCCAGCTCTCCTGAGCTATCAGAAGAGACTGGATGACTCCGTCGTCGACGCCTGCCCGGGATGTAACACAGCACCCCATACCATCAAACACATCATAGAAGACTGCATTTCACACAACCACTTACGCCAACAACACAATCTACACTCAATGAGAGCTCTGTGGGAAAGCCCGATCGTGGCCATGGCCTTCCTCAGGGACTCGGGGCTGTTCGGCCAGGCAGCTTAGGGAACAACAACAACAACAACAACTTGCAAAATAGACAAACAAAAACTTATACGAACACAGTAAAAAGACAAAACAACTAATCAAAACTTGCTATGTGAAAACAACGCTTAAGCAAAATAATAATTTATAAGTAAAAGAACACAGTCAACCACATAGGGTGAACATTACTATATAACCAAGTTAATCCCTTTCCACTATATATCAAAACAAATTCTTTAAAATAACCGAGAAATCTTGATGAGAAGTTTGCAATTTACCGTCAGTTGAAAAGAAACAGATTATAGCATCGGTAACTACAATGAGAGCTTGGGGAACAACAACAACAATGAGAGTTAGTGAAACATTATCACAGTACAGCACTCTCATTGTAATTAAGGGGAGGTTTCCACTTGAGGGATTTTTTTTCGAACTTCCTTCTCCCTCATGTTTAGCCCCATTGCTTTTGAGATTTTAAGACGTTTGCCCCATTAGTTTGGCGATTTTAATAACTTTCGCCCCATTTCTGTCAATTTTATGACCTTTCGTGCCATTTAGGTGTCTATTTTTTCCTGGCGAGCGATAGCGAGCCTGTAACTTAAGAGGAATCGGCCTTTGGCCGGGACATTTTTCTACCGAAAAATGTACAAATTTATCTTGAAGGGGAGTATATGGGGTGTTTTTCTAAGCTTGATGGAGGTCTAGGGAGGAAACTTAAAAAAATACATGAATAACTAAATTAATAGACCAAACAAACGGTCACTCTCCCCTTAAATAGATAAATCATACAGCAAACCCTAACATTTACGGGGTTACGTTAAAATGTAAAACTTGCAAACTAGCCTAAACAAACCAAAATTCGGACAAAGACAATATCAATTATTATGTTTTTGACACCAACCAACTTCACCTCTAAACTCAATTAATGAAATCAACAAATACATGTGGCACTCCGAGGACTCGAACCCAGGATACTCGCATCATCGGCAAAAATAACTAATCAAAATCGCTATGTGCAAACAACGCTTACTAAAATTTAATTTATGAAATAAAAGAACACAATCCGAGATCAGCCAAAGCCAAAACACAAACACATGAAAACCTATAATAATATCGTAAAAACCAAAACACAAACACATAAAAACCTATAAAAATATCGTAAAAAACTATAATAATATCGTAAAAACCTATAATAATATCGTAAAAAAATATAATAATATCGTAAAAAAATATAATATCGTAAAAAAATATAATATCGTAAAAACCTATAATAATATCGTAAAAAAATATAATAATATCGTAAAAAACTATAATAATATCGTAAAAAACTATAATAATATCGTAAAAACCAAAACACAAACAAATAAAAACCTATAATAATAACGTAAAAACCAAAACACCAACACATAAAAACCTACAATAATATCATAAATCGGGGCATTGGATAATGAGGGAGACCTGTGCAAAATATACTGTACAGTCTGATACCATAATCTATACAGCCCACTCATAAGAATTCCTGGACTCGTACGCTTTTCTTTATGCATTTATTATAATGTAAAACTTGCAAACAAAAATTAACCAAAACTGGGACGACGCAAGATAAATGCAAAAGAGTTATTTACAATGCTAAAAATCGCATTAAGGACAAGTGTGAGTTAAAAATGGCAGTGGGGATATTATAGGTGAACAGTGTGTTAGAAACGATAATGGGAAGATTGTGTATGCAGAAAATGAAATCAGAGAAGCATGGAAGGTACACTATGAACGATTGCTAAATGCAGAGTTTGAATGGGATAAGGAACAGCTTAGTATCGAAAAACCAATATCTGGGCCCCCTCCTTTGATAGCACCAGCTGTAGTGAGCGACACAATCAATAAAATGAAGGACGGTAAAGCTCCAGGTTGCTCCGACATTGTCGCTGAGATGATAAAAGCCTCAGGGGAGACTGGTGTAAACTTAGTCTCTGAGTTGATAAACACCATTATTAAAGATGAGAAAATCCCAGAGGATTGGCTCAAAAGTGTAATAGTAAATATATACAAAGGAAAAGGGAATACGCTAGATACAGGAAATTATAGGGGCCTGAAAATGCTTGACCAAATCATGAAGGTCTGTGAGAGAGTCTTTGAGGGATTGATCAGGCAACGCATCTCTATTGATATGCAGTTTGGTTTTATGCCAGGACGGGGTACAACCTATGCTATCTTCATAGTCAGGCAGATACAGGAAAGATACTTACTAAAAGGCAGGGATCTTTACTTTGTGTTTGTAGACCTGGAGAAGGCCTTCGATAGGGTGCCTAGAGATGTTGTGCAGTGGGCTATGAGAAAACTTGGTGTGGAAGAGTGGCTGGTGCGTGTGATAATGAAGATGTATGAGGATTCGCGAAGTTCGGTGAGGGTGAAGGGTGTACTGAGTGATGAGTTCGCAGTCCGTGTTGGAGTCCATCAGGGTTCAGTGTTAAGCCCCCTCCTCTTTATTATTCTTTTGTAGGCACTGTCTAGAGTTTTTAGAGGCGGACTCCCGTTGGAACTGTTTTATGCAGACGATTTAGTCCTAATAGCTGACAGTATGCAAGATGCTGAGGCCAAATTCAGAGAGTGGAGAGAGGGCATGGTGAGCAAGGGTTTATGAGTCAATATTAACAAAACCAAGGTTATGCATTGTAGATTGAGACGAGGCAATGTGGAAAAGAGCGGTGCATACCCATGTGCAGTGTGTGGAAAGGGAGTGGGCGTTAACTCAATTCAATGTAGCATCTGTCGATGTTGGGTACACCATGGGAATAAGCGCTGTAGTAGAATAAAGGGACCCCTGCCGAAGGATAAGTCAGAAATAGAGAAATTTGAGTGCGTAGTGTGCAAAGGCGAGCTTGTGTTAAGTGATGATCCTGTGGCTGTGAATTTTGGAAATGAGTCTTTGGAGCTGGTGAACAAATTTTGTTACCTAGGAGATCCCATTTCTGCCGGTGGTGGGGCCGAGGCTGCCACTGTTGCTAGAATTAGGTGTGGCTGGGGGAAGTTCAGAGAACTGATGCCAATCCTGACCATGAAAAGAATGCCTCTCCCCCTGAAGGGAAAGGTGTATGCCTCATGTGTTAGAAGTGCAATGACGTATGCCTCAGAAACATGGGCCGTTAAAGTAGAGGATGTCAACAGAATGGAGCGTAATGAGATGAGAATGGTGAGATGGATGTGTGGAGCCAGGCTACAGGACAGAATAACAAATGTTGAGCTGAGGAGACGTTTAGGTATAAAGAGTATTAGCGAGGTGATGCGTACAAGTAGACTGGGATGGTATGGACATGTGGAGAGAATGGATGAACAAAATTGGGTGAAAAAATTAAGGTCTGTGATTGTGGAGGGAGCTGCACCAAGGGGTGGACCGAGGAAGACCTGGGATCGGACTATACACGCCCATCTCAAATCCAAGAACTTGACAAGTGAAGCAGCCCTTAACAGGCTTGCCTGGAACGCCGCCATTAGGACAAGAGACTGAAACTGCAATTATGTGTGAAACACTCAGTCTTAAAATGTTATGTATATATGTATAAATAATCAAAATTGCAATGTGGAAATAGCGCTTAGTAAAATAACTACTGTACCTACTGTACATTGATTTTAGGATACAACTTGCTTCTCAATAAATAGTACTGTATATAGAGTTTTGAAGTTGATGTATAGAAAACTATATTCATAAAAATAAATCCAGAGATATACTTAGATAAATATAAATACGTTAACTCCATGAATATAACCCCAGTAAAAAACAAATAAATAAATACAAAAATGGGGAATGGGCCTGAGCAAATAGATAAATAGAAATAGGGCTACACACTATGGCATCTGAGTGTACATACATACATACATTAAAATGTAAAACTTGCAAATTAAACAAACCAAAACTTATACGAACACAATAAAAAGACAAAACAACTAATCAACATCGCTGTGGAAACAACGCTACATTAAATATAATATACATATAATGCATAAATATATAAATATATACTGTATATATATAAATATATACTGTATATATATATAATTAAGCTGCAACTCCAGGTTTGAGTAGTACAATTAGTGTTATTAATTATACATGAATTGCTGTAAAACCGTTTGTAATTTATATCTTAACGACTGCATCAACAAAAGTTAAATTTTCTAAAACTTTTACTAAGAATCAATTGCTATAATCTATTTATTAATTTCACCACAACACCAAACACCTCCAATGAAATTAATGAAAGCATGATCCACCAGGATTCGAACCCTGGTTATCACACACAGATATTTAAACACCTTAACCATTATACCACCAAGACTGTATTTATTCATGACTATGAACAAATATCCTTTAGTTCAGTTTTCCTGCCATGCATATAATCTAGTACTGTACAGTCGCGCTAATAAGTGATGTCTCGGCACCAATTATGTTTTGATCAATAATTGGGATCAGCAATATCTAACCTTCATTTCTTCATATCGAGTCAAAATACAAACATGTTCCTACACTTACCTACCCTATTCAACATCTGACAGACATTAATATAGCACAGAGCGAGCCAAACGTAATGACAGCTGGGACATGACTTATTAGCGCTACCATACCCATCCTATTCAACATCTGACAGACATTAATACAGCACAGAGCAAGCAAAACGTAATGACGGCTGCGCCATGACTTATTAGCGCGACTGTACACATTCATGTAAGCAGTTGTACAATCCTGGACAGTAATAGCGGCACATCCATCTGAATATGTATGTCAATACTGTACATGCTTTATAATATCCCACAGAATTCAAAAATATGTTTAAGGGGGAAAGGTTCACTTGTTATAATTTGTTTTCGAATTATTCATAATGTTTCTAGTTTCCTCCCTAGACCTCCGTCAAACTTAAACAAACATTCATTAGATCCCCCTTGTAGATTAATTTGTACATTTTTCGGTAGAAAAATTTCCCGGCCAAAGGCCGGTTCTTCTAAAATTACAGGCTCTCTATCGTTCGCCAGGTAAAAAATTAACATCTAAATAGCACTAAATGTTTTAATACTGACAAAGAAATGGTGCAAAAGGTCTTAAAATCGACAATCTAATGGGCAAACATCTTAACATCTGAAAACCAGACTCACCCCAGCTAGCCACAAACACACATACACCAATTATAAAAGAGCTAACTGGGAAGCATTCACAAATGAGACAGAACAACACTTCACAACTCTAAACAGTACACCCATCACTAACATCAACAATGCTGTACACATACTCAATAAAACTATCCAAAACGCTGACAAGAAACACATTCCAAGAGGTAACAGAAAAAGACACAACCCCAACTTCACACCAGAAATTCAAAACCTCATCAGACAACGCAACATACTGAAACACTCCACAGCACCCCACACACAAGACATCACACAACAAATTCAAGCACTCAACACCCAAACTAACAACAAAATAAAAGAACAACAAAAACTAAATTGGAATAACGTCCTACAAACACTTGATCACAAAACAAACCCCCAAAAACTCTACAAAACACTAAACAGCATCACACTTTCCAACAGCAACACAACACAATCACATGCTGCAATCACAACAACAGACTCTACTCCTTCATGTAAACAACAAGCAAACACTCTCATCAATCACTTCTCACATGTCAGCCACCTAAAATCTCACAAAGACGACCGACGTGTCATCCGACGTAAGAGACAATTCCACACAGACCCTGACTATACACCCTTCACCAATCACCAGACAAAGCATATCATCAACAATCTCAAGCACTCACCCACCTGTGGCCTAGACAACATAAGCAACATACACCTCAGACATCTGGGACCACAAGGCATACAAGCACTCACTAACATATCAAACTACAGCTATTCACACAACACAATACCAGACATTTGGAAGCATGGTATCATCATCACATTCCCCAAACCCAACAAAGACCCCACGCTACCCTCCTCGCACCGCCCCATCACACTCCTTTGCTCCCCCTCCAAAGTCATGGAACGCCTAGTATTACAACTAATTACACCTGACCTACCCCTAGCTCCAACACAACATGGCTTTAGGCCACTGCACTCCACAAACACTCTTCTCACAGACCTTACACAAAGAGCTTTTGACGGCATCAACTCAGCTAGACCACCACACAGATCACTATTAGCCTCACTCGACATTTTTTTTTTTTTTTTTTTTTTTTTTTTTTAAGAGACAATGAACGGAGGAAGGAAAAACACAGATAAAACAAAAAGGTCCATGTGCCTAAAGGCATCCTCCATTCATAAAATGTTTGTAACAACTGGATTTAAACATTTGTTGATTGTAAGTTTGTGGAAAGCAATTCGAGGGAAGTGAATTCCAAAGAGTAGTAGCTCTGGGGATAAATGAATTCTGATAAGCAGAAGTTCTGCATTGTGTAAAGCCTTCGATGCCATCCCCCGCCACAACCTAACAAACAAAATCTACAACACAAACATGCACAACAACACAAAAAGGTGGCTGGCCAACTTCCTAGCAGGCAGATGTGCACTCGTATCTTTTGCCGGTCAGTCATCTAAAATCAGAAACTTTCCAAACGGAGTCCCACAAGGATCCGTCCTACCGCCCGCACTCTTCAATCTGTACATGCACGATATAACTACACCCAATACGCCCCAAATAAACTTAGCCTCCTATGCAGATGACATAACACTCACATGCACACACCATGACCCAAAAAGAGCAACAGATCTCCTTCAACCCTATCTCAACACACTACATGGCTGGTGCACTACAAACAGACTTAATCTAGCCCCAGCCAAATCCACCGCAACCCTGCTCACAAGCTGGACAGGAGAACACGAATACATCCCTCAACTCACCATAAACAACACACCCCTAACACATACACACACACCCAAAATCCTAGGAGTAACATATGATACTCATATGACATTCAAACAGCACACCACAAACATTAAAAAGAAACTGACACCCAGACTTAACGCCCTCAGGTCACTTGCTCACACAAAATTTGGACACAACAAAGAAACTACCACCACAGTATATAAACAATACATAAGATCAGTGATGGAATACGCAAGCCCGGCCTGGGCTTCTAACCTAGCTGAAACACATCATAAGACCTTACAGACTATTCAAAACAAAGCCCTGAAGATCATTACAGGCTGCGCAGCTACTGCACCCACAGATCACCTACATAAAGAAACCAAAATCCTCAAATTCAAAGACCATCTGGATATGAGAGGCACTCAATTCCTGGCAGCAGCCTCCACGAACCAAGACCACCCACTAAACTACATGGCAACACACCCACAGACACCAAGAAATATCAAAACAACACCCAGCACACGGTATCACACACAATTATTGTCCTCTCCCTCCCTGCCCACCCCGAACCAACTTCCAGAAGCACATCCATACTCATATCTCTCGCCGATCCATCCACTCACTCACAGACAACACGCAGCTGCATACACGACCTCCCGAAATCCATCCTTCCGAATCCTCCCTTCCTCGCGAGGACAGAGTCCACCTGGCCAGGCTGAGATGCGGACACCATCCAGCTCTCCTGAGCTATCAGAAGAGACTGGATGACTTCGTTGTCGACGCCTGCCCGGGATGTAACACAGCACCCCATACCATTAAACACATCATAGAAGACTGCATATCACACAACCACTTACGCCAACAACACAATCTACACTCAATGAGAGCTCTGTGGGAAAGCCCGATCGTGGCCATGGCCTTCCTCAGGGACTCGGGGCTGTTTGGCCAGGCAGCTTAGGGAACAACAACATCTGAAAACCAAATAATTGTTATCAGCTTTGGAAGAACCACTGGGAATGAAAAGGCCAACATATACTGTATTTAAACTAATCCTCTGACAGGTCTTTACCAAGTTGAAAAAGTAGTCTCAGGTAGCAAAAAAATAATTAAAAAAATACACTAATTTGGTGTAATTTAAATAAAAGAATTAAGAGCTTCATTATGATATTTATGCAATTAATGTTATTCTGGCTTAAGGGGGATGACCTGTTTTTTGTTATTTCTGTCCTTTTCTCTCTTATTCTGGCTTGTATCCATTCGGCCCCATTCAGCCAACTATTTTAAGACGTTTATCCCCATCTAGGTGTCGATTTCTTCCTGGCGAGCGATAGCGAGCCAGCATTATGTTTAGAAATTCGGCTTCGCCGGAGAAATTTTCTATCGAAAAATGAACAAATTAAGCCTGCTGTCAAACAAAAATAAAAAAATATGCTGGCTCGCTACCGCTCACCAGTAAAAAATTGACACCTGGATGGGGATAAACGTCTTAAAACAGTAGGCTGAATGGGGCCACATGGATACAAGCCAGAGAAAGATAGAAAAGGACAGAACAAAAACAGGTCACCCCCCTTAAGTTGTATATAGAAAAGATGCTGCCAGTTAGTCCTAGCAAAAATTAGTTCGCCCCAAATCCTCAAATAGTGTAATTGACCACTTGCGAGTTTTGGTCTATAAGGAAGTTGGAGCCGTGGCCATCAATATAAGGAAGTTGGAGCCGTGGCCATCAATATAAGGAAGTTGGAGCCGTGGCCATCAATCTTTAATAGAATCACCCGCTGAAATACGGTCATAACACATATATAATACGGTCATAACACATATATAAATACACAGAACCAAATTTATCATACTTTTTATCCATCAGAAACCCATATTATTATTATTGCATTTCTCTGTAATATCAATGTTTACGGCTCCAACTTCCTTGTAGCCTGAAACTCGCAAGTGGTTAATTGTAAGTTATTCTAAATTTGTGCTAGAGTCCTCATGTACTTCTTTCTAATAGCCTGTGACTAGTAAGATTTGTTTAAGGGGAGATTTCCACTTGAGGGATTTTTTTCTTGACTCCTTTCTCCCTTATGTTTAGCCCCATTGCTTTTCTAATTTTAAGACGTTCGCCCCATTATTTTGACGATTTTAAGAACTTTCGACCCATTTCTGTAAATTTTAAGACCTTTCGTGCCATTTAGGTGTCGATTTTATCCTGGCGAGCGATAGCGAGCCTGTAATATAAGAGGAACCGGCTTTCAGCCGGGAAATTTTTCTACCGAAAAATGTACAAATTTATCTTGAAAGAGGGTCAAGGGGGTGAAATTTTAAGATAGCTGGAGGAGTAGGAAACAAGCTAAAAACCTCCCCTTAAAGTCATAAGTGTCGGCGAACCATTTATTTTTACTGTACCCTTGTTAACCCTTTCAAGCTCCAATACGCGTTTCTGTTTTGTTTCTGGCTACTATTAGACGATTTTATTCAGATTAGTAACGGTATATGGAAGTCAAAGGGTTGATTGAGATAGTATTTACCCTTTTAATACTCACAGATACTTCCTAAGCTGCATAAAATCGTCTAATGATAGCCAAAATAAACTGCTAAAACGCGTCAGAGCTTCAAAGGGTTACTATTAATATGTAGTCACTTAAGTCCTTAAGTAAATACAGTAGGTGTTATAGAAGTTATGGAAAACAGTGGAGACTAAGGGGAATATAATGATTTGAATTTATTATAGAACTACTTTCACTTGTATCAATGTGACCAATATAACACACTAAATGTTGGTTTACCCTGCTGAGATAGTTATAAATGTCACTGTAGATGAAGATTATCATAGACCAGCTTAGAGTAAATTCGATGTCGGTATAATGTGTCTAAAGTAACTCCAAATAACTCATTAAATGTTGGTTTACCCTGCTGAGATAGTTATAAATGCCACTGTACTGTAGATGAAGATAATCATAAACCAGCTTAGAGTAAATTCGATATCGGTATAATGTGTCCAAAGTAACTCCAAATAACTATCTTTATAAACTCTTGAATTCACGTAAAGTTCTTCGCAAATTTGTTCTTCAAAGGAGAACAATATTATAGGCCTCTAGTGTAATAGGTAAAACAGGCTGCTCATATTGTCACTGTCTTAATTTCTCAATGACGAATACAAAACAAGCCATTATGACTACCAAATATTGACCAAGGTCAATCCGAAGGTTTGATACCTAATTATTAATCTTAGGTAATAGTAAGCTTCTAGATGGCCTTGATAAACACTTACGCCTCGTTTTAAGCGGTTATCCCCCCATGATTTGAACAAAATATTTGCAAATATCACTCCATAATATTATGGCCAAGGACTTTGATTTAATATATTAGTTGTTGAATTACTTAATGTCAACCCTACACCCATAGACTAGTGATAGTCAAAAGCGTTAATTGTTTGTACTGTAAAATGGATTATTTATTCATGACTAAAGCCTGATTACAAATTTCCTTTTTGTACAACCAATATGCCTTTAGCATTATAAAGTTTTGTTTAGGATTATCACACTTATACTACTTTTAGATAAGGCCTACCTATATAGGGTTAGTATTGATGACCGATACTAAAGCCTGATAAAACAAATTCTACAGCTGGCATTTTGTTTGTAGCGTAATAAGTTTTCAGTAATCACTTTCTTGCTATGAGAAAGTGTTGCATAATTATGATAACAGATTAAATTTAAACCCTAACCATTATTCTCCAGTGTTTTCAAACTCCTGAATTATTATAGAATATATTAGCAATAATCTCTTTAAAAATATGATTTGCAGTTTACAGTACCTTGGTAAAATTCACAATTGTACGACCTAATATAAATTAGATATCTCATTGCTTATTAAATATTGTCAATGTAATTTGCATCTAAAAAAATATCTTAGCTTAAATAATTCCAGTAATTCAGATCTATACTCTAAGTGTAAAATGTTAATTATAAATTGATGCAGGTGATTTGGAGTATATCAAGGAGTGAATGAGGGGTGGCCTACTTTGTTGGGCACACAGTTTTCTACCTCATTCTATTTCTTTCCTTTTCTTGGGGGCCTCTTGTCCCCCTTGACTTATTAATGAAGTTAGGTAGACTGACCGACTGACCTGTTTTTCCCCATACAACAATATAGTTTTGCTCACCGAATCGTCGCTTTTGTTTGCTGCAATGGTGCCTCTGAGACTGGTAATGTTGCCATCTCTCGCTCCACTGATGTCGCTCTCCTTCAGCCACGTCGTCCCCGTTTTTGTCGCTTTCCCTCAGTCAAGCAATGGTCGTTGTTGATGCATTTATGATTGTCGCTTTCCCTCAGTCAAGCAATGGTCGTTGTTGATGCATTTATGATTGTCGCTTTCCCTCAGTCAAGCAATGGTCGTCGTTGATGCATTTATGATTGTCGCTTTCCCTCAGTCAAGCAATGGTCGTCGTTGATGCATTTATGATTGTCGTCGCAGCCTCTGATGTCCCTGTTGGTCAATAATTCCGCTGTTAACCTTGATAAAACAGCAGTTGCATTGCTTTTGTCTGTTAATCATGATTGATCATCGTTTTAATCGCGACCGACTCATACACAGTACCCATACTGTGTATGGGTACTTATTTTTACTATACAATCACCCACTAACAACTCATAAGTGCCTAGAAACTCATGAATACCAATCATTTCTTACTCAAAATATATACTGATCTACTAACTCATACTCGATCACTATAAGCTTCTACTGAACACCCATCAAGCTTGTACACAATACCTCTCAACTTCTATTCCATATATCGATCAACTCTTCAGTATACCTCTCAACACATCATTGGTCTCCTAGCCTTATAAGTGGCGTACGCTCAGAAGGCTAGTATAAAATCTCGCATGATCATCTTCAAGATACCCAGCTAATCATGGTAAATACTCATACATTCACGTTGGACCTACCGTATTATCCTCTCTGCCACCTCATTGTTGATGTATCCAGTCGGTCGTCAATACCCGCTCTGCTGTTGATGGTCCGCTCTGCTGTGTCTGCCGCATATCTGCCAATCATGCCGCTGTTTGTCTTGTCCTTCTTCGATGCGGTCGGTCTGACTGGTACTTGACACCGATGACTTCTTGACTGCTTCCTGACAATAAAAAATACATTAAAAATATATTCCTGACTTTTCTTGTGTGTTTGGGGGCGTGTTGCAGGGAGGGTATTGATGTACCAGGGAGGGAGGGAGGTCAGAATATATTTAGCCAGAGTACAGAATAGAACAGAATACAGAATAGGACTGAAGGAAGATTTATCTGGTATGGGGATAGAATGAACTACCAGGGAAGGGAAGGAAAGGGAAAACTCGTAGCGGGTGTGGAATGGTTATGTAGGAGACTGAACGAAAAATATTAAAATATAATAAAAACAAAATGAACCCATGACCCCTTCCCGTTTACCCCCCCCCCCCCCCCCCACCCTCATCCCACTCCAGGACCCCCCACCCTAGCCCTGGTACCCCCACCCTACCCATGGGTCCCCCTCAGGACCCCCCCTACTCTACCCCCTCAGGACCCCCCCCCCTCTACTACCCTCTCAGGACCCCCATACTATCCCTGACCTCCGCCTCAGGACCCCCTCTACCCCCTCAGGACCCTCCCCCCTCCTCAGGACACGACACCCCCCTCTTCAGGACACCCCCTCTATCCTCCTGAGGTCACCCCCTATCCTCCTCAGGACACTCCTCAGGATACCCCTCTACCCCCCTTAATATCCATCTACCCCCTCCTTGAAAATATTGTATTTCTGGTGCCTCAATATTTTCTTCATTTTACAGATGTGATGTGTTGCTGTGACCAGACTAAGGACCCTGGACCCATGGAAAACACTACCTATGTATTTAATAAAAATAACCTAATATAGCCTATTTGAGTCTTGACTTGATTCCAACCTGTTGATGTAATCCAATATTGTAGATCAATCTTATATTTTTCTGATAGTTATTCATATTAACTTTGAATGACATAAAATTGAACGAATTATTATTGTAATCCAATATCGCAGAAATATTTTTGGATAACGAACAGTGGTATCAATTAATTTCAATTTTCGAAGGAATACAAAAATATATTTGAACAAATTAGTAAAAGCCAATACCCTCGATGAAGGAAACTTTACAAATGATTATATTAAAATATCGAAATATTGGAATACATTGCCAAATAATAAAAGCGGCAAGTTCATGAAACTAACTACACAATAAAATATCTGGGCGAGGAGGAATGACTTTCAATACCTAATGTATCTAGATTCTTGGAGAGGTAGGTAGGAAGAGCTATATGGGTTTGGAATAAGCAGGCAAATAGCAATAGTTACATAGGATAGATCATGATAGTTACATTGGCAGATATGCACCTTAAGAGAAGTTACATGGGAAGAATAGATCAGTAGAGATATAGTTCCGGAATATATAGCTTAGTTAACCCAGTAACTACATATATACACTATACTCTATTTTCTTCCAGCTGAGCCTAAATTGTCATGTTTCTATCGTTATGACTCAGCTATAAGGTAAATTTTGTAGCGAAATATGCTGTTAATTATGAAAACTTGGCATTAATACGACACACAGCCATAGTAAGTTTCATATATTTCCATTAAGTATCGAGAAATCCGCCAATAAGAGATTCAATTTACGATCAGCTGGAACAAATAGAGTATAGTTAAATTCTGATAACATAACACTAGTATAAAATAGTTTCAAATTCAAATGTTAAAATTCAGATTACATAACACATCATCATAATAATACTTAAATATATACATTACCTAAAATTACATGAACAGTTCTATGGGATACTGCCAGTAAAAACAAATACATGGGGATAAGAGATTGAATCCTAATTTGCACATAGCTCCAGTCACATGATAATTTTAGTATTCAAATAATTAACTTTAGCATAACAAGAAAAGAAAAGAAAAAAATAATAAAATAGAGTAAAATAGAAAATGCAAATAAAAATAGGAAAAGTGGGGATTGGGCCTGAGCATATATATACATACATACCTACATACATACATACATACATACATATACATAGGTAATACTTTGATAGACTCCCACATGTCATATTGAGAACACCGAACACTACCAACACAACAAATATTAGAACACTCAAATCACTGCCAAAACACCAAATGCCACTGTCATCACACCAAGTACACTACCAACACCTAATTTAACTACCAACACATCAAATATCACTACCAACACCTCAAATAACTCTACCAATTCAACACATTTCACTGCCAACACATTTGCTTCTTTATTGTACATGACTCCAGTTGCATTATACCGTCAATGATTAAATTAACCAACTCTTACACCACTTGGCCAACACAGAGTAATCACCAAGAACAATGCCAACACACCATATCACACTGCCAACATCTAGGTTCAATAACTGTCAATACCTCTGCCAACAATCCACACTTTACTTTGCCAACAGTCTTGCGCACATTTAGGCTAAACGCTTTGCCAACCCTCATACACTTGTACCTTCCTCTACTGTGTCCATACACTATTAACACCTAATCATGCACCCTTGATCAGTCGCTAAATAAATTTCCCTCCCCAACTTTGATCACGTACTATCAACATCCACAAATCACATCACGCTTCCAATACACACTTGACCACAATGCCAACCTACTTTCTCATTTTGCTCACATCCCTACTCCGCTTAACACTACACATTCACACCACAGGAAGAAAAACTTGCAATCATTCGGAAAACCATTCTCCCCAAAAAAGCTGCACACTAGACATAAGCTTGTGTCAAAATTATTCAACACTACTTCACAAACAGAATAGGTTAGAGTTGGGCTATAAACTAGAAGTTAGTTAACACAGGCTTACCTCAGTACTGCCTGGTGGGAGAGGGAGATAGTCCAGGTGTAGAATACTAGCTGATGAACTTGATTATTCCTGAGAAGTAAGAATTATAGAAGGACCGTACACTTAAGAACATTTACAATATAAAAGTATTAGTTAAAAGCTTGGCTATTATATACAACATTTAAACAAATCAATAATTAAGAATGATCATGAATGCCAAATTGCATTGCCGATGAAACTATAATATAGGCTTAAAATCCAAAATAAAGTTATATGGAAAAATTACCGAAAACTCAATGGTTATTGCAAAAGTAATAGATTATAAAGTTGTACTTTCCAAAGAAAATTACTGTACACATTAAAATTGGACATATAAAGTAGTGAACCAAAAGTTATACCATGGTCACAAAGCTAAAGTAGGTATAAAGTACTTTAGGTACGTAATATAAAAGCAAAACTTTGTTCATTTGTTGTAAGATATATACAACCAGTAAGGGTAATAACAAAACATAAGTATTAAAAGTATATGCTTTTTGTAAGATATTATGCAAATGTATGTCTGACTGATCAATAAAATACTAAGTTGATATATTATTTTTAGTATCCATTATATTTTTGTTTCTCCTGTTATTCAAGGTTTATATAGTCCGTTTTCAAGTATAGTTTTTGTTAAGTTAATTATCTTAGTTCTCTTCACATTTTGTCTATTACAAGTTCATTATATTTTTAAGTTATATATAATTACTATTACTTTTTCTGTAAGTATAGTTTTTCTAAGTTAATTGTTTTATTGTCTAAGTTCTCTTTTCATATTCAGTATATTTTCATGTTCTTTCATTTTGTTTTTAAGTCCATATATTGGAACTTTATTTATTTTTGAGAACAATTTTTCTAAGTTTTCATTAGTTATAAAAGTCATAGCTTATAATAAAGTGATCAATAAAAGATAGAAGTTCGTTATTTTTTGTATTAAGTAAAGTTCGCGTGACAAAGACGATATATAACAATATTATATCAAGTGAAGTTAATAATAATAATAAGCATGTTACTTATTTCTCGTAAGCGCCAATTTTTCCGAAAAATTCACTAGCGCTCGGAAAGAGAAAGAAATAAGAACAAAATCAATGCATCAAAAGAAAGCTTATATACAACACACATTTAACAATCACTAGCAGTGGCAAAATAGCCTAAACTCTATAGCCATCTGTCATGACACCTCTCTCAAGATCATAGCTTCTCTCAAAGAGAATAGTCTTAAGTTCTCTCTTGAAGCATTCAACAGAACTCAGTTGTCTCATGGACAGCGGCAACCTATTATACAACCTCGGAGCCATGTAGGAGAATGACCTCTCAAAGAAAGAAGACTGCTGGAAAGCCCTTGGTTCATCAAGACGAAAAGGGTCATTGTCATGACGCACAACTACACCATGGTGTGCTGGTGGGCGCCTGAGCAGCTCCGCAAGGTACCTAGGCTCACCAAATTTGAGAACCTTAAAAGTCACTAAACACAACTTAAATTCTATTCTTGCTCTTACTGGCAGCCAGTGCAGTTCTATGTGAAGAGATGTAGTAGGAGTTCTAGGTGGAACACCAAATACAGAGTTATGAATTCAAGTGATAGAATATATCATAAGTTACATTTAAGGCAAATACAATCATTATTGAAATTAAAGCAAAGGAAAATATTGAAGCTGAAGGAGGGAACCAACTCGGGGAAGAAAGGGGGGAGAGGGGACATCATCAAAGCAACAAAACTGTGAAGTAATAAGAAAAATAGCAAAGATTAGAGTAAAGATAATAAGACCTATCTCATCTGAAAGGGAAAAATAGATCAGCCTAACCTAACACACACCATTCATACCATGCAACTACGACTACATACTACGACTACATACTACGACTACAACCTAACCTAGCCTACACTCCCATCCTAGCCTACCCTCCATTCCTAACCTAACCTACACCACCACCACTACGACTACAAACTACTACTACAAACAAAACAGGAATATCACTCCCCTTGTATGGTAGTGGCGTGGGCAGTTTCTCGCAGCAACCGGCAGAGTCCACAGGCACCAACCGGCAGAGTCCACAGGCAGCAACCGGCAGAGTCTACAGGCGGCAGAGTCCACAGGCAGCAACCGGCAGAGTCTACAGGCGGCAGAGTCCACAGGCAGCAACCGGCAGAGTCCACAGGCGGCAGAGTCCACAAGCAGCAACCGGCAGAGTCCACAGGCAACAGGCGGCAGAGTCCACAGGCGGCAGAGTCCCCAGGCAGCAACTCCAATCCTGGAAACAAGAAATAAAACATTAATTTAGGATCTTTAGATAAATACATAAATATAACTATATTAGTCTGTTTATACTGTTCACAACAAGTAGGCAAATACTGATGTTTAATGTTTCAAATTTGAGTATTTTAGTTACAAGAGTTAAGGGGAGATTTCCACCTGGAGGATTTTTTTCTGGACCCCTTTCTCCCTCATGTTTATCCCCATTGCTTTTGAGATCTTAAGACGTTCGCCCCATTAGTTTGGCGCTTTTAAGAACCCTCGCCCCATTTCTGTCAATTTTAAGACCATTCGTGCCATTTAGGTGTCGATTTTTTCCTGGCGAGCGATAGCGAGCCTGTAATTTAAGGGGAATCGGCCTTCGGCCGGGAAAATTTTCTACCGAAAAATTTACAAATTTATCTTGAAAGGGGGTCAAGGGAGAGTAATTTTAAGTTTGATGGAAGTCTAGGGAATCAACTAAAAACCTCCCCTTAAGGAAGGAAATACGATGTTAATTATCAAACAATTATAAGGACAGAATGAGCAGCTACTGTATAGACTTTCTGATTACTTATTATTATGAACAGCATAGCAACAGGACAATTTATACATATCATCATATATTAACCCTTTCAAGATTATGACGCACTTCAACCGTATACTCTGGCTATTAATAGACGATTTTGTAAAGATTAGAAGGGTATATGAAAGTAAGAGGGCTAAGTGAGATAGTCTCTACGCTTCTGATGCCTACAGATCCTTCCTAAGCTGTATAAAATCGCTTAATGATAGCCAGAAGAAACTGTCAAAATGCGTCATAATCCTCAAAGGGTTAAGGGGAGATTTCCACTCGAGGGATTTTTTTCTGGACTCCTTTCTCCCTCATGTTTAGCCCCATTGCTTTTGAGATTTTAAGACCTTCGCCCTAGTAGTTTAGACATTTTAAGAAATTTTGCCCCATTTCTGTCAATTTTAAGACCTTTCGTGCCATTATGGTGTCGATTTTTTCCTGGCGAGCGATAGCGAGCCTGTAATTTAAGAGCCATCGGCCTCCGGCCGGGACATTTTTCTACCGAAAAATGTACAAATTTATCTTGAAAGGGGGTCTAGGGGGTGTAATTTTAAGCTTTATGAAAACTTAGGGAACAAACTAAATACCTCCCCTTAATAGTATACCGAGCCTTGCAGGGTGTCAAACTGGAGCCATTATGTTTGAAGACTTGGATGAAAATGGGAAGGAATACAAGAACATCAACACGAAATGGGAAGGAATACAAGAACATCAACACGAAATGGGAAGGAATACAAGAACATCAACACGAAATGGGAAGGAATACAAGAACATCAACACGAAATGGGAAGGAATACAAGAACATCAACACGAAATAGCACTGTTTTGACCATTCTATCACTTCCAAAGAACATATTCATTAATTATAGATTAGAACATTCGACAAAGAAATATTTACTAAGTATGGAATAAACAAACTATTGATATAATAAATCTAAAATACTCTACTATTTTAAGTAAGGATAATAAAAGTAATGAGTAAACATCAAAATGTTAAACTATAAAATATATAATATTTATACAGTAAAGTGCGGGATATATTGACGGTACATTAACCGAGTTGCCTTTACAAATCTCTACAGAACTGGGTTGTATATAAAACTCAAGCGCGCGCGTCGGTGGCCTCGGTTCTGGGGCCGCCCCTGAGTCACCCCAAAACGCCCCAAAATGCGCTCAATCACCACGCCCAAAATAACGCGACAGCATTCTAACCTACGCCAATGGATTTACCGCATCATTTTAGACTTACCTTTTTCTTTGTTGGACTTGTGTCAGATTCTCGAAATTCGCCTTCCCTGAGCCAGAAATCGAAATTTTCAGTCACAAATTTCAAAGTCCAGTAACTTTTGCATTTTTCGAGTTACAAGGTTAAAACTTTGACAATAGGTAGTTCGATTCATTTGCAGAAATTCTCTTTTTCAGATTTTTTAAATTTTGTATTTTACGAAAGATATAAATAAATTAGTGCTGCTTTATTCATAAAATGCAAAGTATAAGTAAATCTGGTTGAAATTAGTTGTTTCTTCACACAATTATGAACTCAATTATTTATTTCGTTCCGTATGAACACTATAACAAATTATTAAACTTAAATAATGACCGAATAATTTAGATATTGAAGGACTTAGTGATTCTAGCACTCTGGCCTGGTCCAGTTGAGTGGTCCTAGTCCTGCCAAAAACGCTCGAATTCACCACGCCCAAAATTAACGCTACACCTTTCTAACCTATTCCATTCGATTTACCGCATCATGGTACCCATACTAGTAAGAAGAAAAAAATCGTTGCTGGACTAGTGTCAGATTCTCCATATTCGCCTCCCCTGAGCCAGAAATCGAAAATTTCAGTCACCAAATTTGAAAGTCCATTAACTTGTAAAATTTTTGAGTTACAAGGTTAACATTTTTGACAATAGATACTTCGCATTGTGTTGAGAACAAGATTTGCTCAGATTTTCTACATGTTGAGTTTTACGAAAGATATGATTAAATTAGAGCGACATTTTATCTAACTAAGTCATTGGTGTAATTTCTTTATATTTACAGAAAATGCTTCTTATTTAATCATCATGTTTCAGATTAACCCTTTGAAGCTCTGACGCGTTTTAGCAGTTTATTTTGGCTATCATTAGACGATTTTATGCAGCTTAGGAAGTATCTGGGGGTATTACAAGGGTAAATACTATCTCAATCAAAGCTTTGACTTTCATATATCGTTACTAATCTTAATAAAATCGTCTAATAGCAGCAAGAAACAGAACAGAAACGCGTATTGGAGCTTGAAAGGGTTAATATACAACAAACTAAACCCTATGAAGAATAAGATGCATTTTGGCGGTTTCTTCCGGCGATCATTAGACGATTTTATACAGCTTAGGAAGGATCTGTGGTAATTAAAAGGGTAAATACTATCTCCATTAACTCTCTGACTTCCAAATACCCTTCCTAATCTGAGTAAAACCGTCTAATAACAGCCAGAAAACAAACACGAAATGATTTTTCTGGACCTCCTTCTCCCTCATGATTAGCATATTAGTTTTGAGATTTTAAGACGTTCGTTCTATTAGTTTGTCGATTTTAAGACCTTTCACCCCATTTCTTTGTCAATATTAAGACCTTTCGTACCATTTAGGTGTCGATTTTATCCTGGCGAGCAAGAGCGAGCCTGTAATTTTAGAAGTTTCTACCGAAAAATATATAAATATATCTTGAAAGGGGGTCTAAGGGGTGCTATTCTAAGCTTGACGGAGATACTGTATAGCGAGGAAACTAAAAACTAAATAAATTAAACATACAGTACTTATACATAGCTCAAAAACCAAGCACTACCCCCTTAAAGGGAGAATGCAGTATCTTAACCCCTTCTGTACCGGCGGCGTCCTTTTGTATTATATTCTAGCAACTATTAGACGATTTAATTCAGTTTCAAAAGGGCCTCCAGCAATTAAGAGGCTTCAAACTATCTCACGTAACCCTTTTTACCACCACAGATCCTTCTTAAGCTCCACTAAAATCGTCTAAATATAGCTAGAATAGAATTAATGAGACGTCGTCGGTACAGAAGGGGTTAAGCACTGACTATCCACATTAATGGGGTGAAAGGTCTCAAAATCGCCAAACTAACGGAACGAACGTCTTAAAATCTCAAAACTGATACACTAAACATGGGGGAGAAGGGGGTCCAGAAAAGGCGACTACCTCCCCCTTAACCCTATTAGGCGCAAGGGTGGGCCAATTTGAAACCTCCCTGTTTTACTCCATTAGCTTGGAGATTTTAAGACGTTTCATCGCATTAGTTTGGCGATTATATAATGCTTCAACCCAATAAGGTGTCGATTTTTCCTGGGAGAAACCGGCCTTTAGCCGGGAAATTTTTCTACCGAAAAAATTTACACATTTAGCTTGAAGGGGGTCTGGGGGACGTTTTTTTTTAGTTTGAAGGGGGGTTGGAGAGGCGTATTTACAAGTCAAGCGGGTAAACTAAAAACACATTGTTCGAACAAAACAATTAAAACTTCTATAATAATGAAACAAAATACCATAATAACCCCCAAGACGTTGCACCAGATAGTGTTAAGCACCGACTATCCACGCATTCTAAAGCATGATTTCGTAACTTTCAGTGCCAGTATTAGGGCTCCCTTTGTTACTGTAACCCCTTCTGTACCGGCGACGTCTTTTAAAATGTATTCTTGCTATATTTAGACGATTTTGTGCAGTTTAAGAAGGATCTGAGGTAGTAAAAAGGGTTAAGTGAGATAGTTCGAAGCCTGTTAATTACTGGAGGATCATTTTAAACTGAATAACATCGTCTAATGAGTTAATCAGGCAATAATTAGAGGATTATATTCAGATTTGGAAAACCCTCTCTTCCACAGTTCCTTCCTAATCTTAATTCAATCGTATAGTGATAGACAGTGCAAAATTAAGAAATGCGTCTTCTGAAGGGGTTAGGTTTTTAGAGTGCTCCCTTAAAGAAATACTCAGAAAGCCCCTTGTCGAGATAGATGTGTACATTTTTCGGTAGAAAAATATGTCCTGCCCGAAAGCCTATTCCTACTAAATTTCCGACTCGCTTTCGCTCGCCAGGAAAAATCGACACCTAAAGGGCACGAAAGGTGTTAAGATCGCCAAATTAATGGAGCAACCCTAAAATCGCCAAATTAATGGGGAAAACGTCTTAAAATCACCTAATGAATGGGCCTTTAATACGGCTGAAATGATGTTGTTTTTACACAACTTGCTAATCATATATACGTATACACTCCGTTTCAGATCAACACCTACACAATTATATTACCGTACAGTTGGCCACATACGTTCTGTTCCTCGTCGTGATCTTAAGTATGAAAGTAAAATGGTATAAATGAATTGCGATATGGTTTATTTGAATTACCACTTGACTAGCCAGATAAGTTCACGATAATTATAGGGAAGAGGCTCGCATCATTAGGGACAATGTAGGTCTATGGAATCCTTATACTGTACACATGTATAATCCACTGTGGGAGAATAATTTTGATCACATTAATTTTATAAAACCCGATATTAATAGAAAAAACGCCCATTCTAATCAATCTCAGAGCTCTTTCGGACATCCTCACTGTTTACAAACGCCTTCTTTATGCAATATAATCGATATTTACCCCCTGCTGGCAACATAGATGACGATTTCAATCATTCATGGGGGTTGAAGGGGGCAAAGCCCCCCTCAACCCATCGTGTATCCCACATTGTAATTATAGATAAGACCATGAAAACACTCATTTCTCAAAATCTGAAGGGAAAAACATGAAAAATAAGGGTGCGAGCCTATTCCTATAATTACCATGTTAACTACTGCACATAGAAATACACTCGTAATTTAATAATGCGCATTATATTGCTAAGTATATAAGACCACGGAGAGAATCGTAATTTATGGGGGCAACTGTACTTGGAAGTATTTGAATCAATAATCAGGTGATCAGGGACTCACCTTAGGTTAGAGGTACAGTAGTAGTGGTAGTGGTGGTGGTTGTGGTGATGGTTGTGGTGGTGGTAGATGCGGTGGTAGTGGTGGTGGTTGTAGATGTGGTGGTGGTAGATGTGGTAGTAGTGGTGGTAGATGCGGTGGTAGTGGTGGTGGTAGATGTGGTAGTAGTGGTGGTGGTTTTGGTGGTGGTAGATATGGTGGTGGTAGGCTAGATATGGTATTTGTGGAACTAGCGATGGTGGTAGTTGTGGTATAGAGATGGTACTGGTGGTAGATGCGGTGGTAGTGGTGGTGGTGGTAGATGTGGTGGTGGTAGATGTGGTAGTAGTGGTGGTGGTTGTAGTGGTGGTAGATGCGGTGGTAGTGGTGGTGGTAGATGTGGTAGTAGTGGTGGTGGTTGTGGTGGTGGTAGATGTGGTGGTGGTAGGCTAGATATGGTATTTGTGGAACTAGCGATGGTGGTAGTTGTGGTATAGAGATGGTACTGGTGGTAGAGATGGTACTGGTGGTAGAGATGGTACTGGTGGTAGCTGTGGTATTAGTGGAGGTAGTTGAAGTAGGAACGGTGGTGGTAGTTGTGGTAGGAGCGGTGGTGGTAGTTGTGGTAGAGATGGAGACTTGTTACGATCAATGGATATATATTGTTGTATTCCCTTCATTATCTGTTGAAGCGATGGTGGATGTGGTGGTAGTAACAGTGGTAGTGGTGGTGGCAGTGGTAGCTAGGGTGGTGGTGGTAGTATATGGGGTGTTAGTCGAGGTGGTAGTATATGGGGTGTTAGTCGAGGTGGTAGTAGTTGTATTGGTGGTGGTAGTAACAGTGGTAGTGGTGGTGGCAGTGGTAGCTAGGGTGGTGGTAGTAACAGCGGTAGTGGTGGTGGCAGTGGTAGCTAGGGTGGTGGTGGTAGTGGATGTGGTGGTAGTAACAGTGGTAGTGGTGGTGGCAGTGGTAGCTAGGGTGGTGGTGGTAATGGATGTGGTGGTAGTAACAGCGGTAGTGGTGGTGGCAGTGGTAGCTAGGGTGGTGGTGGTGGTGGTAGTGGATGTGGTGGTAGTAACAGCGGTAGTGGTGGTGGCAGTGGTAGCTAGGGTGGTGGTGGTGGTGGTAGTATATGTGGTGTTAGTCGAGGTTGTAGTAGTTATATTGGTGGTGGTAGTGGTATAATACTAATATTGACAGTATCATAGTCAGATACTGTATATTCTTGTTTATGTCTGTCCCAGTGGTTGGTTAGACAATCTACAAACAGCCTCTTGAAGGTCAGTATTTATGTTGTTGCTTGTTTTCCTTTAATTGCAGTGGTCACATCGATAGCATTGATGGTGGTGGTAGACGTGGAAATAATAGTTGTGGTGGTGGTGGTGGTAGCAGTGGTGGAAATACTTGACTGGTGATGGTAATAGTGGTAGTCGTGGTGGTAGGCTGGTAGCAGCAGTCGTGGTGGTTGTAGCCGTTATGGGGGTAGTAATAGTGGCAGTTGTGGTAGCGGCAGTCGTGATGGTGGTTGTGGTAGTGGTGGCGGTAGTTGTGGTAGCCGTGGGAGTGGTAGCAGTGGCAGTTATAGGTAAGCACTACAACCCACACATTCTGGAAGGAAGAAATTAAATAATTAGTAATATAATCGGGTTTCTAATAACGTAAACACTTAATAATTTATCGACATTAATGTTATCGTTGGGCAAGACTACACTGTAAATAATAATGGGAATACAAAGAATAATTCAAGTGTCAATAATAATCTAACCATTTAAAGATATACTGATATTAATAAAGGAGAGAGAGAGAGAGAGAGAGAGAGAGAGAGAGAGAGAGAGAGAGAGAGAGAGAGAGAGAGAGAGAGAGAGAGAGAGAGACTGACTGACTGGGGGGGGTAATCAAGGACACTTTATTGGGAAGCATCGATACCATCCTCTACGCTAACACAAACATAATTAGTATGGTATTACGACACACACACACACACTGCATACATAGATAGATAGGATATAAATAACAAAAAATAAAAAATTGAGAACGAGTGGTCATGTGGGGGAGGCGAAGGCATATGAGGGGGGGTGGGGGGGGGGTAAAGGAGGAGAGGAGGGGGCAGGGTGTCAGGAAGAGGAGATAGGGGAAGGGGGGGGGGGTCAGAAGAGAGAGGAGGATGAGAAGAGAAGTAGGTAAGAAGGAAGAGGAGAAGGGGGAGGCAAGGAGAGGATTGAGGAGGAGGGGGGGGGGGAGAGACGAGCAGGACTGGGAATAGGGGAGAGGGGGGGACGGAGGGGGTAGGGGTAGCCAACAGCGATGTCGAGGGGGGGACGGAGGGGGTAGGGGTAGCCAACAGCGATGTCACCTCGTTTGCTAGTTTGTACCTTTAATTAGGTAATGACCCCCTCTCTATTCACACACCTCACCAACGCAATGAACACACACCAAATAGTTTCTGTTATTACCTAAATGTCCTGAAGGTCAACGATATTCCCGTAATTACTGGTTGTTAGAATATATGCAAACGACACAACATACACGAACCGACTCAAACAGTCATAAGTTCACAATTTTCTTATATTACTCTTATAAATTACATGACTCACCACCTTAGCTATCATAGAATTTCAAAACACACCCATATTTACACGAAAAGTTCCCCATACACACCTTATATACGGTGAAATACGAAGAGCCAACGCCCCAACGTCCTGTCCCTTCCAGTCGACTGTCAGCACTGAATGATGACGTCATATTCAACCTGCCCCTTCCCTTTGATCAAGGAGAGTATAGAAGGAGAGGCGACTCTCTGCTTTTGGTTGTAGGCCCCTGATACTTACCCCATCTAACGTCAAGCACCCATCAAGAGAAAACGGTTAATTTCGAACAGTAACTATACAGTTTATACCCCTCAATAGAGAATGTACCGTTCTTTAGAAAGCGGTTATATTCGAGCTATAACTATATAGTTTCTAATATATATAGGCTACCGCTTGCAGTACTCAATATCTCATAATTGTTCACATTCCATAATAGCTCTTATAGGCTATGTCTAAATAGTAGGCTACTGTTGTTACTCATGATGTTTTAATTGTGATCCCCATTCTGTCATTATCATTATTGTCCTACCTTATAGTCCACATGCTACTACAACTAAATATATTGTGCTACATTCCATGTATACAATCTAGTATTTGTGCAGCAACTTCACCGTTTTCTGTATAGAATACTTGATCTAATATAATACCTTTGTTATATGTGTAGGTTACTCAACGTCTATATCTTGTATTGGTTTTGTTCCTTATATTTACCTTTGTATCAGTATCTGTATGAATTTCGTCCATATAATTATGTTCCCCATAGTGTTCGTACGTTTACTGAAAAGTAATAAACAAACACACACACACTGTGAATCATATAGTTCCTCATATTACTTGCACTGCTTAATTGGTGACGAGTAAATAAAGACATACCGGTACGCAATTAACTCTCACGAAGGAATATGCGAGACAACCACAGCAATCATCCCAGTGACTGTCTCTCGAGTAATTTATGTTTCTGCAGCTCTACCCATACACGTCATACACTAATAAATACACATACCTTCAGCAACATTACCAAAAGTGTGGAACACATCTTTTGTCTCATGTTGTACGTGTTTATAAATATATTTTCTCTCGATGTTACGTGTTTACTATTCAGGTCGACCACTGCAGCACAATACAATGCTAGGGGAAATTTATCCACTACCGTTTATTGCTTTTCTGTGTATTTATGAATAATATTCTATAAGCAAGTAATTCCACCCTCACACTCCACAAAAACTAAGAACATAAAATTGAGGGTATGTCTTACATTAAAGATAACCGATCAGGTGAAAGGCATATTTATACAACGTGATTAGATTAAGCTATTTATTTATATTATTTAAAACATCTGTAAATTGTGGAGCATCAGACGTCAGACGACCAACCCCGCTATACTAGTCATCTTAAAAGTGGCTGCTTCACACAACACGGGACTGTACAGCTGATCAGGTGTTTTCGTCTTCAGATTGATGTCAAGGTTCTTGAGCCATAACAAACATCTGTAATGACACAAATGCCAGCATTTATTAGTCAGCTATTTACCAAGATAATGTTTCTGGAATCTTGATTCAGTCAGCCATGATTATACTGTATATAGGCCTACTCGTATGTGAGTATACTATATACTGTATACTCGTATGTGAGTATACTATATACTGTATACTCGTATGTGAGTATACTATATACTGTATACTCGTATGTGAGTATACTATATACTGTATACTCGTATGTGAGTATACTATATACTGTATACTCGTATGTGAGTATACTATATACTGTATACTCGTATGTGAGTATACTATATACTGTATACTCGTATGTGAGTATACTATATACTGTATACTCGTATGTGAGTATACTATATACTGTATACTCGTATGTGAGTATACTATATACTGTATACTCGTAGATACACCCTACTTATGACTAAGCACTTCACCTTACCTTTGTGAAAGAAGTGACATGTGAAATGCTTTTGCTTTCGCTTGAATTTTCCACAAACACAGGTGTGACCGTGTTCTTTTGGTGCCGTGTTTGTATCTGCCGCCACGCCATCTGGCAGCTCCCAGTGACATTTGCAAGTGTGCAGACATAGTACCACCGATGGCAGAGCCATCTTCAGGGGTGCTTGGTCAAGACTAGGGATCAACTGGGAGCTCCTATAAGAGCTCTATCCTTATTAGATTATTCTTGCCTTTGATTCAAGAGTCCTGTTCGAATTTTTAGATAGTTAATTAATCAACTTCCGCATCACCTTCAGGCTTAGGATGTTCTAAACACATAGTCTAGTTTAGATTAGGTATTTAGAAGTTTTGATTAGCTGCACATACGACACTTTGGCAAGCTGAATCGAATGGCGCAAACAGAATTAAAATCGGACCATTAGTTTAGGATTTCGATTTTGACTTGGCCTTCCTGGAGGGCCCAGGGGACCGTTTTTTGGACTTTAAAAGTCCTCTGTTAAGAATGGGATGGTACTTACTGTTTAAAAGTCCTCTGTTAAGAATGGGATGGTACTTACTGTTTAAAAGTCCTCTGTTAAGAATGGGATGGTACTTATTGTTTAACAGTCCTCTGTTAAGAATGGGATGGTACTTACTGTTTAAAAGTCCTCTGTTAAGAATGGGATGGTACTTATTGTTTAAAAGTCCTCTGTTAAGAATGGGATGGTACTTACTGTTTAACAGTCCTCTGTTAAGAATGGGATGGTACTTACTGTTTAAAAGTCCTCTGTTAAGAATGGGATGGTACTTATTGTTTAAAAGTCCTCTGTTAAGAATGGGATGGTACTTACTGTTTAACAGTCCTCTGTTAAGAATGGGATGGTACTTACTGTTTTCTACTGTTCAAAGCTTTCTCCAAGTCATGTTACCAACTACATACTGTACTTCCTCTTCATTAAGGGGGGTGACCTGTTTTTGTTCTGTCCTTTTCTATCTTTCTCTGGTTTGTATCCATTTGGTCCCATTCAGCTTACTGTTTTAAGACGTTTATCCCCATCCAGGTGTAATTTTTTTACTGGTGAGCGGTAGCGAGCCAGCATATGTTTTACTTTTGTTTGACAGCAGGCTAAATTTGTAAATTTTTCGATAGAAAAATTTCTCCGGCGAAGCCGGATATCTTCATATAATGCTGGCTCGCTATCGCTCGCCAGGAAGAAATCGACACCTACATGGGTATAAACGTCTTAAAACAGTAGGCTGAATGGGGCCAAATGGATACAAGCCAGAGGACAGAACAAATGCAGGTCACCCCCTTAATGGATTCTATTATGTTGTCTCTTCACATAGTTTTGTAATAAAGTGGTATAAACAACTAGATTATAAAGTGGTATAAACAACTAGATTATAAAGTGGTATAAACAACTAGATTATAAAGTGGTATAAACAATTAGCTTATAAAGTGGTATAAACACCTAGATTATAAAGTGGTATAAACAATTAGATTATAAAGTGGTATAAACAACTAGATTATAAAGTGGTATAAACAATTAGCTTATAAGGGGTGATCTAGGAACAAACTGATACAAAATTCCCATATACATGCCTGCACTTTCTGTTACTGTACTCGTTAAGGCGGGTGACCTGCTTTTTCTTTATTTCTCTCCTTTTCTCTCTTTCTCTGGCTTGTATCCATTCGGCCCCATTCAACCAACTACTTTAAGACGTTTATCCCCATCTAGGTGTCGATTTCTTCCTGGCGAGCGCTAGCGAGCCAGCATTATATGAAGAAATCCGGCTTCGCCGGAGACATTTTTCTATCGAAAAATTTACAAATTTAGCCTGCTGTCAAACAAAAGTAAAAAATATGCTGGCTTGCTACCGCTCACCAGTAAAAATTTTACACCTGGATGGGGATAAAAGTCTTAAAACAGTAACCTGAATGGGGCCAAATGGATACAAGCTAGAGAAAGAGAGAAAAGGAGATACAAAAAGCAGGTCACCCCCCTTAAATTCAACACCAGTCCAACAGTCTAGTAAAGAGCCCTGATGAATAATGTGGGATGCCTGTATTTGTGTGATGCAGCTAGTATATTACTGTATTTGTGTGATGCAGCTAGTATATTACTGTATTTGTGTGATGCAGCTAGTATATTACTGTATTTGTGTGATGCACGCTAGTATATTACTGTATTTGTGTGATGCACGCTAGTATATTACTGTATTTGTGTGATGCACGCTAGTATATTACTGTATTTGTGTGATGCACGCTAGTATATTACTGTATTTGTGTGATGCATGCTAGTATATTACTGTATTTGTGTGATGCACGCTAGTATATTACTGTATTTGTGTGATGCACGCTAGTATATTACTGTATTTGTGTGATGCACGCTAGTATATTACTGTATTTGTGTGATGCACGCTAGTATATTACTATATAGCTTGTATAAAACATGAACCTTATGAAACTTGATAAAGAGTCTGTCAGTCACACTGTAGCCAATCATGAAATCCTTGAATGGGTATACATAAACTGGATGACGGCTAAAGGCTGGTTCACACATAGACGAGTCGGTGCGCGAGTCCAACACGAGTGATGAAATTTTGCTATTCGGCAATGACTCGTCGATACTCCTCAACACTCGTGTAGACTCTTGCTACACTCGTGTATACTCTTTGTTTACTCGACACACTCGTGGGTACTCGCCACGGGGTCCAAAAATGTCATGCATGCATAAAATTTTTGGGCCCCATAGCGAGTACCCATGAGTGTGGCCTAAATACGTGTAGACTCGTGTTCATACGTGTTAACTCGTGTTTGACTCTGAATAACTCTTCGTCATTCGTGTTAACTCGTGTTGATTCTTGTAAATCCGTGTAACACTCTTTGGTGATTCGTCACTTTTCGTCATCATTTCGACGTTGACGAATCAACACGTGTCTACACGCAACAAAACGTATGTAACACACATGCAACACGTATCAACAAGAGTAGAAAGCACGAATGTGAGTGCCAAAATTTGGTGCCTCCATGATGCCAGAGTTTACACGATTCAAACACAAGTGAAAACACGAGTAAACAAAAGTAAATACGATCCACTGAGAAAAAAACACGAGTGTGACACGAAAAAGCGAGAGCGTCATTTGAAATACCGTTATTTAAAAAATGTAGGACGAATCAACGAGAGTTTACACGAGTTTACACGGATGTAACACGAGTCAACACGTGTGCAACAGAGATCCAACGAGAGTCAACGCGTACCTACACGAAGCTACACGAGTCGTGGAGTGTAGCCCGAGTGCTGGCACCAACGCCGCTCACACAGACGCCTCCCACACCCTACAAAATTCCCCCACCCACGCTGCCTCGTCCCAGTCCACCGCCGCACCAGTGACCGACCACAACCTTGACCTGCCTCTCTGACCTCCCTATCTGCTGCCCATCTACCCACGCTGCCCTTCGCCATGGCCCCTGAAAAGCATGAAAAGAAGAAGGTCCCTTCCAAGTCCATCAACCCTCGACATGTGCTGAAGGGTACGCTGGCCAAGCGTGTCTCCAAGCCGCTGCCTGGGCCCAGCCAACCACGTGACACAGCAGCCACCCCAGCCTAAGCACAACCAACGTAGTGCGTCGCCCAGCTCAGGTGACATCATACCAGACAGCCAGGCCCCTGCAACTACTAGTGATCTTCAGGACATAGCCGATTCGTTGGATGCAGATGCTACCTTCCTCGACGAGGACGAGGCTGTGATGGACGACACCCAAGAGGAGCCCGATGATACGGAGGCCATGTCTGGTGGTGACGATGACCAAGGCGACTCACAGGACATGGCCGATGATATACCCGTATATGGGGCTATCAAGAACAACAAACTTACCCGGATCCTGTTCGACGACGAGACTGAGGACATGCTGATAGAGTGGGTGAAGGACAACCCCATGCCGTACCAGAAACGTCTCAAGGAGTACAAAGACAGCCGCAAGAAGGTGCGGATGTTTGAAGAGAAGGCTTACAGCCTGTTACCTCGTGTCACAGGTAAGTACCCCAAAGTAAAGCGTGCATTATGTTATTGTAGTGATATGTGTTTTAATACCTTTTTGTTGTGTTCTTGGTTCGATTTCATGTGTTTCATACGTTAAATTCATCCTGCATTAGTTAAAATATGTTAAGAGTTGCATATTATGAAATGCTGTGCTGCCAATATCAACCACATTCCATTCAATGTCTGTTTACATCCTTGAATCTATATTTGATTATGTACCTATCTTTTACCTGCTCACGACGATATGTGAAGCATTTATACAATATGTCCAATACCCAATTAATGTTTCTGTTTCCGCAGGAACCCAGCTGAACAAATGGGTGACGGGAATGCGGATGCGGTATGCGAAGCTCACCGACGAGAAGAGTGGTGCCCCTGGGACCAGCGAGGGGCGGCCAAGGTCGGGCCGTGATGAGTGGATACTCCAACAGTTTTCCTTCCTGAAAGGGCACATTGCCCGTGTCAAGACCCGGGTCACAGCTAAGGTGAGAACATAAATATACATACCTAACATTTGTGACAATAATAAATAAATGGGAAAATATAAGACCAAGTTATAACCAGCAAGAAAATATATAAGTTCTCCTGTTAAGAAAAGAACATTGTAATAATATGCTCCCATTTACATAATATTGTGGGTTGTAACATATCTTAAGTTTCAATATATATTTTGTGATTTATTCTAGGTATACATTTATAAAGAAGGATTTATATAAATATCACATGTCTTTACGTATTAATATTTATTGTCAAGTTACATATGCTATCAATCATAGAGAAATCTCCGATGAATTACTTGTGCGTCATATATATATATATTTTAATTATTGCTTTGAAATACTATATTTATGCCTTTCTTTCAGTTCCAAGAATCCCAGCAGGACGCCCAACCCCCTACTTCCGCGCCAGAGGTGGTGGTGGTAGACGACCCAGAGAGTGGTGGAGAGGACTCCGCCATGCCCTCACCATCCGGGATAGCTACGACTGCAGGCTCCAGCTACAAGAAGCGACGCAAAAGTGCTGACGCGAGCTCACCTGTGGAGGTAAATATGAAAGCATTGTTAACATAATTCATAACTATAGTAGTCATATAAAATTTATTTTGTTGGATGCTGTATATTGCCCAGACGAGCCCACCTGTGGAGGTAATTATGAAAGCATTGTAAACAATTATTCATAAAGAGTGTATTCATATAACATATCAATTGTTGGATGCTGTATATTGCTGAGACGAGCCCACCTGTGGAGGTAAATATGAAAGCATTGTTAATATAATTGATAACGAGATTATTTATATAATAATGGCTGTAGAACAGGCGTCAACTGGGGTGGAAGATAATGATAAACTGTTAATGATTATAACTTACCATGGCGTGAATATATTAATATATAATAACAACATGTATCTAACCAACAAATTTTTGTTTTTCTAGGTGAATCAGAAACGGGACGAGCTGAGGAGAGACATGGCCGGCCTGATGTCGACCCTGGCAGTCAAGCAGACGAGGTACTCTCACTTCGTCTCCTACTTGGAGGAGCAGTTGGACATGTTGCCTAACCAAGTAGGTGACACATTGTCAAGAAAAATTATAATTCTCGTGCTGCAGGCCAGGGAAGATATGGATGCCAGCCCACATGTGTCACCCTCTCAACCATCTCTCTCGCCTCAGGCCACCACAGCACCACAACCACCCAAGCTACCAACCCCACCCCAGCAGGCAGGACCTTCGTCTGTGGTACCACGTGGGTCCCCAGGTATTACCTCCCCCACGTTCTCAGAGATGATGTCGGCCTCGTTCAGGACACCTGTACCTGACTGGTGGGCGGGCTCTATGACCCCCACACATGGCAACAACCTCCCGGTTCCTTCAACCCCCAGCAGACCGCCAACACCTGGTGGATTTCTGCAATACACCAAAATGAACCCGGTAGCCACCACCCCCAGGCCTGCGGATGACAAGGTGTGAGTTGTGGTGTAAACATGTTCAATGTAGTCATGAACCCCATTGATGGGGAGGACGAGGCATTACATTATTATACAGGTGTTTAGTATTAAGGAACCTTTATATTTTTTATAAATATTACAATGAATGTGTTTTGAGATGTTGTTTTGGATCCAACTATTTGTTAGTTATTTTATCTAAGAGTTTCATTTATACTTTTACTTTTATGACGAGTTTAAAGAGCAAATAATAAGTAATAAAAGTTCTCTATAAATGAGATGAAAATATATAATTAATCTAAGTGATTTAAAAACATAATTCATGGAAGAACATATGATGGCAATATGCAGACACATATTATTAAGACTGCTATGGATAAACACAATGTAATATATACAAAGCAAATATAATAGAAATATGTACCTAAAATAACATAAAAATACATATGAGAGAAAGGACACGTTAAATATATCCAATAGATTAATGAATCTGAAAGAAAAGGAAAACTTGCACAAAAAGAATATAAGATATATATAAATGTATAAGATATATATAAATGTATAAGATATATATATATGTATAATATATAAATAATGTAATAATGAGACAGAAAAATAAAAAACAAATACCATAATATGAAACAAATAAAAATAAGATCACAGTAATTCATAGACAAATGTAAATTGGAATATATGTCGAATATATCAATGATTCTGAAAACACACAGAAAAGCTGACACAGAAGTATATACATAATTATCTATGTATTAATATATAGAGAACATATAATAATCATACTGAAATAAATTATTAAAACACAAGCTATATAAGAGACCAAAAGCAGAAGTTACAAAAAAAAAATATATATATATATATATATAATTATAGAGAGAGAGAGAGAGAGAGAGAGAGAGAGAGAGAGAGAGAGAGAGAGAGAGAGAGAGAGAAAATATAATAATGAGACTGAAAAATAATTAAATTTTTTACCAATACATGAGACTAATAGAAATACAATGACAGTAATATATAATTATATATAAATAAACTAGATCTTACCCAAACATGAGACTAATTTAAAAACAACATAGTAATACCTTAGATCATGTCGTCCTGCCAGGGGACACTTCCCCTTGCTGAGGAATAGTAGTCTGTGAGGTGCTGGCGTTGAAGCTTGGCCTGGGCTGTCACGACATTCCCGGAGTCTCTCTGCAGGGGACTCATCCTCTCCACATCCTCCCTCCACGCCCCAGGAATGACAGCATGCGTCATAGGATCCTCCTCGTCCATTATGTTGACGTGATGACCAGGGTACCGCAGCCGCATAAGGTTGTGCATGCAACAGTAGGCCAAAACCACTGACTCGACACAGGATGGGTGGAGGGGTATATTGGAGAGGAGGCACCGGAACCTGAGATTGGGAGAGAATGGTTAGGATGATGTATAGTTAATACTTGACTGGAGTTATAGTTGATATTATTAGGGTGGCATATAAATTGCCTTGTTATATCACATGTCGCCTCTACGAAACCTGTATTTGTGGGAAATAAAATGACATTACCATGACATTACATGACATTACATGACATTAACATAACATGACATTAACATGACATTACGCTTACCTGGAGGACATGATGCCAAAGGCATTCTCCACAACGCGGCGAGCCCTGGACAGACGGTAATTGAAGATGCGTTGAGGTACAGTGAGCTGGCAGGTAGAGTGTGGCTTCATCAACCACCTTCGCATGGGGAATGCACCGTCACCAACCAGGAAGTAGGGAACAGGGGTGTCTTCGTTGGGCAGAGGTTTGGCAGCAGGGAGTCCCAGGGTGCACCCATCCAATGCTGCTCTGATGTTTGTTCTTAGAAAAACACCTCCATCTGAGAAGCAACCATGATTGCCAATGTCGCAGTACAGGAATTTGTAGTCTGCATCTACAATAGCCATGAGCACGATGGAGTGGAAGCCTTTATAGTTATAAAATTCCGTTCCGCCATGGGGAGGGCATCGGATGGTGCAGTGCTTTCCGTTGATGGCACCAACGGCATGGTGGAAATCCCACCATTTGGAGAACTCCCTGGCAACCCTCCTTCCACTCCGCCGGGGTCCTGGGGCAACGTATAAGCTCCTGCTGGTACTCTGCAATAATGTCTCAGGCACAATGAGGGAGATAGTGTTCCGGGCCACACGGAACGCGTACTGCAGGCTAGGATAGGAGTCACCCGTGGCCAGGTAGCAGTGTGTGATTGCCAATCTCAGCTCAGGTGACAAAGCCTCCCTCCAAAACGTGTCCTGCTTCTCTATCCTGGGCCCGACACGCTACACCAACTCCCTAAACATGACTTTGTCCACACGCAGGAAGTTCCGGTATGATTTGGGGTCCTCTACCTCAAACTCCTTCAGGAGTTGTTCGTAAATACCGAACTGTGGCCGTCTCATTAACCAAGTCCTGGCCCAAACTGTCCTTGCTTTCCTTTTCCGTTGACGTTGGCGTTCAGCTAGCGCCTCTGCTTCCTCGATGTCTAGGAGGTCCATCCGCATCTTCAGGAGTATCACCATAGCTGCCGCGTTGCGCCGATTGATGGTCATGGTGGGTGGGTGTGTCCTCCGTGGTGGTGAGTGGTTGTGTGGCAATGGGTGGTGCTGGGGGCTGCCTTATATAACTTTCGTGCACAATGGCTGTCACTCTCAATGACTCTTGGTGGGCTCTCGGCGACTCTTGCACACTCGTTACGACTCGTGTAAACTCGTGTTGTCTTTCGTGTTGATCCGTATAACAATCGTGTTTATCCGTGTAACTATCGCGTTGACTCGTGTTGACCCGCGTTGACTCGTGTTAGACTCGTCCATATTCTTTGTATACGTTCCCTGGAATGTGGCCGTTATTTTTCACATTTTTGACACTCGTGTTGGGTTCGTGTTACACTCGTTTTGACTCTCAGTTACTCGTACAGGCTCTTGCATGAACACGTGTTGACTCGTATTGACTCGAGTTTACTCGTGTTACACTCTCCTTGACTCGGGAGCAATTGCTACTCGCGGCCGACTCGGCCTCCAGGGACGGCAATAATCGACGAGTGTGACTCGTGTTGGACTCGCGCACCGACTCGGCTATGTGTGAACCAACCTTAAAGCAGGTATCACACGAGAGCTTGTATAGTCATTCTATGATCAAAACTTTTCTGGCAACATTTCTGGAATATTTTACACTGGTATCAGAAACTAGACTGATGATAGATGAATTTAGGCAAAATAAATATGTTATATGTTGACCTCATAAGCTGCCAGACCAGTGTTGAGGATAAATGTTGAGTGAAAAAGCGCTCGTGTGATACCGGCTTAACACTATGTGAGTTTGTCAGTATAACTGTTTACAATTATATAATTGCAGGTCAATATATGTGTGCCAGTACAGTCGCGCTAATAAGTCATGTCCCAGCTGTCATTACGTTTGGCTTGCTCTGTGCTGTATTAATGTCTGTCAGATGTTGAATAGGGGGGGTAAGTGTGGGAACATGTTTGTATATTTCACTCGATATGCAGAAATGAAGCTTAGATATTGCTGATACCAATTATTGATCAAAACATACTTGGTGCCGAGACATCACTTATTAGCGCGACTGTACATTCAATTACACAAATTTGGGATCAATACTGATGATATAAACTAATTATTAAATTTCAAATTACACATATTTGGGACCAATGCTGAAAACATGAACGAACTACCGTACAATAGTACTGTACAGTAATGATGATGGGCTGGTCTATCAGAGTGAGAACTGAGCGATCTCTGCCATACCCATAGCTTACTCTGACTTTTCCTTTTACTTATATATTTTCTAGATCTCAAGTGACGGCGTCTCTTCCATTGGAAGCCAAAGCGTCACATTTTTCCTTTGCCCCTCCACTTTCTCTTCATAATTGCTGAGGGGCATAGGGCCCTGGGTGGGGCTTTGGTTTCCCGGGCGTTTCCGCACCCTCCTCAGCTCCCCGCCATGGAATGGCTTCGGTCACCCAGGCTCTATTGTGGTAGGCAGGGAGGGTTCTGTGGGGGCGCTCGCTTATGGCCTTACTCGGGGCCTTGGGGCTGTTCTGCCAGGAAGCTTGGGGAACAACAACAACAACAACAACAACAACAACAACAACAACAACAACAACAACAACAACAACAACAACAACAACAACAACAACAACAACAACAACAACAACAACAACAACAACTGTACAGTAATTCCAGGTCAGCCATTTTTTTTTGTTATTTTGTGTTATCTTATGTATACATAACTTTAAGTTGGTGTAACTGTGAAATGTTGTCATATCTCTGTGTTAGATCTCAAAGGATCTCTATTGGTAGGTTATTGTTAAAGTTTCTTTAAGTTAAATAATGTTGATTAACATTATTTTATATTGTATGATGACACTGAAGAAAAACAATTGTTGCAAATAATAGTTTTAATTAAGGGGGGTGACCTGCTTTTTGTTATTTCTCTCCTGTTCTCTCTTTCTCTGGCTTGTATCCATTCGGCCCCATTCAGCCAACTATTTTAAGACGTTTATCCCCATCTAGGTGTCGATTTCTTCCTGGCGAGCGATAGCGAGCCAGCATTATATGAAGAAATCCGGCTTTGCCGGAGAAATTTTTCTATCGAAAAATGTACATATTTAGCCTGCTGTCAAACAAAAATAAAAAATATGCTGGCTTGCTACCGCTCACCAGTAAACAATTGACACCTGGATGGGGATAAACGTCTTAAAACAGTAGGCTGAATGGGGCCAAATGGGTACAAGGCAGAGAAAGATAGAACAGGACAGAACAAACACAGTTCATCCCCCTTAAATATGGATCATAAATGAAATATGTTTACCTTACATTCTTTAGCGTCAAAGCAGGTAAGAGATTACAACAAAATACATGGACAGTCATAATTATAGGTAAGAAGGGTGGTTATGGCCTTGGCCTTGCTCGGAGCCTTGGGGCTGTTCGGCCAGGCAACTTGGGGAACAACAACAACAAGAAGGGTGGCAAGGATAAAAGTATCATTACATTTAAGGGAGCCCATCTCGCTTTTTTCTCTTTCTCTCCCTCTCTCTTTTGCTTGTATCTATTTGGCCCCATTCAGCCTACTGTTTTAAGATGTTTACCCCCATCCAGGTGTCAATATTTTCCTGGCGAGCGGTAGCGAGCTAGCATATATATATTTGTTTGTTTTGACAGCAAGCTAAATTTGTACATTTTTCGATAGAAAAATTTCTCCGGTGAAGCCGGATTTCACCATACAATGCTGGCTCGCTATCGCTCGACAGGAAAAAATCGACACCTGGATGGGGATAAACGTCTTAAAACAGTTGGCTGAATGGGGCAGTATGGATACAAGCATCTCCACTGACTGGGAGCTCAATGTTAAGATTATTAGTATAAAATATCTGCTGTGTATGACCTTGGACAGCAGTTACTGTATCTATCAGGTTGCCCACAATTCTTTAAAACCACAGTGGTTGTTGTTGTTGTTTCCCAGGCTGTCTGGCCGAACAGTCCCAAGGTCCCGAGCAAGGCCAAGGTCATAAACGAGCGCCCCCACAAAACCCTCCCTGCTTACCACTAATAAAGCCCGGGTGACCGAGCCACTCCAAGGCGGGGAGCTGAGGAGGGCGCGGAAACGCCCGGTGGTAGTGGTTAGTATATTCGCCTGTTGATAACTTAATCCGTGGTTAAGTCTTAGATGGTGTGTTTAAAAGTGTTCACATTCTGTTCAGGATTGCTGGTTTTAAGGATTATAAGTTCTTACATTTGGAATCCCATTACGCCATCAGACAGTACACTAGGACCATACGGCTGGGAAAGTGTAGATAGCAGAGAAGGGGTGTTGTAGATAGAGGAAGCTGTTGGAATGGCTTTGGTATGTGTGTTATTAGTCTGTCTAAGTGATATAACATTAACTATAGTTGTCGTTTTGTGTACACTCACAAGCGACAATACTGAGGTAGCGGTTCTTCTGTTTGTTGTCCGGGTGCTGTGAGTGTTCTGCTGTGTGGTGCTCCAGGGCAGAGGCTGCTTGGATGGCCTCATACTCCTTGGAAAATCCAATATCTGCATCCGCATGGAGCTCCGCAACATGCTGAGGAGATTAATGGGTAAGTCATGCGTGCGTATAGGGTCATCAAAAAATATGGCTGAGATTAAATTGAAATTGAGTTAATAATCAATTTTTATAATTATGAGAGAGAGAGAGAGAGAGAGAGAGAGAGAGAGAGAGAGAGAGAGAGAGAGAGAGAGAGAGAGAGAGAGAGAGAGAGAGAGAGAGAGAGAGAGAGAGAGAGAGAGAGAGAGAGAGAGAGAGAGAGAGAGAGAGAGAGTGAGTGAGTGAGTGAGAGAGATGCCGTGTATATATGCAAGGGAGTGTGATTGCATCTTGAAAGGATGAATGATCACTCACAAAATGATGAAGTTGACAAGGAAGAGTGTGGTGATCTAACATTTCTGAATGGAAGTGAGATCTGGGAAGTAGTGAAGAGCTGTGGAGAAGAGCTTATTCTGAAATGGCATCATATATGTATAGGCTATATGCACTTTGCAATGGTAAAGTATATAATTCCATTGGAATCATAGAACATGTTCTGGACACTGCAGAGTAGAGGCATGGATGAAGAGAAGTACAGTACTCTACTGCACTTTGTAATCATGAACCCATGTACAGTACTTTACTGTATGGGGAATGTACAGTGCGAGGATAGAATGTCAAGAAAGATACATACCCGGTAGGTGTTAAGTGAGAACAGCTGGCAGTGGTAGATCACATACACTAAGGGAGAATTGAAAAACGTAGGCATGGTAATACAATTCGGTCAAGGCTATTCTTTACTTGTTTCCTGGAAGGAAAACAGGTGTCAAAGATGATGAATAAATATAATTCAAGCTATATTTTAACAAATATAGACTAGCATGGGAGAAGGGAAGTGTGCCTGAAGACTGAAAGACAGTCATAATAGTACCCCTGTATAAGGGTAAAGGGGAGAGGAGAGTGTGTGACAATCACAGGAGGATATGGCTCCTAAGCATAGTAGGGAAGATGTATAGTAGGGTCGTCATTGAGAAAGTGAGAGTGAGAATGGAGAAATAGGTAGGTGAGTGTAGGAAGTGGGTGTGTAGACCAGATTTTCTCCTAGAAACATGCTGTTGAGAAATATCTGGAGAAGGGACAAAAGTTGTATGCTGCCTTTCTAAATTCTGGACTTAAAGAAAGCCTATAATAGAGTTGATAGAGAAGGTCTGTAGAAAGTACTGAGATTTTGTTTATGTTCTCAGCCGGGCTCGAACCACCAAGAGTCAGGAAGAATATCCATACTTTAACCAACTACATACATACAGTACATACATACATAACATTTTAAGACTGAGTGTTCCACACATAAGTGCAGTTTTAGTCTCTTGTCCTAATGGCGGCATTTCAGGCAACCCTGTCAAGGGCTGCTTCACTTATCAAGTTCTTGGATTTGAGATCGGCGCGTATAGTCCGATCCCAGGTCTTCCTCGGTCCACCCCTTGGTGCAGCTCCCTCCACAATCACAGACCTGCATTTTTTCACCCAATTTTGTTCATCCATTCTCTCCACATGTCCATACCATCCCAGTCTACTTGTATGCATCACCTCGCTAATACTCTTTATACCTAAGCGTCTCCTCAGCTCACCATTTGTTATTCTATCCTGTAGCCTGGCTCCACACATCCATCTCACCATTCTCATCTCATTACGCTCCATTCTGTTGACATCCTCTACTTTAACGGCCCATGTTTCTGAGGCATACGTCATTGCACTTCTAACACATGAGGCATACACCTTTCCCTTCAGGGGGAGAGGCATTCTTTTCATGGTCAGAATTGGCATCAGTTCTCTGAACTTCCCCAGCCACACCTAATTCTAGCAACAGTGGCAGCCTCGGCCCCACCACTGGCAGAGATGGTATCTCCTAGGTAACAAAACTTGTTCACCAGCTCCAAAGACTCATTTCCAAAATTCACCGCCACAGAATTATCACTTAACACAAGCTCGCCTTTGCACACTACGCACTCAAATTTCTCTATTTCTGACTTATCCTTCGGCAGGGATCCCTTTCTTCTACTACAGCGCTTACTCCCATGGTGTACCCAACATCGACAGATGCTACATTAATTGAGTTAACGCCCACTCCCTTTCCACACACTGCACATGGGTATGCACCTCTCTTTTCCACATTGCCTCGTCTCAATCTACAATGCATAACCTTGGTTTTGTTAATATTGACTCTTAAACCCTTGCTCGCCATGCCCTCTCTCCACTCTCTGAATTTGGCCTCAGCATCTTGCATATTGTCAGCTATTAGGACTAAATCGTCTGCATAAAACAGGTCCAACAGGAGTCCGCCTCTAAAAACTCTAGACAGTGCCTCCAAGACCATAATAAAGAGGAGGGGGCTTAACACTGAACCCTGATGGACTCCAACACGGACTGCGAACTCATCACTCAGTACACCCTTCACCCTCACCGCACTTCGCGAATCCTCATACATCTTCATTATCACGCGCACCAGCCACTCACCAAGTTTCCTCATAGCCCACTGCACAACATCTCTAGGCACCCTATCAAAGGCCTTCTCCAGGTCTACAAACACAAAGTAAAGATCCCTGCCTTTTAGTAAGTATCTTTCCTGTATCTGCCTGACTATGAAGATAGCATCGGTTGTACCCCGTCCTGGCATAAAACCAAACTGCATATCATCAATAGAGATGCTTTGCCTGATCAAACCCTCAAGGACTCTCTCACAGACCTTCATGATTTGGTCAAGCATTTTCAGCCCCCTATAATTTCCTCTATCTAGCGCATCCCCTTTTCCTTTGTATATATTTACTATTACCACGGTGTGATAAAGGATACTTAAACTTTTCCTATTTATATCAAAAGGAGATGGGAAATCCTACTTGGAGAACGACTTTAAATTCATACACAAGTCGGATGTGAATTTAGTAGATCACGTGTACCCTGTGAGGATTACCAATGCCAGTTTACTAACACACACATCTTAATGTCAGTCTTTACTCTACAGTAGTCTCCAGACACTGGTAAGTTTGCCCAAAACCTAGATAAACAACTGTAATTTCAATATAAAACCCTTAATCTAGACAGTCTTCATGTCATTCTTGTCACCCTATACTTGTTTCTTATTGTGTTCACTTGTAAGATTGGCAGATTTATGGAATTTACGTAATTTCTTATAAAGGTTGTCGCTGAGCTTTGGAAATCGGCTGTACAATCGCGCTAATAAGTCATGTCTCGGTACCAATTATGTTTTGATCAATAATGGGTATCAGCAATATTTACACATGATTTCTTCTTTTTGAGTCAGATATACAAACATGCTCCTACACTTACTCAACCTATTCAACATCTGACAGACATTAATACAGCACAGAGCAAGCCAAACGTAATGACAGCTGAGACATGACTTACTAGCGCCACCGTACATGTCTACCGGGATATAATTGTGCACACTAAGAAATTCAAGTAGCATCTCACCCTTGCAAAATCAAGTACGTCAATGGGTCCGTATGTTCCGTCCCCCCCAGTGTCCAGTGTCGTTCTCCCAGTCGTGCATCAGGATCGGGGGTGTCTTAATTGGGTGGGTCGTCTAGGGAGTAATACGCTCCCTAGAAGAATCGCCTGCAGAAAGGAGAAAGGGCAATTAGCAGTGACCAAGATCAACAATTAAAAGAGTAAAATGAAACAAATGATGGCTAGTTTTAAGATGGAAACATAACAAAATACATGTAATAAATAAGCTCATTGTATTCAGCAAGTAGAAAAAAACACATCAATATTTTAATTACTAAATTTTTACTTGGGTAAAAATGGCTGATGAACCTAAGGTAAAACACTAAAACATTATTTGAACCTAGTTAGTAACTTTACTTACTTTAGCAAGTTGTATTACTGGTAGGCCTATACAGTATTACAAAATATTTACCAAACATATGTTATGTCATGAATCTGTGCAGTGTTAATGTCTTCAATCTATAATAATATGATGCAGCACACAAAAACTAGAGCACAAATGTCAATTTTCTTTACACAGTACTCACCTCCATTATGATCATGGCGACTACCAAAAGAAAAAGGGCAAATGTAGCACATATGACCCCGGCCACAATGCCCGCACTCATCTCGAGGCCACCCATCTGATCGCTGGGGTGCGGAGTTCGGTGGCAGTCCGAATACAGCAGGATCTTACGGGGATGTGAGAACGGGCCCTTGTACGTCGTGTTGTTCTCAGAGAAGAAGCGGGAGTAAGTACCCCCGCAGACTTTCACCTCATACATGGTGTCGTGGCTCAGGTTCGTCAGCAGGAACTGGGGAAGAAATATAAATACTGTATCAGCCTTGAGTGAATTTAGATAATTAAAGTTCAACCCCACACTCCATGCTCAATATCTCCTACTTGTATTTTATCTTTCAGTGGTATATGAGGAATGGATTACTTACACACAACATATTCACTGTGGGTAGGGCTATAGTCATGGGATCATCATTGTGCCACACTCGTGTGCCTCTCAGACTCACTATGTTTCCCCTATGCCTTTTCAAGACCACAATGTACAAAATCATCTATATTCAACTCGTCGCTACAGGAAGATGAACAACGCTGCAGAAGAGTGCTGTACAGTATGTTTATATGCAGCTGGAATATATACGAACCATGCTGCACAAGAGAAACCTATTTGTTTTTTCTAACCAAACATATAAAAAAAAAAAAAAAAAAAAAAAAAACTAAACACATTAAAACTATCCAGGGTCAGGGAGTTAATATTCATAAAATGCAAGCGGGGTTGGCGGCATTCTAAATAGACTTTAGGATTTGCTCTTAACCCTTTCACGCATTTATGACACAGAGGTTGCCAGATTAGCAATAAGAAATAGAGTTCTCTCACTCTTATAATTACCTCTCCAAAATTAGTTTTCTGCCCACAGCTAACTCAAAGACAACTGCAGAGGTTGAAGTAACTAAACTAAAGGTTTCTAAATACCCCTGATGGTAACAAAGGCTTTAGGGCGGGTGCCCAACCCCGAAAGGAGTTGAAATAGGGGAGCTATCCCCCCGCCAAAGGCGGCTTGCTAGGGCCTTTCCTAGCTGATGCTGAGAAGATTGGGTTCTAGTCATGTGGTGATGGGCTGGTCTATCAGAGTGAGAGCTGAGCGATCTCTGCCATACCATTAGCTTACTCTGACTGTTCCTTTTACTTATATATCTTCTAGATCTCAAGTGGCGGCGTCTTTTCCGTGGATTGACCTCCCTACTGCCAACCTAAAAGTTGGCAGGTTGGGAGCCAAAGCGTCACATTTTTCCCTTGCCCCTCAACTTTCCCTTCATAATTGCTGAGGGGCACAGGGCCTTGGGTGGGGCTTTGGTTTCCCGGGCGTTTCCGCGCCCTCCTCAGCTCCCTGCCTTAGAGTGGCTTCGGTCACCCGGGCTTTGTTAGTGGTAAGCAGGGAGGGTTTTGTGGAGGCGCTCGTTTATGGCCTTGGGGCTGTTCGGCCAGGCAGCCTGGGGAACAGCAACAACAACAATATAAGATAAACAATAAATACAATGAAACAGTCAACATAGGTTATACAAGAAACTTCAAGGAAATAATGCTTGATTCAAATTAGATATAAATTTTAAGAATAGTCAAAACAATTGACCTTAACAAGATTAAACTTATGCAACAATTTACTTGCATCAAAACTTAAGATAATTCTATTGCTGAATACTAAACTGCAACCCCCAGTGCATGAAAGGGTTATTTATATTGATTTTTGTTTTTCTTTTCTAATCTAGTCAAGATAGATAGGGAAGGGCAGGAGGTGAACAAATCAAGGAAGGTGAAGACACGCAGACATATCTCGCCAAAATTCCCAAATTGACTAATTCCCTGAATGTGAAGATAGTGCGTTGTTATGTGTGCGATTAGTTTACTTTGGAAACAGATTAACTTGCTCATGTAGTAATATACACCCTAAGTGGTGGATTGTGTTCTTTTATTTCATAAATTTTTATTTTAGTAAGCGTTATTTCCACATAGCGATTTTGATAAGTTATTTTACCTTTATCTTGTATCGTCCCAGTTTTGGTTTGTTTAGTTTGCAAGTTTTACATTTTAATTTCATCAGTTCAGCCGGACCACATGAGCTCCACAGCAGAGCTCTTATACGGCAGGACCGAAGGATGAGGCAAGAACTGCTACACTGCAGCACCAATCAAGAACTCATCAAGGGCAAAGAATGAGAGATCAGGACTAAGGTAGACAAAAATCACAGCGAGATGCAAAAACAAACAAAAATGCACTACTGAGGGGAATCAAGTCAGCTCGGTCGCATCAGCAACCGAAGAGACAAATCAGGTCAGGAGCCTACAAACTAGCCAGGCCAGGGAGGCATGTGATATAAGCTGCCCGAGGATAACCGAATGGGACAGAATAAGAACAGAATAGAAAGAAAAATTATGCAAAATTAGTCAAGCTGACGACAAAAGCCTGAGGGGAGAGGGAAAGGGAAAAGTTCCTAACCCTCCCCCATCAAGCCCCAGTCGCTGGCCCCGAAGCCCCCCAACCGCGGCAAGGGGCGTAGTACTAGGGGGTGAAAGAGTTAAAATCCCTACCGTTACTACATTACCTGCTGATTTTGGATAGCCTCATTGAGCTTTTGAATGTTCGCATCTGTAACGTGCCTACTTGTATTTGATCATTTGCGAGTATCAGGCTATAAGGAAGTTGGAGCTGTAGACATCGATATGGTTGTATTACATTTATAAATACATCAAACCCAATTCAACATACTTTTTAGCACCCAGAAACCTACATATTATTGTATTTCTGTTTAATATTTATTTATAGGGCTCCAACTTCCTTATAGCCTGAAACGCGCAAGTGGTCAATGCAGTATCATATTTGGTCAGTTGACAAGAAATAGCAGTTATTTCAGGACTAATTATTATGTTCCCTCCACCAACCGACTTTACTCCTAAACTCAATTAATGAAATCAACAAATACATGTGGCAATCCAGGGACTAATTGTAATTTAAAACTTGCAAAATAAACAAACCAAAACTTAGACGAACACAGTAAAAAGACAAAATAACTTATCAAATAATAATAATAATAATAATAATAATAATAATAATAATAATAATAATAATAATAATAAATTGTCCATACTTTTTCAACTTTTTTTCTTTTTAATCGTAGTTTAACCAGACCACTGAGCTACAAAACGCAACTCTTATCGGGCTTGCCTCAGCCAAAGCCAAGGATTTGACAATGTTAGGGAGAAATCGAGAGCTCTTAAGGAACGTTAGAAGTTGTACAGGATGAGACAAAAAAAAAATCAGATATTATTAAGGAGTGAACAGGATACTAGGAAACGAACAACACGATAGATGGAGAAGGATGGTGAGTCCATCAAAATGTCAGAGTGTCTTCCTGCCAAAATATAGAGTACGGGACTGAAAGTAAAGTGGGCATTCAATAAGAATATGGCGAACTGTTAGAGGGACACTACAAGAATGACAGTCCGGATGAGGGTCATGGGGTGACGACATTAACACTCAACGAGCGGCCTAGGTGGTATATTTGACCGTGCCGCCCAGCATTTTTTTTAACCATAAAAGGCATTGTGTCCGTGCTCTTTTCATGCATAAACAAGAGTCAGAGCGTAATGCAAGCATGTTTTTTTTTTTTTTTTTTTTTTTTTTTTCTATATTCCAACTACTCCCTCTCGGGCATAGGCTGAGAGCCTGTACATTCCACCGCTCAACACGCTGAAGCCCGTGAGGTCTTGTTCCAGTCTGAGGAGTGAGACATGCGAAGCATCCATCATGGCTCGAAGCAGCTCCATCTCTGAAGCGGCTGGTTGCTTCGCTCAAGTGCCTCACCGTCTCACCCTCCAGACTCAGACCCTCACTCTCAGAACGCCACCTATTGAGCAGTGAACTCACTAGGCATTGTCCCCCTGTAACATATTTTGAATATGGGAATATTCATACAGTGTTATTTAATCAGGGAACAATGAGGGTATTTTTTTGGCATTTCGGTGGGCTTTGTGGTAATGCACTGATACTAGGTACAGCACAAATTCAATCCCAATAATATCTTCCCATTGACATATCGGGATTTGAACCCGGGTCCATTGGATTACCAATCCAGTGGCATGACCACTCCACCACACCTCCCCTCTGGAGGGGCGATAATTGAGCTTTCCAATGACACCAGAACCATCCTTCCACGATCACTGGTTGTCTTGCAACGATCGTGCAACCAAAGGGAAAAATCGCTAAAATACGGTCATTTCGTTACATAATTACGTGTGTAGCGAGTGAGAGTGGAGTAGTGTGGAGTACATGTCAGTGGGCCCACGACGGTCGTGGCGAGCGGTCATTAGGCAACCTACGCTCCTCCCACCGCTCGGCTCTCTCTCAGAGCTAATATTGCGCCAAAATTGCACACGGACTAAAGGTGGGCCCCGCCACATAGTCCAGGTTTTTAGATACGGACTTAAGTCGGGCCCCGATAGACAAGGGTTAAGTACCCATGTGTTAATCTAGTATGCCCAATGCGTAGACGAGTCAGCAAAACTTCTAGGGCACGGGAGGGTTGTAGGGAAGAGTGCTATAAATAAGGTAAATCTTTAATAGAACGTAATTTCTTATCAGGAGATTGAGCTGCCCACAGCAATCGCCATCTATGCCGAATAACACATAAGGATGCCAACCAGTCCTCCACCGGAAGACGAGTCTGAGAGATTGGCAAAGCAACAGCAGCTTTCGCAGAGCGGTCAGCCTCTTCATTATCGTCAACCCATACATGGGCAGGTATCCAACAGATTTGAACCCAGTGGCCAGTAACATGGAGGTCATGAAGGGAACGTTGAATGCGAGTAACAAGTTTGTGTCGAGGGTTATAGGACTCAAGAGCTTCAACAGCACTGCGGGAATCGCTATATATAACATAATGACCAGGTGGAGAACGAAGGACCAGATCGACAGCATCTTGAAGGGCATAATAACTCGGCAGTGTAGACGGAAGCTTGCGGTGGAAGAGAGACCTGGATACAATGTCCGGAGGAGACTGCAGCACACCCAACTCCAGAATCGGATTTCGAGCCATCAGTCACACAGTTGGCCGTGGCTGGCAGATCTCCCCTCCATCCTCGAGTTGAGCCCCAATACATCTGTGGATACAAGATTCAATTAAGGGGAGGCAGCTGCTTTTTCGAGTCCTCCTGCTCCCTCATGCTTAGCCCTATTAGTTATGAGATTTCAAGACATTTGCCTCATTAGTTTGCCGATTTTCAGACCTATTGCCCCATTCCTTTGCCAATATTAAGACCTTTCGTGCCATTTAGGTGTTGATTTTTTTCTGACGAGCGATAGCTAGCCTGTATATGAAGAGGAATCTATATTCGGCCGGGACATTTTTCTGCAGAAAAATGTACAAATTTATATCGAAGGAGGGTCTTGTGGGTGTTTTTTTAAAGTTTGATAGAGGTTTAGAGAGCAAACTAAACCCCCTCTTTATACCATTGAGCCGAACCAGTAAATTATACTGCACAATACCGTCTGTGTTCGTCCAAGTTTTGGTTTGTTTATTTTGCAAGTTTTACAATTTAATAAAAACAAGCAAACAAAATCAGGGACGACACAATATAAAGACAAAAGTAAAAGTCCTTATCGAAGTCCACAGGCCGTAGCTCGATTGGTAGAGCGTTCGCCTGGTAACCGTGAGGTTGACGGTTCGAGCCTCGGGCCAGCCAGTGTGTTATTGGCAGACGTCAGTACTGTTGGTGAACGGTGCGGTCTAGCAATCTGTGGCAACTATTCACTAAGTCCCTGATTCATCAGGGCACCCACCCTAGCCTTGTTATTCAGCAGTGAGTGTATGGTGGTAAAAACTGCATCATCATCAAGGCCGGTGGGGATTCGTCATCTTATACAAGTAAAGGCGATCTAGATTTTGAGATGGCTGTTAATTAAGAGAGCCCACCTCGCCTTTTTTTATCTCTGTCTCCCTCTCTCTTCGGCTTGTATCCATTCGGCCTCATTCAGCCTACTGTTTTAAGACGTTTACCCCCATCCAGGTGTCAATATTTTCCTGGCGAGCGGTAGCGAGTCAGCATATATATATTTTTGTTTTGACAGCAAGCTAAATTTGTAAATTTTTCGATAGAAAAATGTCTCTGGCGAAGCTGGATTTCTCTATATAGGAAGATATCGACACCTGGATGGGGATAAATGTGTTAAAACAGTTGGCCGAATGGATACAAGCCAGGGAAAGAGAGAAAAGGAGAGAAAGATAAAAAAAAGCCGGTGACCCCCCCCTTAAATTGTAAACTTGCAAAGTAAACAAACCAATTCATATTATAACCAACCCACCAATTAACTTACAAATAAACCTAATTAATTAAAATATAAGAGAATTTAAATAAGCTAAGCAGGTAATACTTTTTGTAAATTTATAAATATAAATTAGGTTACTTGATATTACTTATATATATACTGTATATATACTGTATATATATATATATATACTGTATATATATATATATATATATATATATTATACATACATAAACAAATTTAAAGACCGAGTTCGCCACACAAAATGCAGTTCTGGGCTCGCGTCCTAATGGCGGCGTTCCAGGCAGCCCTGTTAAGAGCTGCCTCACTGGGCAGGTTCTTTGATTTAACCCGTCCAGCCCCGGCTAGTTTTGTAATGTTTGTTCACCAGAACCCGGCCGGTTTTCAATTTTTTTTTTTATTCCAGAAACAATAGCGAATGGGTTAGGAATGAAGGAAAAACCACGAAAAACCGCTCAAAAAGCTTAAAGAATGGTCCTACAGAGCCCCCGAAAACGTATTTTACGAGTAAAAAATTGAAGGCAATTACCCCAAAAAAACCAGGTTATTGCGCGCTCACGCGCACGCACGTGGACTTTGAGAGTGTTCAACCATCGGCACGGTTGCGTGGGATACGTACACAGTTCCCATACAAATCTGAGCCCTCTTGAGTGGCTACACCTGAGGTTACGGTCGGCGCAATTAGGGTGACGCGCCAGGCGCGTCTCTGGGGCTGTGCGTTACATACATCGCCGACGCGTCAGGCGCGTCGCTGGGGCTGTATGGGTTAAGATCCAATCCCACGTCTTTTTTGGTCCGCCTCTTGGTGCAGCTCCCTCCACATTCATGGACTTGCATCTTTTCACCCAGCTTTGTTCATCCATCCTCTCCACATGTCCAAACCATCCATGCCTATTAGTACACCCCACACATCATCCTGGGTGGTGACTTCAACGCCAAGACGTCGGCATGGTTTGTCGACAACCCCGACACAGACAGAGGGCTGGTCCTACAACACCAATCAGATAACCTTTACATCCTCAACGACATCCATCAACATACCCATACTCCCCACCAAGCCCTCTACGACCCATCATCTCCAGATATCACATTTTGCTCCCCAGAACTCGCCTCCACAACATCTTGGAAGGTGGTTAAAACCTTAGGCTCCGACCACCTTCCGATCATTATCAACACCAAAGCAAGACTCACCCCAGCTAGCCACAGACACACTTACACCAATTATAAAAGAGCCAACTGGGAAACTTTCACAAATGAGACAGAACAACACTTTGAAACCCTAAACAGCGCACCCATCACTAACATCAACAATGCTGTTCACACATTGAACACAACTATCCAAAACGGTGACAAGAAACACATTCCAGGAGGTTACAGAAAAAGACAACCCCAACTTCTCACCAGAAATTCAAAACCTCATCAGACAACGAGCCACACTGAAGCACTCCCTAGCACCCCACACACAAGACATCACACAACAAATTCAAGCACTCAACACCAAGATCAACAACAAAATACAAGAACAACAAACACTATACTGGAATAACTTCCTACAAACACTTGATCACAAAACAAACCCCCAAAAACTCTACAAAAAACTAAACAGCATCACACTTTCCAACAGCAACACAACACAATCACATGTTGCAATCACAACAACAGACTCTACTCCTTCATGTAAACAACAAGCAAACACTCTCATTAATCACTTCTCTCATATCAGCCACCTAAAACCTCATAAAAACGACCGACGTGTCATCCGACGCAAGAGACAATTCCCCACAGACTCTGACTATGCACCCTTCACTAACCACCAGACAAAGCACATCATCAACAATCTCAAGCACTCACCCGCCTGTTGCCTAGACAACATAAGCAACATACACCTCAGACACCTGGGACCACAAGGCATACAAGCACTCACTAACATATCAAACTACAGTTATTCACACAATACCAGACATCTGGAAGCATGGTATCATCATTACTTTCCCCAAACCCAACAAAGAACCCACGCTACCCTCCTCACACCGCCCTATCACACTCCTCTGCACCCCCTCCAAAAATCATAGAACGTCTTGTACTACAATTAATTACACACACCCTACCCCTAGCTCTAACACAACATGGCTTCAGGCCACTGTACTCCACAAACACTCTTCTTACAGACCTTACACAAAGAGCTTTTGATGGCATCAACTCAGCCAGACCACACAGATCACTACTTGCCACACTCGACATTAGTAAAGCCTTCGATGCCATCCCTCGCCACAACCTAACAAACAAAATTTACAACACAAACATGCACAACACAAAAAGATAGCTGGCCAACTTCCTAGCAGGCAGATATGCACACGTATCTTTTGCCGGTCAGCCATCTAACATCAGAAATTTCCCAAACGGAGTCCCGCAAGGATCCGTCGTGTCACCCGCACTCTTTAATCTGTACATGATATAAATACACCCAATACACCCCAAATAAACATAGCCTCCTATGCAGACGACATAACACTCACATGCACATACCAAGACCCAGGCACAGCAACAGATCATCTTCAACCCTATCTCAACACATTACATGACTGGTGCACTACAAACAGACTTAATTTAGCCCCAGCCAAATCCACTGCAACCCTCCTCACAAGCTGGACAGATCACGCATACTCCCTGCAACTCACCTTAAACAACATACCCCTGACACACACACACTCACCCAAAATCCTAGGAGTAACATGATACTCAAATGACATTCAAACAGCACACCACAAACATTAAAAAGAAACTGACACCCAGACTTAACGCCCTCAGGTCACTTGCCTACACAAAATTTGGACACAACAAAGAAACCACCACCACAGTTTACAAACAATACATAAGATCAGTGATAGAATACGCAAGCCCGGCCTGGGCTTCTAACCTAGCTGAAACACATCATAAGACCTTACAGACTATTCAAAATATAGCCCTAAAAATCATCACAGTCTGCACAGCTACTTCACCTACAGATCAGCTACATCAAGAAACCAAAGTCCTCAAAGTCAAAGACCATCTGGACATGAGAGGCACTCAATTCCTGGCAGCAGCCTCCACGAACCATCACCACCCACTACACTACATGGTAGCACATCCACAGACACCAAGAAATGTTAAAACAACACCCAGCACACGCTATCACACACAAATACTATCTTCTCTCCCTCCCTGCCCACCCCAAACCAGCTTCCAGAAGCACAAACATACTCATATCTCTCGCCGTTCCATCCACTCACTCATAAACAACACGCAGCTGCAGGCACGACCTCCCGAAATCCATCCTTCTGAATCCTCCCTTCCTCGCGAAGACAGAGTCCACCTGGCCAGGCTGAGATGCGGACACCATTCAGCCCTTCTGAGCTATCAGAAGAGACTGGATGACTCCGTCGTCGACTCCTGCCCAGGTTGTAACACAGCACCCCATACTATTAAACACATCATAGAAGACTGCATTTCACACAACCACTTACGCCAACAACACAATCTACACTCCTTGAGAGCTCTGTTGGAAAACCCGACCGTGGCCATGGCTTTCCTTAGGGACTCGGGGCTGTTCGGCCAGGCAGCTTAGGGAACAACAACAACAACTAGTACGCATATCATCACTGGTACTCTTGATAACCAACCTTCTCCTTAGCTCTTCACTTGATATCCTATATCTTGCAGTTTGGCACCACACATCCATCTCACTATTCTCATCTCATTGCGTTCCATTCTGTTGATACCATCCGCTTTGACAGGCCACGTTTCTGAAGCATATGTCATTGCGCTTCTAACGCATGAAGCATACACCTTTCCCTTCAAGGGGAGTTCAAAGATCGTTTAGTCCACAGAGAATGTGGTTACAGTCTCTTGAATAAATAAACCTGACAAGTGAGGCAGCTCTAAACAGGGCTGCCTGGAACGCCGCCATTAGGACGTGAGACTGGAACTGCACTCGTGTGGAGCACTCGGTCTTTAAATTGTATGTACCGGTATGTAAGTCTTTGTTTTTGTTTTTCTATGTGTATGGAGGAGACAAAAAGCAGGTTGCCTGTAATGAGTGTCTCCCCCCAAAGTTAAGAGTAACAGAGCCAAATTCAAGGGACGTTGGAGTCAAAAGTATTACTACAGTTTGAGTTTACCTTCGTGGCCAGCCCTATCAAAGTCTCTTATTGGGACATATGTACAAATATGGCAGACTCAAGACAGAGCCAGAATAGGGACAACACAACAGCAAACAAACAATGAACGCACAAAAACAAAATATAAATTCACACACATCTAGGTCATCCATGAGAAGACCCAGATACCAGGGTCACCATGGTCCCTCCAGCACTTCCCCGGCCCCCGACCACCCGGAGAGCTTCTATATATATATATATATATATATATATATATATATATATATATATATATATATATATATAAATAAATAAATAATTCCTCCTTACCCAGATTAAGTGTAGTGGAGTAGCCCTGAAGGTCATCTTGGGTAATGGTTGACAGTGGCCACCAGCGAGGGACCTTCTCCAACCAGTAACATCTGAGGAAACAAGATTATATCAATGCAATGTACAACACAAGTTGTTGGTATAATTTTTGTACGGCATTGCACGCTACGCCCGTTAGTTTCCCAATGTTTGCTAGTGAAATCTTTTATTTTTTATAAATCTGTTATTTGCCCCCTGCTGGTAATATATATTATGATGACAATAAGTCATGAGAGGGGGGGGGGGGGCAAAGCCCCTCCTCAACCATTTTTTGTATCCCACGGCAGTTAAAATAACGGTACCGTGATCGCCAGCGTGGAAGCTGGTTTCCCCCCCCCCCCCCCCTCCGATGCAAAAATCCGGAAAATATTTATTTTTATACCACGATTTTTCCCAGTGTTTTAATACTTTTATTTTGTCCATTTGTATCAATACATAGTGTTTTTCATTAACCCGGGAGCTGCGGGGAGACTCTTAAGAGTTCCCCCGGCGCACTGCGGGGAGACTCTTAAGAGTCAGAGAAAACAAAAATCAACTTTTGACATCGAAAAAAAAATATTTTTTTATTTTTTTATTTTTTTTTTTTTTTTTTGGCCCCTGGGCCATGCAAAATCTCAGTCCTCTACCTCCCCTCCTTCCCCACTTTCCTCCTCTCCTTCAGTTATCACCTATTTTCCCTGTTATTCCCTTATTCTGAGGTATATTTTCGTGCTAACATTAGAAATCCGATTGGAGGGTGTGGTCATCACTGATAGCAAGCGAGTGCAAGAGAGAGAGAGAGAGTATCGATCGACTGTGTCTCAGTGGCCTTGGGGGAAATTGGCGGGAAAGCAGATTGCCTCACCCATACATTATACAACTCGCGGGCTATATCTCCGATTTTGACCATCCAAACGCTGTTTTCACTCGTTTTATTGTTGTTTCAGGTTAATACCTTTATAATCAACCCATAATAGGCGCATATGGATAAGTATTAATGCTATTAATGGCACAATGAATATTTTAGTGACGGAAACACCTCAAATACGTCAGCACAGGGGGACGTTTCCAATTACCCCCATGCGCACTTCAGAGGTTAATTAGAAATATCGGAAAAACTTATTTTCACCATTTTCGATCAATGTTGAGACACGCACCCCAATAGTGGGGAGGGCTATGATTTGAAAATACATTAGCCTAACCTAACAACCTTACCTAACCTATCCTAGTATTATGGGTGGGGGCTGCCGCCCCCACCTCCCCGCTGGTTGGGTACTAATCCCTTAGTAAAAACAAACAAAAATTGACTGTCGATAATACGAAAGCGAAAGAAAAGTCGATGAAGTCTACGGTGTTTACTCTGCAATCTTCAATATGTACATGCACGACATAAATATACCCAATACACCCCAAATAAACTTAGCCTCCTATGCAGACGACATAACACTCACATGCACACACCATGACCCAAACACAGCAACAGATCTCCTTCAACCCTATCTCAACACACTACATGGCTGGTGCACTACAAACAGACTTAATCTAGCCCCAGCCAAATCCACCGCAACCCTGCTCACAAGCTGGACAGGAGAACACGAATACATCCCTCGACTCACCATAAACAACACACCCCTAACACATTCACACTCACCCAAAATCCGGGGAGTAACATATGATACTCATATGACATTCAAACAGCACATCACAAACACGAACAAGAAACTGACACCCAGACTTAACACCCTCAGGTCACTTGCTCACACAAAATTTGGACACAACAAAGAAACCACCACCACAGTTTATAAACAATACATAAGATCAGTGATGGAATACGCAAGCCCAGCCTGGGCTTCTAACCTAGCTGAAACACATCATAAGACCTTACAGACTATTCAAAACAAAGCCCTAAAAATCATCACAGGCTGCACAGCTACTACACCCACAGATCACCTACATCAAGAAACCAAAATCCTCAAAGTCAAAGACCATCTGGACATGAGAGGCACTCAATTTCTGGCAGCAGCCTCTACGAACCAAAACCACCCACTACACTACATGGCAACACACCCACAGACACCAAGAAATATCAAAACAACACCCAGCACACGGAGTCACACACAAATACTGTCCTCTCTCGCTCCCTGCCCACCCCAAACCAACTTCCAGAAGCACATCCATACTCATATCTCTCGCCGATCCATCCACTCTATCATAGAAAACACGCAGCTGCAAGGACGACCTCCCGAAATCCATCCTTCCTCGCCAGGACAGAGTCCACCTGGCCAGCCTGAGATGCGGACACTATCCAGCTCTTCTGAGCTATCAGAAGAGACTGGATGACTCCGTCGCCGACACCTGCCCAGGATGTAACACAGCACCCCATACCATCAAACACATCATAGAAGACTGCATATTTTCACACAACCACTTACGCCAACAACACAATCTACACTCAATGAGAGCTCTGTGGGAAAGCCCGATCGCGGCCATGGCCTTCCTCAGGGACTCGGGGCTGTTCGGCCAGGCAGCTTAGGGAACAACAACAACTACTCTGCAATATTCAGCTTTGATTGTACGCTGATAACAGGAAAGTACCGTATTGACAACCTTGTTACGAAAATTTAATTTTAGTAGCATACTTTTACATTAGGTTTTTCCAAGGGTTAAAACAAATTTTCATATGATCTTTAGAACTGTCAATAACTGGAAGTACCATATTGACAACCTTGTTACGAAAAAGACATTTTAGTACCATACTTTTTTATTAGGTTTTGCTGAGGGTTAAAACAAATTTGCATATGATCTTTAGAGCATATAGATTCCATATTTAACTTCAAATATATAACAACAAATGTGATATTAAAATAAAGTTATACCAAAAATCCAAATTTTGTTTACTAATGATGCATAAAATTTATTTTCCCAAAATTTAAACCTATATGAATAGCTAGGAAAAAATATGATTATTCACATGCCATTTAAAATAAATTTTTACCTACTGTGTTTTGGATGGGTAATATTGACCTTTGTAATTATTGGAGTACAAAAGTAATATGCCAGAACATGAGCTAAACATTTAAAATTCGCAATTCCGGAGCTGAAAATTGCATTTTTTTTGTCAATATATTTTCACCATCGATAGCTACTGTGACTCCGAGTCCGAGGCTTCAAAATTAGCATAGGATGGTACCGTAGGCTACCAACATAACTATGGTTCACTTTTTGGGTGATTTTTGCATGTATTAATTATTGTTCTAGTTTCCTCCATAGACCTCCATCAAATTTAAAAAAACATCCATTAGATCCCCCTTGTAGATTAATTTGTACATTTTTCGGTAGATAAATGTTCCGGCCTAAGGTCGGTTCTTCCAACATTACAGGCTCACTATCGTTCGCCAGGGAAAAAATTGACACCTAAATAGCACGAAAGGTCTAAATATTGACGAAGAAATGGGGCGAAAGGTCTTATAATCTACTAACTAATGGGGCAAACATCTTAACATCTGAAAACTAATGGGGCTAAACATGAGGGAGAAAGTGGTCCAGAAAACCGGCCCATCCCCCCTTAATCAACTTACCTAATTCATCGAAGACCAGAGCTCTTGTTTTCTTCTAGCCTACTTGAATAACGATTGACGATGGATCGAGGACATCATCTGGCCCTAGAAGTCCGCTCATCCGTTGTATCGAGGACATCATCTGGCCCTAGAAGTACGTTCGTCCGTTGGATGGAGGACATCATCTGGCCCTAGAAGTACGCTCATCCGTTGTGGAGGACATCATCTGGCCCTAAAAGTCCGCTCGTCCGTTCGATCGAGGACATCATCTGGCCCTAGAAGTCCGCTCGTCCATTAGAAGTCGAGTACAGTTCCTTGATTGATGGACCTGCAAGACAAGGCATTCATCAATACTTTACAATTCAATTAAGGGGACATGGGCCGTTTTTCTGGTCCCTTATTTCCCTCGTGTTTAGCACCATTAGTTTCGAGATTTTAAGAACTTCGGTCCATTAGTTTGGCAATTTTATAGCTTTCTCCCAATTTAGTTGTCAATTTTAAGACCTTTCGTGCCATTTAGGTGTCGATTATTTCCTGGCTAGCTATAGCGAGCCTGAAATTTTAAGAGGAAACATTTTTCTACCAAAAAATGTACAAATTTATCTTGAAAAGGGCTAGAAAGGGGTGTTTTTCTAAGCTTGATGGAGATCTAACGAGAAAACTATGGAATATATGAATTAATAGACCAAAAAAACAAACAAAAAAAGGTCTGTCTCCCTTTAAACACCTAACTGTCGGTGCCCGTCATTAGATGGGCGAGAGATAAATAGACAATCCAGCGGTACCCGTCATATGACGGGCGGCATTCTGAGCACATTAGGGGCTCTGAGAGAGAGTATGTGCATTGGGAGGATGATAGGCGGGCTCTGACCATTCGGCACAACTACAGTGCCGCCACTGCAATATTCCACACATTCGGCCTCGCGAGACCAGGAAAAAAATGGGGAAATTACCTTATTTTAGGGTTTTTCACCTCCGGTTGCTCAATCGCTACAGGATAACCCGTGGTCGTACAAGCATGATTCAGGTGTCATTGGAAAGCTCTATTATCGCCCTTTCACGGATACATAATTGTATTACGCTCTGGCTCTTCTTTATGCATGAAAAAGAGCATGGAATGAAGCTCGTTTAGGGTAAATATGCCCGCTTGACAGGTAGTAGATGTTACAACCGGCCCCGTTATTGGGGGGTTATTCAACTTACCTAATTCATCCAAGACCAGAGCTCGTTTTCTTCTAGCCTACTTGAGTAACGATTGACGATGGATCGAGGACATCATCTGGCCCTAGAATGACGAGACAAATCCATATATACCCATGAAAACTCGAAATTCGAAAGTCGCCCGCCAAGTGCAAAAATGTTCCTGGGATTTTGGAAAAAAATATTTTTGATTCTGGCCGAATGGCTGGGCGAAAATGCAATCTACGACCTTGTATGGAAGCAGCTCGTCGAGAAAAATCGAGTGGCACCAAGTAGAATTCCCTAGAATTTATAGTTTGGGATACAGAGGACTTTTAAAGTCCAAAAAACGGTCATTTGGGCCCTCCAGGAAGGCTAAGTCAAATACGAAATCCTAAACTAATAGTCCGGTTTCAATTCTGTTTGCGCCATTCGATTCAGCGTGTCAACATGTACTTTTGATAAACAAATTGAACAAAATCCATACATACAGTAGATAACTCGTCTATGGAGTTATTAAACTTTAAAATAGGCCTATTGGGCCTAAAAATTGGTCAAAATTAAAACATTCATATACCGTTGGAATTCTAATGACGAGACGAATCCATATATACCCATGAGAACTCGAAATTCGAAAGTCGCCCGCCAAGTGCAAAAATTTTCCTGGGCTTAATTAAATGCAGGGATTTTGGAAAAAAATGTTTTCGATTCTGGCCGAATGGGTGGTCGAAAATGCAATCTACGACCATGTATAGAAGCTGCTCGTCGAGAAAAATCGAATGGCACCAAGTAGAATTTCCCTAGGACTTATAGTTTGGGCTACAGAGGACTTTTAAAGTAAAAAAACTGGTCATTTGGGCCCCTACTGGGAGGACACGTCAAATACGAAATCCTAAACTAATTGTCCGATTTCAATTCTGGTTGCGACATTCGATTCAGCGTGTCAAAGTGAACTTATGGTTAACATTTGAACAAATTCCATACATAGATAACTCGTCTATGGGTGATTTAGAAATATTCTAAATCAAAATCAAAATTAGGCCTAGTGGGCCTACAAAATGGTCTAAATCCAAACATTTATATACTGTTGGAATCGCAACGACGAGACGAATCCACATATACCCATGAAAACTCGAAATTCGAAAGTCGCCCGCCAAGTGCAAAAAATGTCCTGGGCGTAATTAAATGCAGGGATTTTGGAAACAAATATTTTCGATTCTGGCCGAATGGCTGGTCGAAAATGCAATCTACGACCATGTATAGAAGCTGCTCGTCGAGGAAAATCGAATGGCACCAAGTAGAATTCCCTAGGACTTATAGTTTGGGCTACAGAGGACTTTTAAAGTCCAAAAACTGGTTATTTGGGCCCTTCTGGGAGGACAAGTCAAATACGAAATCCTAAATTAATTGTCCGATTTTAATTCTGTTTGCGCCATTCGATTCAGCGTGTCAAAGTGAACTTATGGTTAAAATTTTGAACAAAATCCATAAATAGATAACAACGGAAAGTACTGATACTGTAGGCCTACCTCGATTTATAATATAATATAATAGTTAGCCATTGATAACCATCGCTTTCTCTAAAGATTATTGAAAGAAAACTATACTATTTGAACATGCCATATTATCACTTACGTGGTTGCTCCATTATAACAAATGGGTAATTGGGGTGGAAGGAAGACACAGGAAAGAGCTTAAATTATATATCCTTCTCTAACTAATAACACACACAACAAAGCCACTCCAACAGCTTCTTCTTTGAATTAGACAGCCACAATATAGGGGACTGGTTTTTAAACTTTAAAATAGGCCTATTGGGCCTAAAAATTGGTCAAAATTAAAAAAATCTTATGCCGTTGTAATTGTAATGACGAGACGAATCCATATATACCCATGAAAACTCTAAATTCGAAAGTCGCCCGCCAAGTGCAAACATTTTCCTGGGATTAATGGCACCAAGTAGAATTCCCTAGGACTTATAGTTTGGGCTACAGAGGACTTTTAGAGTCCAAAAACTGGTCATTTGGGCCCTTCTGGAAGGACAAGTTAAAAACGAAATCCTAAATTAATTGACCGATTTCAATTATGTTTGCGCCATTCGATTCAGCGTGTCAAAGTGAACTTATGGTTAAAATTTGAACACAATCCATACATAGATAACTCGTCTATGGGTGATTTACAAATATTCTAAATCACAATAAAAATTAGGCCTATTGGGCCTACAAAATGGTCTAAATCCAAACATTTATATACCATTGGAATCGCAACGACGAGACGAATCCATATATACCCATGAAAACTCGAAATTCGAAAGTCGCCCGCCAAGTGCAAAAATGTTCCTGGGCTTAATTAAACGCAGGGATTTTGGAAACAAATGTTTTCTATTCTGGCCGAATGGCTGGTCGAAAATGCAATCTACGGCCATGTATAGAAGCTGCTCGTCGAGGAAAATCGAATGACACCAAGTAGAATTCCCTAGGACTTATAGTTTGGGCTACAGAGGACTTTTAAAGTCCAAAAACTGGTCATTTGGGCCCTTCTGGGAGGACAAGTCAAATACGAAACCTAAACTAATTGTCCGATTTCAATTCTGTTTGCGCCGTTCAATTCAGCGTGTCAAACTGAACTTATGATTAAAATTTGAACAAAATCCATGAATAGATAACAACGGACAGTACTGATATTGTAGGCCTACCTCGATTTCTAATATAATATAATAGTTAGCCATTGAAAACTATCGTTTTCTGTAAAGATTATTGAAAGAAAACTATCCTTTTTCAATATTGTATGGCTAACTATACTATTTGAACATGCCATATTATCACTTACGTGGCTGCTCCATTATAACAAGTGGGTAATTTGGGTGGAAGGAAGACACAGGAAAGAGCTTAAATTATATATCCTTCTCTAACTAATAACACACACAACAAAGCCACTCCAACAGCTTCTTCTCTGAATTAGACAGTCACCATATAGGGGACTGGTTTCAAAACTTTAAAATAGGCCTATTGGGCCTAAAAATTGGTCAAAAATTTAAAAATTCATATGCCGTTGGAATTGTAATGACGAGACGAATCCATATATACCCATGAAAACTCGAAATTCGAAAGTCGCCCGCCAATTGCAAACATTTTCCTGGGCTTTAATTAAACGCAGGAATTTTGGAAACAAATATTTTCGATTCTGGCGGAATGGCTGGTCGAAAATGCAATCTACGACCATGTATAGAAGCTGCTCGTCGAGGAAAATCGAATGGCACCAAGTATAATTTCCTAGGACTTATAGTTTGGGCTACAGAGGACTTTTAGAGTCCCAAAACCCTTCTGGGAGGACAAGTTAAATACGAAATCCTAAATTAATTGTCCGATTTCAATTCTGTTTGCGCCATTCGATTCAGCGTGTCAAAGTGAACTTATGGTTAAAATTTGAACACAATCCATACATAGATAACTCGTCTATGGGTGATTTAGAAATATTCTAAATCACAATCAAAATTAGGCCTATTGGGCCTACAAAATGGTCTAAATCCAAACATTTATATACCATTGGAATCGCAACGACGAGACGAATCCATATATACCCATGAAAACTCGAAATTCGAAAGTCGCCCGCCAAGTGCAAAAATTTTCCTGGGCTTAATTAAACGCAGGGATTTTGGAAAAAAATGTTTTCGATTCTGGCCGAATGGCTGGCCGAAAATGCAATCTACGACCATGTATAGAAGCTGCTCGTCGAGGAAAATCGAATGGCACCAAGTAGAATTCCCTAGGACTTATAGTTTGGGCTACAGAGGACTTTTAAAGTCTAAAAACTGGTCATTTGGGCCCTTCTGGGAGGACAAGTCAAATACGAAACCTAAACTAATTGTCCGATTTAAATTCTGTTTGCGCCGTTCGATTCAGCGTGTCAAACTGAACTTATGATTAAAATTTGAACAAAATCCATAAATAGATAACAACGGAAAGTATGATACTGTAGGCCTACCTCGATTTCTAATATAATATAATAGTTAGCCATTGAAAACTATCGTTTTCTGTAAAGATTATTGAAAGAAAACTATCCTTTTTCAATATTGTATGGCTAACTATTCTATTTGAACATGCCATATTATCACTTACGTGGCTGCTCCATTATAACAAGTGGATAATTTGGGTGGAAGGAAGACACAGGAAAGAGCTTAAATTATATATCCTTCTCTAACTAATAACACACACAACAAAGCCACTCCAACAGCTTCTTCTCTGAATTAGACAGTCACCATATAGGGGACTGGTTTTTAAACTTTTAAATAGGCCTATTGGGCCTAAAAATTGGTCAAAATTTAAAAATTCATATGCCGTTGGAATTGTAATGACGAGACGAATCCATATATACCCATGAAAACTCGAAATTCGAAAGTCGCCCGCCAATTGCAAACATTTTCCTGGGCTTTAATTAAACGCAGGAATTTTGGAAACAAATATTTTCGATTCTGGCGGAATGGCTGGTCGAAAATGCAATCTACGACCATGTATAGAAGCTGCTCGTCGAGGAAAATCGAATGGCACCAAGTAGAATTCCCTAGGACTTATAGTTTGGGCTACAGAGGACTTTTAGAGTCCCAAAACTAGTCATTTGGGCCCTTCTGGGAGGACAAGTTAAATACGAGATCCTAAATTAATTGTCCGATTTCAATTCTGTTTGCGCCATTCGATTCAGCGTGTCAAAGTGAACTTATGGTTAAAATTTGAACACAATCAGTACATAGATAACTCGTCTATGGGTGATTTAGTAATATTCTAAATCACAATCAAAATTAGGCCTATTGGGCCTACAAAATGGTCTAAATCCAAACATTTATATACCATTGGAATCGCAACGACGAGACGAATCCATATATACCCATGAAAGCTCGAAATTCGAAAGTCGCCCGCCAAGTGCAAAAATGTTCCTGGGCTTAATTAAACGCAGGGATTTTGGAAACAAATGTTTTCAATTCTGGCCGAGTGGCTGGTCAAAAATGCAATCTACGACCATGTACAGAAGCTGCTCGTCGAGGAAAATCGAATGGCACCAAGTAGAATTCCCTAGGACTTATAGTTTGGGCTACAGAGGACTTTTAAAGTCTAAAAACTGGTTATTTGGGCCCTTCTGGGAGGACAAGTCAAATACGAAACCTAAACTAATTGTCCGATTTCAATTCTGTTTGCGCCGTTCGATTCAGCGTGTCAAACTGAACTTATGGTTAAAATATGAACAAAATCCATAAATAGATAACAACGGAAAGTACTGATACTGTAGGCCTACCTCGATTTCTAATATAATATAATAGTTAGCCATTGAAAACTATCGTTTTCTGTAAAGATTATTGAAAGAAAACTATCCTTTTTCAATATTGTATGGCTAACTATACTATTTGAACATGCCATATTATCACTTATGTGGCTGCTCCATTATAACAAGTGGGTAATTGGGGTGGAAGGAAGACACAGGAAAGAGCTTAAATTATATATCCTTCTCTAACTAATAACACACACAACAAAGCCACTCCAACAGCTTCTTCTCTGAATTAGACAGTCACCATATAGGGGACTGGTTTTTAAACTTTAAAATAGGCCTATTGGGCCTAAAAATTGGTCAAAATTAAAAAAATCTTATGCCGTTGTAATTGTAATGACGAGACGAATCCATATATACCCATGAAAACTCTAAATTCGAAAGTCGCCCGCCAAGTGCAAACATTTTCCTGGGATTAATGGCACCAAGTAGAATTCCCTAGGACTTATAGTTTGGGCTACAGAGGACTTTTAGAGTCCAAAAACTGGTCATTTGGGCCCTTCTGGAAGGACAAGTTAAAAACGAAATCCTAAATTAATTGACCGATTTCAATTATGTTTGCGCCATTCGATTCAGCGTGTCAAAGTGAACTTATGGTTAAAATTTGAACACAATCCATACATAGATAACTCGTCTATGGGTGATTTACAAATATTCTAAATCACAATAAAAATTAGGCCTATTGGGCCTACAAAATGGTCTAAATCCAAACATTTATATACCATTGGAATCGCAACGACGAGACGAATCCATATATACCCATGAAAACTCGAAATTCGAAAGTCGCCCGCCAAGTGCAAAAATGTTCCTGGGCTTAATTAAACGCAGGGATTCTGGAAACAAATGTTTTCTATTCTGGCCGAATGGCTGGTCGAAAATGCAATCTACGGCCATGTATAGAAGCTGCTCGTCGAGAAAAATCGAATGACACCAAGTAGAATTCCCTAGGACTTATAGTTTGGGCTACAGAGGACTTTTAAAGTCCAAAAACTGGTCATTTGGGCCCTTCAAATACGAAGTATTTGACAAGTCAAATACGAAACCTAAACTAATTGTCCGATTTCAATTCTGTTTGCGCCGTTCAATTCAGCGTGTCAAACTGAACTTATGATTAAAATTTTGAACAAAATCCATGAATAGATAACAACGGACAGTACTGATATTGTAGGCCTACCTCGATTTCTAATATAATATAATAGTTAGCCATTGAAAACTATCGTTTTCTGTAAAGATTATTGAAAGAAAACTATCCTTTTTCAATATTGTATGGCTAACTATACTATTTGAACATGCCATATTATCACTTACGTGGCTGCTCCATTATAACAAGTGGGTAATTTGGGTGGAAGGAAGACACAGGAAAGAGCTTAAATTATATATCCTTCTCTAACTAATAACACACACAACAAAGCCACTCCAACAGCTTCTTCTCTGAATTAGACAGTCACCATATAGGGGACTGGTTTCAAAACTTTAAAATAGGCCTATTGGGCCTAAAAATTGGTCAAAAATTTAAAAATTCATATGCCGTTGGAATTGTAATGACGAGACGAATCCATATATACCCATGAAAACTCGAAATTCGAAAGTCGCCCGCCAATTGCAAACATTTTCCTGGGCTTTAATTAAACGCAGGAATTTTGGAAACAAATATTTTCGATTCTGGCGGAATGGCTGGTCGAAAATGCAATCTACGACCATGTATAGAAGCTGCTCGTCGAGGTAAATCGAATGGCACCAAGTATAATTTCCTAGGACTTATAGTTTGGGCTACAGAGGACTTTTAGAGTCCCAAAACCCTTCTGGGAGGACAAGTTAAATACGAAATCCTAAATTAATTGTCCGATTTCAATTCTGTTTGCGCCATTCGATTCAGCGTGTCAAAGTGAACTTATGGTTAAAATTTGAACACAATCCATACATAGATAACTCGTCTATGGGTGATTTAGAAATATTCTAAATCACAATCAAAATTAGGCCTATTGGGCCTACAAAATGGTCTAAATCCAAACATTTATATACCATTGGAATCGCAACGACGAGACGAATCCATATATACCCATGAAAACTCGAAATTCGAAAGTCGCCCGCAAAGTGCAAAAATGTTCCTGGGCTTAATTAAACGCAGGGATTTTGGAAAAAAATGTTTTCGATTCTGGCCGAATGGCTGGTCGAAAATGCAATCTACGACCATGTATAGAAGCTGCTCGTCGAGGAAAATCGAATGGCACCAAGTAGAATTCCCTAGGACTTATAGTTTGGGCTACAGAGGACTTTTAAAGTCTAAAAACTGGTCATTTGGGCCCTTCTGGGAGGATAAGTCAAATACGAAACCTAAACTAATTGTCCGATTTCAATTCTGTTTGCGCCGTTCGATTCAGCGTGTCAAACTGAACTTATGATTAAAATTTGAACAAAATCCATAAATAGATAACAACGGAAAGTATGATACTGTAGGCCTACCTCGATTTCTAATATAATATAATAGTTAGCCATTGAAAACTATCGTTTTCTGTAAAGATTATTGAAAGAAAACTATCCTTTTTCAATATTGTATGGCTAACTATTCTATTTGAACATGCCATATTATCACTTACGTGGCTGCTCCATTATAACAAGTGGATAATTTGGGTGGAAGGAAGACACAGGAAAGAGCTTAAATTATATATCCTTCTCTAACTAATAACACACACAACAAAGCCACTCCAACAGCTTCTTCTCTGAATTAGACAGTCACCATATAGGGGACTGGTTTTTAAACTTTAAAATAGGCCTATTGGGCCTAAAAATTGGTCAAAATTTAAAAATTCATATGTCGTTGGAATTGTAATGACGAGACGAATCCATATATACCCATATGAAAACTCGAAATTCGAAAGTCGCCCGCCAATTGCAAACATTTTCCTGGGCTTTAATTAAACGCAGGAATTTTGGAAACAAATATTTTCGATTCTGGCGGAATGGCTGGTCGAAAATGCAATCTACGACCATGTATAGAAGCTGCTCGTCGAGGAAAATCGAATGGCACCAAGTATAATTCCCTAGGACTTATAGTTTGGGCTACAGAGGACTTTTAGAGTCCCAAAACTAGTCATTTGGGCCCTTCTGGGAGGACAAGTTAAATACGAAATCCTAAATTAATTGTCCGATTTCAATTCTGTTTGCGCCATTCGATTCAGCGTGTCAAAGTGAACTTATGGTTAAAATTTGAACACAATCAGTACATAGATAACTCGTCTATGGGTGATTTAGTAATATTCTAAATCACAATCAAAATTAGGCCTATTGGGCCTACAAAATGGTCTAAATCCAAACATTTATATACCATTGGAATCGCAACGACGAGACGAATCCATATATACCCATGAAAACTCGAAATTCGAAAGTCGCCCGCCAAGTGCAAAAATGTTCCTGGGCTTAATTAAACGCAGGGATTTTGGAAACAAATGTTTTCAATTCTGGCCGAGTGGCTGGTCAAAAATGCAATCTACGACCATGTACAGAAGCTGCTCGTCGAGGAAAATCGAATGGCACCAAGTAGAATTCCCTAGGACTTATAGTTTGGGCTACAGAGGACTTTTAAAGTCTAAAAACTGGTTATTTGGGCCCTTCTGGGAGGACAAGTCAAATACGAAACCTAAACTAATTGTCCGATTTAAATTCTGTTTGCGCCGTTCGATTCAGCGTGTCAAACTGAACTTATGGTTAAAATATGAACAAAATCCATAAATAGATAACAACGGAAAGTACTGATACTGTAGGCCTACCTCGATTTCTAATATAATATAATAGTTAGCCATTGAAAACTATCGTTTTCTGTAAAGATTATTGAAAGAAAACTATCCTTTTTCAATATTGTATGGCTAACTATACTATTTGAACATGCCATATTATCACTTATGTGGCTGCTTCATTATAACAAGTGGGTAATTGGGGTGGAAGGAAGACACAGGAAAGAGCTTAAATTATATATCCTTCTCTAACTAATAACACACACAACAAAGCCACTCCAACAGCTTCTTCTCTGAATTAGACAGTCACCATATAGGGGACTGGTTTATAAACTTTAAAATAGGCCTATTGGGCCTAAAAATTGGTCAAAATTTAAAAATTCATATGCCGTTGGAATTGTAATGACGAGACGAATCCATATATACCCATGAAAACTCGAAATTCGAAAGTCGCCCGCCAATTGCAAACATTTTCCTGGGCTTTAATTAAACGCAGGAATTTTGGAAACAAATATTTTCGATTCTGGCGGAATGGCTGGTCGAAAATGCAATCTACGACCATGTATAGAAGCTGCTCGTCGAGGAAAATCGAATGGCACCAAGTATAATTCCCTAGGACTTATAGTTTGGGCTACAGAGGACTTTTAGAGTCCCAAAACTAGTCATTTGGGCCCTTCTGGGAGGACAAGTTAAATACGAAATACTAAATTAATTGTCCGATTTCAATTCTGTTTGCGCCATTCGATTCAACGTGTCAAAGTGAACTTATGGTTAAAATTTGAACACAATCCGTACATAGATAACTCGTCTATGGGTGATTTAGTAATATTCTAAATCACAATCAAAATTAGGCCTATTGGGCCTACAAAATGGTCTAAATCCAAACATTTATATACCATTGGAATCGCAACGACGAGACGAAGGTAAATCTACAGTTATACTACCCCTCCCCCACTACCCCCCACCACCTCCCCCCTTCAAAACACGCCTTTTAGCGTGTTTTCGGATGGTTCAGCAGACGCGGAAACTGGAAAAAAATTATTTTGATAACAAATTATCACCAACCAGATACGAGTTTTTCAGGTAATTTGTTGTTGTTTTTATTTTTTTATTTGATATACAGTGTTGTTTAATACCGAGGACCATCGCATTTTAGTATTTTTAACATTAGCCTAACCTAACCTAACTTAACCTAACCTAACCGAAAAGTAACCTGTTTCCGCGACGGTCTAAACTCCCCCTCACGTTCCCTGTTTATGGGTGCGCGACGGTCTAAACCCTGCTCACGTTCCCTGTTTATGGGTTTGCGAAGGTTTGTAATACTTCAATGTATCTATTTCAAGTCAAATATACATTTCCGCGCATCATCAAACCATGCTAAGTCTACTACTAATAATATTAACCCATTAGTACCAACAGAATAGCGACAAAATAGGGGTAGTATAACTGTAGATTTATCCCAATGAAAACTCGAAATTCGAAAGTCGCCCGCCAAGTGCAAATATTTTCCTGGGCTTAACTTAATTAGGCTACACGCAGGGATTTAGGAAACAAATATTTTTGATTCTGGCCGAATGGCTGGGCGAAAATGCAATGTACGACCTTGTATGGAAGCAGCTCGTCGAGAAAAATCGAATGGCACCAAGTAGAATTCCCTAGGACTTATAGTTTGGGCTACAGAGGACTTTTAAAGTGCAAAACACGGTCATTTGGGCCCTCCAGGAAGGCTAAGTCAAATACGGGTAAAATTCTAGTTTCACGTACACAGCGACAAAAGGGAGGCGCCGTTGTAAAGGCATAGCTTCCCGACCAACTATGAAGATCAGGGAAATTGCTGGGTAAAAGACGTAATATAATGATAATAAACTACATTAACGACATTAGCCTAACCTAACAACCTTACCTAACCTAACCTAGTATTATGTAATAGCTATGGTGCCGCATATGGGGAGAAAATATTTTTTTTTTTTTACAGTAGGTATAATTTCTTATAATGCATTTCCGCCGCTTTGGACATATATAGGAATTAAGTATGGTATATGGCAACTCTAAAGTAGCCATAGAAATTGATGAGTATGCTGTGAAAGCGAAACTAGAATTAAACCCAAATACGAAATCCTAAACTAATAGTCCGATTTCAATTCTGTTTGCGCCATTCGATTCAGCGTGTCAACATGTACGCTCGGATACCATAGTCTCTAGCCCACCCCACTCTGGCACGAGGTGAGGCCAGGACCCTTTCTGGACGGTGGCCCACAGTGATAGTTATGGCTGGGATTTGTGAGACAGAGAAACGCACATACGAACACAGCGTGAAGCATTTGGGACAGGATTCGAAGTCTTCAAATGCTTCACACTGTGCTCGTTTGTGTGTTGCCCTCTCTCTCAAACCACACCCCTCACCATCACTGTGGGCCGCCATCCAGAAAGGGTCCTGGCCTCACCTTTTGCCTGAGTGGGGTGGGCTAGAGACTATGGTATCCGAGTGTACCCCACAATTTCCCTTACCTACTGTAAAAGCGCGATTCACCCAATAGATGGCGCGATTTGACTCGTACCTTCAGATTGATGGATAATGGGTAAGTTAATGCAAATCCTCCACTCAAACCATGAAAAACAACAATGAAACTATTTTCCTTGAAGAAAAAACAAAAAACATGGTAAATAAGGCCGATGTAGTCTTGTTCAATGTTACCTATGCGGTAGTCTAGCACACATCGTCGCCGGGAGCTTCGACGTATGTCCTCTCCCTCCTCACCCGTCTGGCAAACTGAAGATCTCATAGAAGTGTTGCAAATTCCCAAAACACAAACTCCGCTAGATATTTTTGACCTAGCGTAAAGTAACCACTTGCCAGTTTCTTTACCAATACTTAATGGAGAACAAATATACTTCTATGTCTCTGTATCCTATTACACCCCCTTTTCCCTCATGTCTAGCCTCATTGCATTTGAGATTTTAAGACGTTCAACCCATTATTTTGGCGATTTTAAGAACTTTCGCCCTATTTATGCCAATTTTAAGACCTTGCGTGCCTTTTACCTGTCGATTTTTGCCTGACGAGCGATAGCGAGTCTGTAATTTAAGAGGAACCGGCCTTCGGCCTGTAAAAAATTTCTACCGAAAAATGTACAAATTTATCTTGAAAAGGGGTCTAGGGACTGTAATTATAAGCTTGATGGAGGTCTAAGGAACAAACTAAAGGCCTCCCCTTAATGCCATGTGTTCTATATTAAAATCAAAGACTATATAAATATGTAGTTTCTCAAAAAATATATGCAGACTAGATATTTTCGCCCAGTTGAAGTAAGCGCTAGATGTAAGCAAATATTTTCAGCTAGTCATCGCTAGACTTGCAACACTGTTAATACGCCTCGATGATTCGACTTGTGCATTTTCTATACGAATCCGAGCTCGAACTAATATTTTCAGAAAATATTATGTTCTATCTCTATTATATACTTACTTAGAGGGTATGTGCCTATTTCGACATATATTTATACATGATATTAAAACAGTGATGCTGTAAATATGGGATAAAACGGCAGATGTTTGCCAGTTTGTTTCATGTTTCATGTGTTTCCCTCGCTTATGAAACAATCTGTTAGTGCTAATATATATTTATGTACAGTAAAATAAAAATTAGCTGGTTAGGAAATATATAAATAAAAATATATATTATATTGCAAACCAATACTGCACATAAACAAGGTATGAAAAGGCCGATTCAAACTTCCGTAATAATTTTACCCATTAAGGGGGGTGACCTGCCTTTTTTTCTCTCTCTGGGTTGTATCCATTTGGCCCCATTCAGCCTACTGTTTTAAGACGTTCATCCCCAATCAGGTGTCAATTTATACCTGGCGAGCGATAGCGAGCTACCATATTTTGGATAATGAGTTAGACAGCTGGCTAAATTATGTACATTTTTTGTCGATAGAGAAATGTCTCCGGCGAAGCCGGATTTAAATAAAAAGTTCTGGCTCACTATCGCTCGCCAGGAAAAAAATCAACACCTGGATGGGGATAAATGTCTTAAAACAGTAGGCTGAATGGGGCCGAAAGCATACAACCAAAAACGAGAAAAAGCAGGCCCTCCCCCCCCCCCTCTTTAAAGCTATATTGCCATGTATAACTAATAGACCCTTCTAGCATATCGATCGAAACAGTATATCAAAATTCACTGTTTCATTTGGATCAGGCTGGCAAACGAGACTATGAAGGAATAACTGTTTTCTCAGAATGTTTAGTGGTTCCGTTGGCATTAGTTTGGTTTCCAGAATGTATCAGACGTTAATTTCGTTCGTGAGTGGGTATAACCAGAGAGTGTGTATAGGAGAGAGGAGTCTTCCTATGTATTCTATTAATAAAAAGGTGCCTCTAAACGTTGCCAGTTACCCTTTTTCGACATTTGTTTTCAGCGCCATCTATTGCAGGTTTCCAGAACTACTCAATGTGATTAAATCTACGGATGTACCCTCCTGTTATTATTTTTTTAGTATATGTACACTACTTTTCTTTCTCTCTCTCTCCCTCTATCTCTATGTATATATATATATATATATAATTATATACTGTATAGGCCTATTATTTATGTTTGACCAAGTTTGAGTGTGAGTGTGTGTAGGCTACTTCCAAGTTAGTAACTTACATTAAGTCGTAGGCGTGTGCATAAACCTTTAACCGTCCTGGTGGTGTAATGGTTAAGGTGGCAAAAATCTGTGTGTGATAACCCAGGTTCTAATCCCGGTGGATCATATATACTTTAATTAATTTCATTTGGAGGTGTTTGGTGTTGTGGTGAAATTAATATAAATAAAGATTATAATGTAAATACTTTTCTTCAATTGAGATTATTGTTATTCATATACATTCATTGTTGATAAATGTACAGTCAATATCAAATAATCATGAACAGCCTTCATGATCCATTGCAAACCATATCCTTATTCTCAAGGTCAACCACAGCCTCCTTACATCATCACGGAGGCTTGGTTCAGCTTGGTAAGCTATGTAATTAACCCCTTCTATACCGACGACGTCTTTTGATTTTATTCTGGCTCCTACTAATCGATTGTATTCACTTTAGGAAGGATCTTTAGCAATTATAAGGCTTCGAACTATCTCAATCAACCCTTTTATTAAATACCACAGATCCTTTCTAAGCTGTATAAACTCGTCTACATATTGCTAGAATAAAATATAACATACGTCGACGGTACAGAAGGGGTTAATGGAGTATTGTTCACATGTCGGTGTAGGCAATACTTTGGAGTGCTTTTGCATATAATCAGTGTAGCCTACTCTTAAATCATTGTATTCATAATGACTCTGGCTGATATGGTGATAGCAAACAAGTTACATGTGTGTCTACAGACTCTACACGAGACACGTGTACACCATTGCAGCAAGGGAAAGGAACTGTCAATAAACAGACGACAGATTCGGACAGAAGTATTTTCCCGCGATAGGGAGGAGCTATGCGCTACCGCCATCTAGCCCTCTCCGACATATGACGCGATTTTGAGCCTATTGGGGATACTTTAAAGGCTTTGTTACCATAAGGGGTATTTAGAAACCTTTAGTTTAGTTACTTCAACCTCTGCAGTTGTCTTTGAGTTAGCTGTGCGCAGAAAACTAATTTTGGAGAGGTAATTATAAGAGAGAACTCTATGTCTTATTGCTAATCTGGCAACCTCTGCGTCATATGAGCGGGAATGGGCTAGTGCAGGGTTCCAGCCAAATCTGTAAATAATGGCCAACTACTATTAACACGGCTGATTTTCAAAGACTAGGTATTCTTACTCTATGGTATAACAATTACCAAAGTGCGCGGAATTTAGATGCGAGTGTCCTAGGTTCGAGTCCTTGAAGTGCCACATGTATTTGTTGATTTCATTAATTGAGTTTAGAGGTGAAGTTGGTTGGTGGAAAACACATAATAATGCAGGAAATTGTGGGAAATAATCAAGAAAGGACTGGAGTTCTCGAAAGGGGGATTTAGTTCTGGTCGCGATTAAGGGAGCCCACCTCGCTTTTTTTCTCTTCCTCTCCCTCTCTCTTTGGCTTGTATCCATTCGGCCTCATTCAGCCTACTGTTTTAAGACGCTTACCCCCATCCAGGTGTCAATATTTTCCTGGCGAGCGGTAGCCAGCCAGCATATATTTTTTTGTTTTGACAGCAAGCTAAATTTGTACATTTTTCGATAGAAAAAAATTCTCCGGCGAAGCCGGATTTCTCCATACAATGCTGGTTCGTTATCGCTCGCCAGGAAGAAATCTACACCTGGATGGGGATAAACATCTTAACACAGTTGGCTGAATGGGGCCGAATGGATACAAGCCAGGGAAAGAGAGAAAAGGAGAGAACCCCTTCTGTACCAGCAACATCTATTAAGTTTTCTTCTATCGCTATTTAGACAGTTTTGCGCAGCTTAAGAAGGATCTGTGGTAGTGAAGAAGGTTAAGAGAGATAGTTCGAAGCCTGTTAATTGCTTTGGAGGTCCTTTTTAAGCTGAATGAAGTCGTCCAATAGTAGCCAGAATAAAATTGAAAAGACGTTGCCGGTACAGAAGAAGGGTTTAAGGGGAGATTTCCACTTGAGGGACTTTTTCTTGACCCCTTTCTCCCTCATGGCTAGTCCCATTGCTTTTGAGATGTTAAGACGTTTGCCCCATTAGTTTGGTGATTTTAAGAATGTCCGCTCCATTCTGTCAGTTTTAAGACCTTTCGTGCCATTTAGGTGTCGATTTTACCCTGGCGAGCGATAGCGAGCCTGTAATTTAAGAGTAACCGGCCTTCGGCCGGGAAATTTTTCTACCGAAAAATGTACAAATTTATCTTGAAAGGGGGTCAAAGGGATGACATTTTAAGATTGCTGGAGGAGTAGGAAACAAACTAAAAACCTCCCCTTCATGAAGACGTCTGGGGTTCCCGAGCAGGACAACCTCTGAGTATACTGTATATCCCCCCAGTATACTGTATATCCCCCCAGTATACTGTATATCCCCCCAGTATACTGTATATCCCCCCAGTATACTGTATATCCCCCAGTATACTGTATATCCCCCAGTATACTGTATATCCCCCAGTATACTGTATATCCCCCAGTATACTGTATATCCCCCAGTATACTGTATATCCCCCCAGTATACTGTATATCCCCCAGTATACTGTATATCCCCCAGTATACTGTATATCCCCCAGTATACTGTATATCCCCCCAGTATACTGTATATCCCCCAGTATACTGTATATCCCCCCAGTATACTGTATATCCCCCCAGTATACTGTATATCCCCCAGTATACTGTATATCCCCCAGTATACTGTATATCCCCCCAGTATACTGTATATCCCCCAGTATACTGTATATCCCCCAGTATACTGTATATCCCCCAGTATACTGTATATCCCCCAGTATACTGTATATCCCCCAGTATACTGTATATCCCCCCAGTATACTGTATATCCCCCAGTATACTGTATATCCCCCAGTATACTGTATATCCCCCAGTATACTGTATATCCCCCCAGTATACTGTATATCCCCCCAGTATACTGTATATCCCCAGTATACTGTATATCACCCCAGTATACTGTATATCCCCCAGTATACTGTATATCCCCCCAGTATACTGTATATCCCCCAGTATACTGTATATCCCCCAGTATACTGTATATCCCCCAGTATACTGTATATCCCCCAGTATACTGTATATCCCCCAGTATACTGTATATCCCCCAGTATACTGTATATCCCCCCGTATACTGTATATCCCCCAGTATACTGTATATCCCCCAGTATACTGTATATCCCCCCAGTATACTGTATATCCCCCAGTATACTGTATATCCCCCAGTATACTGTATATTCCCCCAGTATACTGTATATCCCCCAGTATACTGTATATCCCCCAGTATACTGTATATCCCCCAGTATACTGTATATCCCCCCAGTATACTGTATATCCCCCCAGTATACTGTATATCCCCCAGTATACTGTATATCCCCCAGTATACTGTATATCCCCCCAGTATACTGTATATCCCCCAGTATACTGTATATCCCCCAGTATACTGTATATCCCCCAGTATACTGTATATCCCCCCAGTATACTGTATATCCCCCAGTATACTGTATATCCCCCCAGTATACTGTATATCCCCCAGTATACTGTATATCCCCCAGTATACTGTATATCCCCCCAGTATACTGTATATCCCCCAGTATACTGTATATCCCCCAGTATACTGTATATCCCCCCAGTATACTGTATATCCCCCAGTATACTGTATATCCCCCCAGTATACTGTATATCCCCCAGTATACTGTATATCCCCCCAGTATACTGTATATCCCCCCAGTATACTGTATATCCCCCAGTATACTGTATATCCCCCAGTATACTGTATATCCCCCCAGTATACTGTATATCCCCCAGTATACTGTATATCCCCCAGTATACTGTATATCCCCCAGTATACTGTATATCCCCCAGTATACTGTATATCCCCCCAGTATACTGTATATCCCCCAGTATACTGTATATCCCCCAGTATACTGTATATCCCCCCAGTATACTGTATATCCCCCAGTATACTGTATATCCCCCAGTATACTGTATATCCCCCCAGTATACTGTATATCCCCCAGTATACTGTATATCCCCCAGTATACTGTATATCCCCCCAGTATACTGTATATCCCCCCAGTATACTGTATATCCCCCCGTATACTGTTTAGCCCCCCAGTATACTGTATATCCCCCAGTATACTGTATATCCCCCAGTATACTGTATATCCCCCCAGTATACTGTATATCCCCCAGTATACTGTATATCCCCCAGTATACTGTATATCCCCCCAGTATACTGTATATCCCCCAGTATACTGTATATCCCCCCAGTATACTGTATATCCCCCAGTATACTGTATATCCCCCAGTATACTGTATATCCCCCAGTATACTGTATATCCCCCAGTATACTGTATATCCCCCCAGTATACTGTATATCCCCCCCTATACTGTATATCCCCCAGTATACTGTATATCCCCCAGTATACTGTATATCCCCCAGTATACTGTATATCCCCCAGTATACTGTATATCCCCCAGTATACTGTATATCCCCCAGTATACTGTATATCCCCCCAGTATACTGTATATCCCCCAGTATACTGTATATCCCCCAGTATACTGTATATCCCCCCAGTATACTGTATATCCCCCAGTATACTGTATATCCCCCAGTATACTGTATATCCCCCAGTATACTGTATATCCCCCAGTATACTGTATATCCCCCAGTATACTGTATATCCCCCAGTATACTGTATATCCCCCAGTATACTGTATATCCCCCAGTATACTGTATATCCCCCAGTATACTGTATATCCCCCAGTATACTGTATATCCCCCAGTATACTGTATATCCCCCCAGTATACTGTATATCCCCCAGTATACTGTATATCCCCCAGTATACTGTATATCCCCCAGTATACTGTATATCCCCCAGTATACTGTATATCCCCCAGTATACTGTATATCCCCCAGTATACTGTATATCCCCCAGTATACTGTATATCCCCCCAGTATACTGTATATCCCCCAGTATACTGTATATCCCCCCAGTATACTGTATATCCCCCAGTATACTGTATATCCCCCAGTATACTGTATATCCCCCCAGTATACTGTATATCCCCCAGTATACTGTATATCCCCCCAGTATACTGTAAATCCCCCAGTATACTGAATATCACCCCATATACTGTATATCCCCCAGTATACTGTATATCCCCCAGTATACTGTATATCCCCCCAGTATACTGTATATCCCCCAGTATACTGTATATCCCCCCAGTATACTGTATATCCCCCAGTATACTGTATATCCCCCAGTATACTGTATATCCCCCAGTATACTGTATATCCCCCAGTATACTGTATATCCCCCCAGTATACTGTATATCCCCCCAGTATACTGTATATCCCCCCAGTATACTGTATATCCCCCCAGTATACTGTATATCCCCCAGTATACTGTATATCCCCCCAGTATACTGTATATCCCCCAGTATACTGTATATCCCCCCAGTATACTGTATATCCCCCAGTATACTGTATATCCCCCAGTATACTGTATATCCCCCAGTATACTGTATATCCCCCAGTATACTGTATATCCCCCAGTATACTGTATATCCCCCCAGTATACTGTATATCCCCCAGTATACTGTATATCCCCCAGTATACTGTATATCCCCCAGTATACTGTATATCCCCCAGTATACTGTATATCCCCCAGTATACTGTATATCCCCCAGTATACTGTATATCCCCCAGTATACTGTATATCCCCCCAGTATACTGTATATCCCCCCAGTATACTGTATATCCCCCAGTATACTGTATATCCCCCCAGTATACTGTATATCCCCCAGTATACTGTATATCCCCCCAGTATACTGTATATCCCCCAGTATACTGTATATCCCCCAGTATACTGTATATCCCCCAGTATACTGTATATCCCCCAGTATACTGTATATCCCCCAGTATACTGTATATCCCCCAGTATACTGTATATCCCCCAGTATACTGTATATCCCCCCAGTATACTGTATATCCCCCAGTATACTGTATATCCCCCAGTATACTGTATATCCCCCCAGTATACTGTATATCCCCCAGTATACTGTATATCCCCCAGTATACTGTATATCCCCCAGTATACTGTATATCCCCCAGTATACTGTATATCCCCCAGTATACTGTATATCCCCCAGTATACTGTATATCCCCCAGTATACTGTATATCCCCCAGTATACTGTATATCCCCCCAGTATACTGTATATCCCCCAGTATACTGTATATCCCCCAGTATACTGTATATCCCCCAGTATACTGTATATCCCCCAGTATACTGTATATCCCCCAGTATACTGTATATCCCCCCAGTATACTGTATATCCCCCAGTATACTGTATATCCCCCAGTATACTGTATATCCCCCAGTATACTGTATATCCCCCCAGTATACTGTATATCCCCCAGTATACTGTATATCCCCCAGTATTCTGTATATCCCCCCGTATACTGTGTATCCCCCAGTATACTGTATCTCCCCCAGTATACTGTATATCCCCCAGTATACTGTATATCCCCCAGTATACTGTATATCCCCCAGTATACTGTATATCCCCCCAGTATACTGTATATCCCCCAGTATACTGTATATCCCCCAGTATACTGTATATCCCCCAGTATACTGTATATCCCCCAGTATACTGTATATCCCCCAGTATACTGTATATCCCCCAGTATACTGTATATCCCCCAGTATACTGTATATCCCCCAGTATACTGTATATCCCCCAGTATACTGTATATCCCCCAGTATACTGTATATCCCCCCAGTATACTGTATATCCCCCAGTATACTGTATATCCCCCCAGTATACTGTATATCCCCCAGTATAGGCTACCTGGAGGGTATAAACTGTGGGGGGGGGGGGTCTCGGGGACTCCGGTCAAGTTCTTCTTGACTTTAAGGGGAGGCAGACCGTTTTTCTGGACCCCCTTCTCCCTAATGTTTATTCCCGTTATTTTTTAGATTTTTAGACGTTCGGCCAATTTGTTTGGCGATTTGAAGACCTTTCGTCCCATTTCGTTACAAATTTTAAGACCTATCGTGCCATTTAGGTGTAATTTTTTTCCTGGCGAGCGATAGCGAGCCTTCTGCTATGCTATCCTTACCATCTACTCTTTAGAAAATTCTATGTTAGCATTAAGTCTAGACTGCCTAGCAGGGACCGCAAGATCTGTTCAGTCTGGGTATCTAAGCAACTCTATGTAACTCTCTCTCTCTCTCTCTCTATCTCTCTCATACACACACACACACATCTTAAGAATACCAACAATGAAGACAGTTTAGGATGATGAGAACTGCGAGGTGAACTAGGTCGCTTAGTAAACAACACTCTAATGCCCTAATCTCTCTCTCTCTCTCTATCCCTTCCCCCCGCCCTCTCTCTCTATCCCTCCCCCCCCCCCCTCTCTCTCTCTCTCTCTCTCTCCTCATACACAGACACACACACACATACATTATTCTCTTACCAGCTCGCTTACAAATAACACATACCCTTTTTTAATACACACACACACACATACACACCCTCTATACATACACACACACACACACTAATACGCATTTTCTCTAGCTCACTTCCTAATTAAATATTCACACACACACACACACATACACACCCTCTATAACACACACACACACACACACACACACACTAATAAGCATTCTCTCTAGCTCACTTCCTAATTAAACATTCACACACACACACACACACACATACACAAACACACACTCTACACACATACACGTCCATTCACTTACTACTAGCTCACACACACACAAACACACATTCTCTCTCTCTAATGTCCTAATTGTTTTCCTACGTCTCATCCTCACTCACTTACTCACTTACTCACTCACTCACAATAAAGAAGATGATTGCTACTCAGATGTTTATCTTCATTGAGTTCCTGGAAGCAGTTTTAACATCCAAGCCCGCCAAAATGTACTTCAAATATATCGTTTGATGTATCATCACCAGGCAGCAGCAACGTTCTCCTGTGCCCTCCACATCACCAAAGAAGAAGGCTGTAATACAGATGATACGACCAAATGCTGGATGGAACTTTTAGAGCCTCTAACCCCTGCCATTTTTTCTAACACCACCCTCTCATACGACCTCCAAGCACTAAGACGTAGCTTACTCCCTGGCGGAGGAAGTAAGGAAGGAAGGAAAGAGAAGTGAGAGTGGCAACCATTAGAGTTGCCAATCAAATAGAACACAAGAACCAGACTTCCCAGCCCACCCTGCACCCTTCTTCCATGCAGATAACCTAACCGAGCAGCCGCAACCAGCAGAGCGGCTACTCCCAGCTCCAAAGGTCTGGGCTGTTCTAGTTCGGAAACTATACAACAGAAACAACGCAACAGAAACAGAGGCTACCACAGACACCAGACACCAGACAGACAGACACCAGACACCAGACACCAGACAGACAGACACCAGACACCAGACACACTCAATTGGCTGTTGTTGGTGACTTTGGCACAAGTTCAGTTATTGTTTGTGACTTAAGGGGAGGTTTTTAGTTGATTCCCTAGACTTCCATCAAGCTTAAAATTACTCCCCCTTGACCCCCTTTCAAGATAAATTTGTACATTTTTCGGTAGAAAAAGGCCGGTTCCCCTTAAATTACAGGCTCGCTATCGCTCGCCAGGAAAAAATTGACACCTAAATGGCACGAATGGTCTTAAAATTGACAGAAATGGGGCGAGGGTTCTTAAAATCGCCAAAGTAATGGGGCAAGCGTCTTTAAATCTCACAAGCAATGGGGCTAAACATGAGGGAGAAAGAGGTTCAGAAAAAAATCCTCCAGGTGGAAATCTCCCCTTAACTGTAGTATCATCTTGTGACAGACTTGGGGAATTGGTTTGTGACAATTCCCACTCAGGTACCAAATTGTCCTCTGACCTGCAACAGGCTGAATCAGCCTTGTATGTGACATAGCTGCAAGTCCAATTAGTGACAGACTTGGAGAACTCGCTTCTCAATCAGACAGGCGAAGGATACATGATTTTAAACTGGGGTTTCTGTTATTGTCTGTGACGTATTTCGAGAACTTGTAAGTGATATTTCCCCTTGTGCTAACACTGCATCCTCAGTACCCGTTCAATTGGACAGCTGCTAGTCTTACCCACAAAAGCACTACCACAATCCACATCAACTCTATCTTTTGGCCTAAGATAATATACTTGTGAACCTCTCCCCCTCTTTGCCATTAGTAATCGTGTCATAATTTTGTAGTGTCGATTACAACTTACACCTACCCTTTTCGTGGTAAATACATAGCATTAGCCTTGCCTATATAATATTTTAGTAAACCCTAGAGTCTACGTTTTCTTAAATACTTTCTCCCATTTTCTTTTGGGCTCTACTTTAACGCAGACTATTGTGTATTAGTATAGCACCTACCACTGTAAAGTTGACGTATTATTATTGTGCATAATTATTTCTTACTATGGCCACAGGCCGGAGACATTTTTCTATCGAAAAATATACAAATTTAGCCTGCTGTCAAAAACATTTAAGAATTATGCTGGTTCGCCAGTAAAGAAAATTGACACCTGGATGGGGATAAACGTCTTAAAACAGTAGGCTGAATGGGGCCAAATGGATACAAGCCAGAGAAAGAGAGAAAAGGAGAGAACAAATGCAGGTCACCGCCCTTAATTAAGTCCCTGAAACATCAGGGCACCTACCCTAGTTCTGCTTTTGAGCAGGGAGTGCATGGTGGTAAAAAACAATATCAATATTTCTTACTGCCTATACTAAACATTCCCCTGTGTTATTCGTCTCCTTGTATTTTTAAGTGTTTATGTCTGTCTTTCAACTCTGCCAGATCAGAAGAACTCGTTTCAGTGCCTGTTAAAAATCTAGCATAACACCTTTATTGCAGAAATTATACCCAATTCCAGATTTCCTGACGGAAGCTATTGATCGATTTTTCTTATTCCCATGCGATTGTCTTTATATGTTTTTTCGAATAATACAAATTATAAGTTATATAGGAATTTGGAAAAGTATAATTTACTGTATATCGAGTATAACGTTCACCCGTAGACAGTACACATTAACAAAGATATAAGATAACTGAATATACACATATGAGGACAGAATGATAATAACTTGAAGATCATCAATACGTTTATTTTATACATATCATGGCTATCACTAAAACAATTGTTACTGAATTGATTAATATTAATCATGTTGAACGAAAACTTGATCCATTTGACCATTACTTAAATTGTTCAGGATGATATATGCGAAGTTAGTTGAGAGATACAATAATTATATGCAGTCTTGGATCATAATTTAGTTTTGTCATTTATTATAGTGTGTTGAATTTGACATTCCGAGCCTGGTGGGCTTTCGATCCAAGGTCAGTAGGCATAATCAGCCTCCTGAGCTACCACTGTACTACGCTTCTAAGCTTGATGGAGGTCTAGGGAGGAAACTAAACAAATATATGAATAAATGAATTAATAGACCAAACAAACGGTCAGTCTCCCCTTAATAATCCGGCCGTACGAGTATTGTAGTGTGGCGGTGAGTGGGTTTAGTTGATACCGATGACAGGGCTGTGGACACACACAGCACGGGCGGCGGTGGTGAACTCATCAGAAGTGTAGCCGTGTTCACATAGGTTCACCACGGAGTGCAACACACGGAAGGCATACGGGTTCTGGGGAGAAGAGGCAACAGGTAATATAAAATGAAGAGGGAACAGGTAATATAAAAAGAAGAGGGAACAGGAAATATAAAAAGAAGAGGGAACAGGTAATATAAAAAGAAGAGGGAACAGGTAATATAAAAAGAAGAGGGAACAGGTAATATAAAAAGAAGAGGGAACAGGTAATATAAAAAGAAGAGGGAGCAGGTAATATAAAAAGGCTTCATTATAATTATTATTCTTGTTAACCCTTTCTGTACCGGCGACGTCTTTTTAACTTCATTCTGGCTACTACTAGACGATTTATTCAGCTTAAAAAGGGTCTCCGGTAATTGACAGGCTTCGAACTATCTCCCTTAACTCTTAATACTACCACAGATCCTTCTTAAGCTGCACAAAATCGTCTAATTATAGCTAGTATAAAATATAAAAGACGTCGCCGGTACAGAAGGGGTTAATCCTAGAATAGCTACTTGAAAAAAGTAGGTATAGTATTAAAATCAGGCAAGGTATTACAGTAATAGCTCAAGGTATTACAGTAATAGCTCAAGGTATTACAGTAATAGCTCAAGGTATTACAGTAATAGCTCTCTTAATTCTATAATGATCCTTATCGTACTCTCTCCACACATTATGCTGCCCAAAAGAAACCTGCTCTGTTCAATGCATCAAGCTGAACTGTACTGAGGAGAGCGGTATTAGCCCTTTGTGTACCCTCATTGTTCCCTGATTAAATAGCATTGCATGAATATTCCCATATTCAAAAATATGCTACAGGGGGGCAATGCCATATAGTGAGTTAATTGCTCAATAGGTGGCGTTCTGAGAGTGAGGGTCCGAGTGTGGGGGATGAGACTGTGAAGCACAGAGGCAAAGTGGCTTCAGAGATGCAGTTGCTTCGAGCTGTGAAGCTTCGCATGTCTCACTCCCTAAACTGGAGCAAGACCTCACGGGCCTCACTGTTTTCAGCGGTAGAGTGTAAAGGTTATCAGCTTATGCCCGAGAGGGAGTAGTTGGAATATAGAAAAAAACAAAAAAGTGGCGCCTTTCTTACATGTCAGACCATTTTCATGAAGTTTTATGTGAGACTTTCAATTTTGATTTCTACTGGTCCTTCCTCACCTCCTTAGTAAATTCGTGTATTGCTTGCAAGGATAAACATGAATGGTCACATTGCATTGAAAGACTAAATTTGAATCCCGAGAAGTTGACCTAATTAATTTATATTATCACCAACCCAGCAAGTAACTTACAAATAAACATCACTAATAATATCACCATACGTGGAAACATACTATATTGACAATGTTTCTATTATAGCTTATATAGGTCAATGACTATATTGACAATGTTTCTATTATAGCTTATATAGGTCAATGACTATATTGACAATGTTTCTATTATAGCTTATATAGGTCAATGACTATATTGACAATGTTTCTATTATAGCTTATATAGGTCAATGACTATGTATATTGACAATGTTTCTATTATAGCTTATATAGGTCAATGACTATATTGACAATGTTTCTATTATAGCTTATATAGGTCAATGACTATATTGACAATGTTTCTATTATAGCTTATATAGGTCAATGACTATATTGACCTGAAACTCCTCTAATCATACATTATTAATAAAGTACTCCTTTCATGATGTTCCATTCAAAGAAGTAAGAGATGCATTATTTGGCTAATTTTGCAACATAACGCATAGTGATATCAAATATTTAATTAAACACTTACGCTGTGGGCATATTTCGCTATATTAGGGCTCATTCAGGCACTCCTGAATGATCGAGCAAGTGTATGAATGAATTTAAATGTATTCAACCAAAGACTAAAAGAATATAGCTTTAAAATTACACCAGAATGAGTTTCGCAGCGCGCGGGCTTCACCCGCACCGCTACCATAGATGAGCAATTATCGCAAATATCGCGCTACATTTGCCTTTGGCAGCACTGCTATGTCAGCGAGACTCTGACTCAGAGCCTTCAGTGCCACAGTTGCCTGGTTGGGAAAGGACGTGTGGCATTTCGCGCTCCCTTGCACTTGATTTTACAGGCTTTAAGAGGATTTAAAAGCCTGTAGATTGCTGTAAATTGCGATGACGTTTGGGAACGTCTCCCGCAGGGAAACGATTAATGTAAGTGCCAAGGTTGAAGTAATGTATATTTCAGACTTATAAATATTTAGAAACTATCTTGTAGTATATTTACCAGAGCCAGATTGAAGCAGATGTTGTGGAAGACATCGGTGGCCTCCTGGTAGCAGGTTTCATCATGAATCTCGTGACCATTGTTCTTGACGATTTCGTCAGTAGCAGCGGGATCCCCAGTAACAGCGCTCACTATCTGGCGCATCGTGTCTTCTACAAAGCTTCGGTTCTGTAAAGGAGTGAGGATATGCTCTAGCGCGGTATGACAGGAGCCCCTTATCTCTCGGCATATTCTTCAAAATTAGTCTGCCAATTAATTAGATTAACTTTTTGAATAGGTATGTCTCTAAATTCCATCTACCTTAAGTCTGGTGTTAAAGTTCCTAGAAATGTTGCAGGAAAATGTTGACCATCAAAAATTGACAATAAAAATACTTGTGTGATACTTCTTTATGAGCAACATTTAATTTTCTTGAACAGTCTTAAGGGGGGTGACCTGCTTTTTATTATTTCTGTCCTTTTCTCTCTTTCTCTGGCTTGTATCCATTCGGCCCCATTCAGCCAACTATTTTAAGACGTTTATCCCCATCTAGGTGACGATTTCTTCCTGGCGAGCGATAGCGAGCCAGCATTATATGAAGAATTCCGGCTTCGCCGGAGACATTTTTCTATCGAAAAATGTACAAATTTAGCCTGCTGTCAAACAAAAATAAAAAATATGCTGGCTCGCTACCGCTCACCAGTAAAAAATTGACACCTGGATGGGGATAAACGTCTTAAAACAGTAGGCTGAATGGGGCCAAAGGGATACAAGCCAGAGAAGTATAGAAAAGGACAGAACAAAAGCGGAGTTAGATGTAGTGCGTCTTCTTCCGTTCCTTTACATAATGTGTTATTTGGTCTTTATACCTACTGTATTGGTTTCCACACTTTTCATTTTCAGTATCAGCAAGCCATTGATCATTATATCTACAGTATTGCTATCCATCAGCATCAAGTTCTGTACAGTTGCGAAGCATAATGATACTACTATTCTATTGACTTCAACAGTTTGAGCCAAGCATCGAAAGCATTTTGCGCTTGGTATGAAATAGTTGTGTCTTGCTTGGGTCAGAAACAGGTTCAGTTATGAAGTATAATTGTCTGCACCTCCTCTATTAAACGTGTAAATAAGTGTTAACAATAAGAGAGAGAGAGAGAGAGAGAGAGAGAGAGAGAGAGAGAGAGAGAGAGAGAGAGAGAGAGAGAGAGAGAGAGAGAGAGAGAGAGAGAGAGAGAGAGAGATTAGTAAGAGTAAGAGGGATTAGTAAAAGGAGGTGAATTGGTGAGACAATGTGTTTGACTCTACCCTTTAGAGAAGTGCAGTAGGGGTAGAACCTCCCTACACATGCGAATAATACTTAATACATGACCACAATGTGCCCCTGTACAGAGGAAGAAGCTGTGCAGGGGTGAAGAACCCACAATGACGATTGACACACCTAACTTATGGTAAGCTGTTTTAACAAGTGAGATAATATGATTATTCCAAGAAAGATTAGAAGAAAAAGAAACACCAAGAATAATGAGAGAAGATGAAGGGTTGATTTGTACATTGTTGAAGAGTAATCGATATTCATGTGAAAGATTGTGACTGTTTATTATAATAAACAATTAACTAGTCCCAGCCACAAATGTAATTAACTAGTCCCAGCCACAAATGTAATTAACTAGTCCCAGCCACAAATGTAATTAACTAGTCCCAGCCACAAATGTAATTAACTAGTCCCAGCCACAAATGTAATTAACTAGTCCCAGCCACAAATGTAATTACCTCATGGTCAAGTTCCAAGGCAAGAGGCCACCCCTGAAGTTAACCAGGAGAGGAATACACTCCAGAAGAGGATCTGCTCAAAATCTACTAGGAAGAATCTATAATATATTTTATAAGGCCTAGATACAGCACACATGACACACATGCATGCACGTGTGAGCCCTACAGTCTATTCGCTGTAAGTAGGCGAGAAATCATGACCTCTAACCTCTGTAACTCAAACACGATTAGAGTAATGAAGCTAATATGTCTACCATTTGGGAAGAATCAGTCAAGGAATAGATGTGGAAATTTACAGCCAATTTGCTCTAGCCGTTTTTGAGTTACAGAGGATAGAGGTCACGATTTCTCGCCTACTTACAGCTAATGGACTATAGCCACCCAAAGGTGGTTCTGGAAACAGATAGGGTTATCCCCGACTGCCAAAAAACAGCACCACATTTCCACCTCCAACGACCAAAATGAGAATGCTGGGAGTAGAACTCTGCTCCCAATTAATTAGATCAACTTTTTGAATAGGTATGTCTCTGAATTCCAACTACCTTTAGTCTGGTGTTAAAGTTCCTATAAATATGGTTATACACATCCCTACTAGTGTCCCGGCCTATTTTGTCAACCACCTTGACGTGATGCTCGAAAGTGTAACAGTTCAATGACTTGATACACTTTCCATGATGGGCATAGCCACCTACCAATGTTATGAAAATATATTATTAATAAATGGTATATAATACTGCATAAATTATCGAATAAATAATTCCAATAACAGGAAATAATTGGTTCATAGATTTTTGAATGTGCATGAACCAATTCCACTTCACATTTCTTCTAAAACATAGATATTGAGGTTCTCTAAACTGCTGTATAATCTGACCTTCTGCATCATGGCCATCTCAATTTGCCAGTAATCTTCACCCAGGAGCCCCTCAGCGGCCTCCATATTCATCTTCAGGCTTGCCAGGGGAACGTCAGGATTGGAGATTGAAGATTTCTAAAGAAAATGTAATTGAAATGTACAGTCATGATTGCTAATATCTGGCCAGAGATATGTGGCGGGAACTGCTATGACCACACACGAGCCACATATTCGAACACAACCTCTACACTACTGGGCGGGGAAAGTAAAGCCGGTATCACAAGAGCGCTTTTTCACTCAACATTTATCCTCAACACTGATCTGGCAGCTTATGTGGTCAACATATAAAATATTTCGGTTGCCTAAATTAATCTATCATCAGTCTAGTTTCCGATACCACTGCAAAATATTCCAGAAATGTTGCCAGAAAAATGTTGATCATCGAATATTAACTATAAACGCTCTCGTGTGATAACTGTAACCAGGCCATATATTTGTTTATCTTCCATAATAAAGTAATCTACGTTTTCTGACAGGGACCAACATTCCTTCAATGTAATTGGGTAATTTCCATCAAATGAATATGCATTTGCCATTATTTTTGGGTATTGATATAATAATGTAACAATCATTAATGGATGAACGGCATTAACTGATACACCTTTTATCATAGAGCATGCAGCTAAGGCATTGTGTTGGAATAGTGTAACCTGTATGGCAACAATTCAGTTATTAAAGGCTCCCCTCAAGAAATACTGTAATCAGTTAAATAGTAAAGCCTAGTTCACACATTCAGGAGTGTGAGGCTGAGTTTCCAAGAGTCCAGTCACGGAAATCGCGTAATGACTATTGGAAGATCGCATGCACCCATGGGTTCTCTGGGTCACTCCCTGATACTCCTGGGAACTCTGCTCGGGCAGCCTAAATTTCAAACATGTTTGAAAATTGAGGTGCCCGAGCGGAGTTCCCAGGAGTATCAAGGAGTGACCCAGAGTGCCCATGGGTGCATGCGATCTTCCAAAAGTCCTTACGCGAGCTTCCGAGACTGTGGACTCTTGGAAACTCGGCCTCACACTCCTGAATGTGTGGACTAGGCTTTAGTAACTTAAGCAAACACCATATGAATGTCAAATATCATCATTACTCACTAAAAACACAGCTATCGCAAACTTTCATGTCTATTTCTTAAAACGCATATATACACTATTATATGCTATGCTTGGGATTATATGAAGGAATATTAATACTACTCTCATATAGTTTTAAGGTAATGTAAGGTAATTGTCGTGAATTAGAAATGTACATGATTATTGGGAGGCCACTGTACATCCCTCTACCTATTACTAAGTTAACGTGAGCTTTGAAGTGAATTGGAAATTTAACTCATACTTAGATACAAGTCGTTGAAGGGAGGCAGACCGTTTTTCTGGACCCCCTTCTCCCTAATGTTTAGCCCCACTAGTTTTGAGGTTATAAGACGTTCGGCCCAGTAGTTTGGCGATTTTCACACCTTTCGCCCAATTTCGTTGTCAATTTTAAGACCTTTCGTGCCATTTAGGTGTCGATTGTTTCCTGGCGAGCGTTAGCGAGCCTGCAATTTAAAGAGGAACCGGCCTTCGGCCGGTATTTTTTTTACCGAAAAATTTACACATTTATCTGGAAGGGGGTCTAGGGGTTGTTTTACTAAGCTTGATGGAGGTCTAGCGAGGAAACTAAGAAAATATATGAATAAATGAATTAATAGACCAAACAAACGGCCAGTCGCCCCTTAATATGACCAGACAATATACAGTAATACGTGCTAACAATATAACTGGTATGAACTAACGAGGCATGGGTCATCCACAGAGGGGAAGGGAACTAATGGGCCGAACGTCTTATAATATCAAAACTAGTGGGGCTCAACATTAGGGAGAAGGGGGTCCAGAAAAACGGTCTGCCTCCCCTTAATATAACCAGATAATATAATACATGATAACAATACAACTGGTATGAACTAACGAGGCATGGGTCATCCACCGAGGGGAAGGGACCGTAGTTGCTGTTGGTTTGTCCTGTCTCGCTGCCCACGAAGGCTCCGACCTTCTCGCTGTCGATGGAGAGCTGTCCGAACTGCAGTACCTGGGAGGTGGTGGTCTCCTTGGCTACGATCTGGTACTGTTTCACTAATGTTTCCTGATTCACATTCTCCTGGGGACGGAAAATCACACGTGAATTGATAGATAAGACACTAACAACTAAATTAATAAAATAATGTATAAACAGCCAGATATGAAACGAACATACGGTATACACAAATGTAACGAGCAACATTTAAACCTGAGAAAAATGCTTTAGTTTATATTAGGCAATGCTCTCGCTGATATACACTTATGAACATGTAACCGTTCTTATTTATGATTTAATTTTAGGACAAGCTGTTTCTGTAGTCAGAGGTCATGCAATCTCATATACAGACCAACAGATTGCGTTTTTGGCAGTACACATTAATGCTAGCAGATTTGTCTAAACTGAATATTGTTTTTCAGAGTGCTTCTGAGCTTTGAAGATGTGCATGCAATTCTAATGTATTAGCTGTTATTATTGTAGCTATTTTGACTGGTGTTAAGTCAATCATATTTGCATTAAGAGGTAACGATACTTCTATCGCAATAGCCATGACGATCTTCCTGGTTAAAGGTATTTCGTCTAAAAGACAGGCCACTCACAGGTGTTTTTGTATGCTTTTAAGCTATATCCAAACATTCACATATATAAATAAAATTAAGGTTAGGTTGAGTTACGGTAGGTGTCAGTTAATTGACCATGAATGAGGTGAAAGTGCCTGAGGACGAAGTTATTAAAAAAAAAAAAAAAAAAAAAAAAATAATAATAATATATATATACCGGTATATATATATATATATATATATATATACCGGTATATATATTAGTGAATCTATTTTTATTACTTTCACCACACCACCAAACACCTCCAACGAAAGCATATATGTGATCCACCGGGATTCGAACCTGGGTTATCACACACAGATGTTTAGACACCTTAACCATTACACCATCAAGACGGTGAGCAAACCTCCCTGTCCCTTACCCTGTCAGTGTCTTCCATCCACTTGATACTGAACACGTCCCCCAGGAAGGTCCCAATCTTCTTGTCGAAATAACAGGCATAAGAGCTCTGGGTGGCGTTGGCGGCAGACAAGGCGTACACTGTAAAACGATATAATAAGATATTTAGAATCACACCGTACACTTTAATAACTGGCTACTAGTATTGAGTATAAATGATCAAAATACACAAATAGACTGAAACAATTACTAGGATACATTTTCCAACAGTCATTTTAAGGGGAGGTTTTTAGTTAGTTCCCTAGACCTCCATCAAGCTTAAAATTACACCCTCTAGGCCCCCTTTCAAGATAAATGTGTACATATTTCGGTAGAAAAATTTCCCGGCCAAAGGCCGCTTCCTCTTATATTACAGGCTCGCTATCGCTCGCCAGGAAAAAATCGACACCTACATTGCATGGAAGGTCTTAAAATTTACAAAAATGGGGCGAAAGTTCTTAATTATGGGGCGAACGTCTTAAAATATCAAAAGCAATGGGGCTAAATATGAGGGAGAAAGGGGTCCAGAAAAAAATCCCTCAAGTGGAAATCCCCCTTTAAATATACAGAGATTATCTGATCAATAGTTTTTGATTGTGTGGAGTAAGAAAGTCAACGCGTGGCCTTTTTGTGAATACGATATCAATATAATATATACACGTACGGTACAGTCGGCCTAATAAGGGATGTTTCGGCACCAAGTATGTTTGGATCAATAATTAGTATCAGTAATATCTAAAACTTGATTTATTCGATTCGAGTGAGATATACAACCATGTTCCTACACTTCTCCACCCTATTCAACATATGACAAACATTAAGGGGAGGTTTTTAGTTGATTCCCTAGACTTCCATCAAGCTTAAAATTACTCCCCCTTGACCCCCTTTCAAGATAAATTTGTACATTTTTCGGTAGAAAAATGTCCCGGCCGAAGGCCGGTTCCCCTTAAATTACAGGCTCGCTATCGCTCGCCAGGAAAAAATCGACACCTAAATGGCACGAATGGTCTTAACATTGACAGAAATGGGGCGAGGGTTCTTAAAATCGCCAAACTAATGGGGCAAGCGTCTTTAAATCTCAAAAGCAATGGGGCTAAACATGAGGGAGAAAGAGGTTCAGAAATAAATCCTCCAGGTGGAAATCTCCCCTTAATGCAGCACAGAGCGAGCCAAACGTAATTTCATCATTCTGAGCCATGACTTATAAGCGCAACTGTACCTAAGTACTGTGTCAATTGCTTCCACCCTTCCTTTACACCCATAGTTAGATAATTAACCCTTTCAAGCTCCAATACGCGTTTCTGTTCTGTTTCTGGCTACTATTAGACGATTTTATTCAGATTAGTAACGGTATATGGAAGTCGAAGGGTTGATTGAGATAGTATTTACCCTTTTAATACCCACAGATCCTTCCTAAGCTGTATACAATCGTCTAATGATAGCCAAAATAAACTGCTAAAACGCGTCAGAGCTTCAAGGGGTTAATTAATCTGTAGAGACGCTGTGTGCACCATAATTTCCCATTTTGTATCGGTAACTTATGAGTTCTAAAGGTTGTCTTAGTACGTTCTTTGTAAATCAAGCCCAAGATTCGTGGTTAGAAATGAATGAAATTTAGAATGTTACATTTTTGGTTACATGATATATCTTTAATGATTTGAAATTACTGATGATGGAAACCGTTTAACAAAAACATGCTGAACTGCCTCAAACATTACTAAACATTACTTACCATTAATATCGTTAGGAAGACTTTTGAACATGGATCCAGACTCACAGGCCTCTAGGTAAATGGTCAACTGGAAAATGGTAGAAAGAGGTTCCATTAATGGAACAAATAAAAATAAAATATTCCAAAATGCTAAATTATGAAATTATTTGTGACTTGTTTAAGATTATATTTATTCTTCTAAAGTGCTTGATAATGACATTATTTGCGACTTCTTTAATATTATATTTATTCTTTTCTTATTCTTATGAATAAGGAGACTAATTGACTAGGTTAGCTTGTCAAAATATCATCTTTAGCTACAGCCTTGATGAGCTAAAGTGTAAAGTCAAGCGAGATACCAGACCACTGAATTTTCTATTAATTTCAATTATATGAATGATGCTCTGACTTCTACTGATATGCTTCTCAAATTTATATCTTGACATGACGAAGTTGCACAGTTTGATATCAAATTTGCAGACGGATCCGTCTGTCCATTAATGTTTTACTATGGCCCTAAGATATATGTAACTCATTCAAAATATGATGTTATTAAAAACAAAAAAATACATCAATAATAAAAAACACTGGTATGTCATTTTCTTCAGACTCCACGCATACAAAACGTGTTATATAGCTAACATTGCTAAGTGTTATCGTTCATCATAAAGGCATAAAACAAATATTCTTACCCACGGCTCATTTTCCTTACCTCCTTAAACTGTTTGTTGCGATGCATACCAAGGATGCCGTTCATGAAGTCCTTAGCGTAGAGGTATTTGGTGGGAAAGCCGAAGATGCCAGGTGCTCCGTGGTCGACCAGGTTGATGAAGACCCGATCGTTGGGCCCGCTACCCAGGACCTTGCCAGAACCCACGCCCCTCAGACCCTCAGCGTCGCCACTCAACACTTTCAGGAAGTTTTCAGGGGTCACTTCTTCACCGGTGTAATCTTTTGGCACACCCTCGTACACGTCGGGACCATCGGGCCGATTGATGATCTGGCCGGGCGTTGGGTTACTAAAAGATATAGTCATACATTAACCCTTCTTGCCAGGGCTCGCCATCCTAAGGACGTTATTGAGATCCTGGTGATCTGGCCGAAAAACGTCTTTAATAGGCTACCTGTATCTTTGTTATTTTAACTGCTAAAGAATTCCCACGCATCTCTAAACGTAGCTGTCTTTCGTATCTGTAGAATGGCGTTAAGTAGAGCTCTCTATGTCAACTGGTTCAGTTGGAATGACGATTTCCGTGCAGAGAGATTCGATGCGATGTTGGCAATATCGGACCTTTGCAGACACTAATCTCGTCATAGCATACAACAACATTGATCCGACGTCTCCTTCTTGTTTTCGTAGGTGCGGTGTCGCAAAGACAGGCTTTGTTTAGATGCGTCGGACGTACGGCTTTCAAACCAAGCTTAATAGGCTTTCAAGCTTACGGATTTTAAAATGACACCCGGGCTCCTGGCCATCTGCCGCGGTGTCATTTTAAAATGACACCCGGGCAGGAAGGGTTAAAACGGAGTTATTCTATTGCATATGTCTAGCTTCTATGTCAAGTTTACTCGTCAATTAACTGCTAACGACAAACCTAATATAAATATATAAAAAGTCAGTGATTGTGTTTACCACTATTATAGTTAGATATAGCAAAAATTCTATAACAACTGGAACTGCAGCTTTACTTATTAGAATTGGCTTTAGAGTTATGTATTATTGCCGCAACAGCAATATGACATCTATTTTGTTTAGTTACTGTTTATTACCTGTTCCATATGGTTATCCACATATTTCACTGTCGCCTCTATTGAATGGTATTCATGTTAAAGCGAAATTATTCAAATTACCCTAACATATAATGTATATTATTATATATATATATATTTGTTTTGTATTTATATATGTATTTATACATTTACATATAATATATACAGTACAGGTATATATATTTATCTATCAAATTTCTACCTTTTTTTTATGGATACTTTTGGACATTGAGAGGGTTATAATGCTTATTTGTTATATTGGTGGTTGTAGGGTGTAATGTATTAGTCGAAAACAACTTACTCCCTGTTGTTAGCGATGTCATCATACATCATAACGATGATATGGTCGTCGGGGACTCCGTGTTTGTGAAGGATCTGGTAGGCGTGACATACATCAGCCTGGAGTGTAGAGCCATAGAGTTACAAGGATATATAATGCATTATTATGTTTTCTACACCAACCAACTTCACCTCTAAACGTAATTAATGAAATCAACAAATATATGTGGCACTCCGAGGACTCGAACCTAGGATACTCACATCGAAATTCCGCGCACTATGCATTACGCTATCAAGACTGTACATACATAAAGCTTTTAATACAAACGTTTAATTTCTGGTATAGAGTTATTTTAAGTAATTGCAAGTGAGCCTGACATTGCAATAGCTAGAAGGCAAAATATGTGTATTATACATTCTCTGTTAAGGGGACATTTCCACTTGAGGGATTTTTTTCTTGACTCCTTTCTCCCTCATGTTTAGCCCCATTGCTTTTCTAATTTTAAGACGTTCGCCCCATTATTTTGACGATTTTAAGAACTTTCGACCCATTTCTGTCAATTTTAAGACCTTTCGTGCCATTTAGGTGTCGATTTTATCCTGGCGAGCGATAGCGAGCCTGTAATATAAGAGGAACCGGCTTTCAGCCGGGACATTTTTCTACCGAAAAATGTACAAATTTATCTTGAAAGGGGGTCTAAGGGGTGTAATCGTAAGCTTGATGGAAATATAAGGAACACAGTAAAAACCTCCCCTTTTGTTTTTTTGTTTTTTTTTAAGAGACAATGAACGGAGGAAGGAAAAACACAGATAAAACAAAAAGGTCCCTGTGCCTAAAGGCATCCTCCATTCATAAAATGTTTGTAACAACTGGATTTAAACATTTGTAGATTGTAAGTTTGTGGAAAGCAATTCGAGGGAAGTGAATTCCAAAGAGTAGTAGTTCTAGGGATAAATGAATTTTGATAAGCAGAAGTTCTGCATTGTGGAGGAGAAAGTGTAAATTCATGGGCGCTCTCAGCTGCCCTAGTTCTACGGGGAAAGATGTGGAGAGGCGGCACAATTGAAGCAAGTTCCTCAATTCAGTTGAGTAATTCATAAGTCAAAATCGAAACATATACCTCCCTTTGAAATTTTGTACATAATATACTCTGTTTCACAGGACCATATCAATCAGTTTGTTGTTACTGTTTTAACATTACAACAAAGTGAGATTTTTCAGTGCAGAGGACGGCAAATTAATTGTCTTCCTGTATTCGGAAAACATATAGTAACTGTTTAGAAATAGTGACAGGTTCTTTTTCAAATGAACCTATTCCTTAATATAACTATTGTAATATATGAGTTCATTGTATGTGACTTTATAGTAAATATTCTAAATCTACCAGCAGCCTAACACAGATGTCATTGAAAGCATTTCTTCTAAATAAACTTGACATCTTTCATCATATTTTATCAAAATTTAGTGTTGTGCAATTTATAGAAGCATATCAAACTTCACATATCGTGAATGAATAGTCAAATATATTACTTCAGTTTTCTTCTACTGTTAATTGCAAGCAGGCATCATTTGTTATATCTGACACAAGATAAGTATACGTGAAATACAAAACAATGGATTGATCATACTGACAAGGTTGAGAAAAGTCATATACTTTTTTGTTTAAGTTTGCATCAGTAGTACAGATATTTATCAGTAATCATTAAAGTTGTTCCAATGATTATATATACTGTATAAGAAGCTTGTGGGATATTTGTCTCATATACTGCATACTGATAAATACAAAACGCACACAAAAGGACGAAATATATAAAACTGCGCGGAATTTCGATGTGAGTATCCTGGGTTCGAGTCCTCGGAGTGCCACATGTATTTGTTGATTTCATTAATTGAGTTTAGATGTGAAGTTGTTTGGTGTAAAAAACATATTAAATCTTTCAGACCTGATCTTATCTAATATTGATAAGATTGAAATAACTTATATATGCATTTTGCAAAGGTAGTTGATATATCAATCTAATTATATTTGATCTCACTTTATATACTATATTTAAAATAATTTACTTTACATAACCAAATGTTTACGAATTTTGTAAGGCGGTGAGTAATTCATCAGTTATATGATGATTGAGCTTCCTATTACAGGAATTGCACACACATATATTATATATCAATGAGTCCGCAAAAATCTTACTTAAGGAATACCTATAATTATTTAGATACTGAATCAAACGAATCATTTGTACATAGGTGATAACGTTTGAATTGAGCAAAATGCTAAGTCAATCCATGAGACCCAAATAACCCAACTTGAGCACTACCTGGTGTCTGTAGTTCATCCATGTGTTTGATCCGGCCACCAGGACAGCCCAGAGGTCCCCTGAAGCTTCATTATCATTGTCAGGAGTGATATACGCCTCGCTCATCCCCGCACACACCACCACCACAGTCCACAACAGGGCGCGCATCTTTCTGGTTGTGGTAGAGAGAAATTAACCAGTCAGTGGTCAGCAATGAATGGGTAGATTAGGATGAAGTATGTGTGCGTGTGTATGTATTTAAAGGTTAGTGATAGCGCAAATGAATCACAATTCCAAAGACCTGCTCCGGGCTTAACTTTCGGAGGTATCTTCGGATTGGAGCCTGGAATATATTGACCGTCTTGGATGATGACTGTCTACCTCCATTATCAAGGGAGCTGCCGAAGCTGGGAGTCGACATAGTGGCCCTCTCTGAGGTGAGGCGGCCTGGCAACGGTGAGATTAGTTGCGATAGTTACACATTCTACTGGTCTGGATGGGGCAATGGTGCTCGCCAGAAAGGGTTGGCTGTTTCGATCTTTTCCGCCCTGGTTCCGAAGATGCAGGAAATTAAGATATGCAGCCTCACCACTGCCCCAACTTCAGCTTAACAAGGCCACAAACATAGTACAAGACAAGCCACCACGCACCCCTCTCGCCCGGAACGTAAAGTAACCCAGCACCGCCACCAGTCAGGCGGTTACCCCACACCCCAAGGGAATGGCTCGCGCCACACAAACCCTTCTCATCCGCACCAAACCCAAAGGCTTAACCCTTAACTGGCGGCGCGCAACATATGTCGAGTGAAATAAATTTGGACTAAGTGGCGGTGCAAGACAGCTGTCGAGCGCCATTTTCAGCACGTAATGTTGCTGAGAGAGAGAGCTGAGCGGTGGGACGAGCGTAGTAACCTTATGACCTCTCCCCACGACCACCATGGACCTACTGAACTGTATCCCACCCTTCTTCCCCCTTTCTCACTCGCTACACAGGGAATTATGTACGGAAATTACCTTATTATAGGGTTTTTGCACTCGTGTTGCACGATCGTTGCAAGAGAACCAGTGGTCGTACAAGGATGGTTCGGGTGTCATTGGAAAGCTCTGTTCACGCCCTTTCAGGGATAGATAGTTGTTTTATGCTCTGGGTCTTATTTAGGCATGAAAATTATCACTTAAACAACCCTATTTAGGGTTAAAAAAAAAAACGCTGTGCGGTACGGTCAAATAGACCGCCTAGCCCGCCAATAAGGTGTTAAGCATCTGGTATTTGGTGAGGTAGGTTCGATATTGACCCTAAAAGCACAGCTGGATTCGAGATCCGGCACAGGTAGGCCCGGCACTGCCAAACAAAAAGCCATGCACAGTACTTGCAGAGGTAGACTCAACATTATCAAAACCACAGCTAGAGTTATATATAAAGAATATATATATATATATATATAAATATATATATATATATATATATATATATATATATATATATATATTCTTTTCTTTTCTTAATAATATTTTGTTTCTATATATATACAAACGAAGGAAAACTAATAATAAGGACGGTCCACTTTATAGTGCATATTTTCAAATATTCTAAATCGTACAGATGAAACAGTCCAATGAAAGGAAATCTAAAATACATTATTTATAGACCGGTATTGTTACAACTGCAATCCAGTTGATTGTATTTTCCTAATTATTAACACAAAATAACCTCAAATTCTATAAGGTGGCTATCTATTATTTTGGAAAGCTAACATTTGATTTGTTATTGATTTGGAAAGAAAATATCAGTTATATTACTACTAAATGGCATACTTCACTTACTTGTGTTTAAGGAAGATATGAGGCAACACAGAACGATGAAGCTGGTGAGTTTCTGTGAGCAGAATAACCTGATCCAGGTGTAGTCCACCTTATATATCCCTTTGCCTGGACAAATGGTCAACAAAACACGCCCCTCTATTGCAAACAGCCAAAAACAACATCATCATCCTGTCCATGTAAAATATATATAGGATAAGGGAGATAACACACACGCCCCTCTATGGTAAATAGTCAAAAGCATTATCATCCTGTTCATACATATTATATATGTGATAAGAGTGATAACCGGTGGTGTGACGTGCATGTGGTGGCTTATACAAATATCAATGCGGCTTTGTTTTCATATGGTTTGAGAAAAAGTGAGAATGAAAATAAAGCAAAATAATTGCAATAATGAAAAGAAACAGGAAAACAGACACCCTGTCAAACACACACACACACACATATCTATCTATCTATCTAGCGGCCTCCCAGAAGCTGGGTGTGCTCAACCGCCTCAAGGGGTTCTTTACCCCTGCACAGCTTCTTGCTCTGTACGTCCTTGTATCCTTGTATTGAGTATTGTTCACATGTGTGGGGAGGATCCTCTCTCACAGCACTTCTAGACAAAGTAGAAAGGAAAGCCTTTCGTATTATTAACTCCCGTCAAATCCCTGACTCTCTGCAATTTCTCTCTCTCTTCACCGCAATGTTGCATCTCTCTCGCTATTCTATCGCTACTACAATAATCAGTGTTCCTCAGAGCTCTCCCAGTGTATACCCCCTATGTAGTGTACATAGAACCCGTCAGGCATAATCTCACCCCTACTCTGTGCAACTCTCCAACTTAAAAGTGAAACGATACTCCCATTATTTCTTCTATTCAACAGCTGAGCTCTGGAACTCTCTCCCTGAATCCATCTTTCCTTCATCCTATGACTTAAATTGCTTCAAACTCCGTGTGTGCAGGCATTTTGGCTCGAACGTTCCTTGATTTTGACCCTGTCACTTTTTCAACTTTGGGGGAGGCACTCGTCACAGGCAGTTTTGTCTCTCTCTTCCACATACCAAAAAAAAATAAAAATAAAAAATAAAATAAAATATATATATTATATATACTGTATATATATACCGGTATATATAATTATATATAAAACAAAAAACAAAAATTATACGTAGAGGTAGTGGTATGCACTGAGAGAGCTCCCAGGAACTCTGATTATTATAATAGCGATGGAATAGCGAGAGAGATGCAACATTGCGGTGAAGAGAGAGAGATTGCAGAGAGTCGGTGAGTGGACGGGAGTTAATAATACGAAAGGCTTTCCTTTCTACTTTGTCTAGAAGTGCTGTGAGGGAGGATCCTCCTAACACATGTGAACATTACTCAATACAAGGATGCACTGTGCCCCTGTACAGAGCAAGAAGCTGAGCAGGGATTAAGAACCCCTTGAGGCAGTTGAGCACACCCAGGTTTTGAGAGGCTGCCATAGCAAGACTGGTAGTATGGTCCTTCCAAGAGAGAGTAGAAGAAAAAGAGACACCAAGAATACTGAGAGAAGATGAAGGGTTGATTTTGGTATTGCTGAAGTATAAGGGATAATCCTCTGGGATTTCACAGCGGGTAGATAGATGGAGAGATTGGGTTTTGAAAGCATTATAGGTAACAAGGTTTTCTCTGCCCGAATTGGAAATGGTAGTTATATCAGAAGATAAGTGTTGTATGGCTTCATTACGTTTGTTTTGAGGGATTGCTGGCTGGGGCGTTCTGGAAAACTAATAAAAAACCAAACTAATCCAGACCTTACACCTTCTTAGTATCAAGCCCAGAGAGGGTAGAAAGTACATTTTTAGAATATATTAGGATATTAGGCATAAGTAGGAGAGAGGGGGGTGGAGAGGGAGGAATAGCACCGGAATCATCCAAAGTAGAGTTTCTAGCAAATTTTGAGTGAAGATTTCAGCTGTGTTAGAGGAAGAAGTGAAGGTTGTGCCATCAGAGTGGAAAATGGGAGGGAAAGAAGAGGAAGAAAAAGTGTTGGAGAGGTTTTTGGCTAGATGCCAAAAAGCGTGGGAAGAGTTAGAGTTGGATAGTACAGTGCATTTATTTTTTATGAAGAGTGTTTGGCAAGTTGAAACATAGGCAGAAATATAGGAAGAATTAGATTCTTGAGTTTTAAGGCGTCGGTACTGTTTGAATGCTTCCTCCTTATTGTGGACAGCAGTAGAACCAGCGTGAGTAAACCAAGATTTGTTTTCATTAGTCTGAGAGAAAGAAAATGGAATGTATGCCTCCATGCCCGATAGGATTCCCTTTCCAGAGGAAGTTTGGCATTGTCTACCCAACCTTAGCCGTTTCTGTCTGTCTCTTTTCCTGTACTACTTTTCATACTTCGGGGGCAGGGGCTAGAAATCCTCCTCCTTTTGTAAAATTCACCTACTAGACGAGACAGAGAAAGGGACGAGGGAACGCGAAAGTGGTCTCGACCCCTAAGAATTGGAACTTTAAATGTTGTCTCTGTTTGGGCTCTGTCTCGAGTTGGCCACCCACAGCTATGGGGTATGTGCATGAGTATATACATGCATACATGCTTACATTAACACAAGTCACAAAGTCATGTTGGTGGCAATATACTAGAGGCGATAATATATCCGACCGAATCAGTATATTTCCATCAAGTTCACATTGGCCAAAATAGTGTTTTTTTGTTTTCTATGTGAATGAGGGAGACAAACGGCAGAACTGCCTGTATCGAGTGCCTCCCCCAGAGTTGAACGACTTTCAATTACACATTACACAACCAACCACTAGAATCAGTTCCTTCATACAAATATCTTGACGTCCACCTCTCCACCAACCTAAGATTCAACACCCACATTCATCACATACAAAGTCAGGAAAACCACACACTAGGGTTCTTGAGGAGAAATTTACACAATTGTACACGAGACATCAAACACATAGCTTATAACACCCTTGTTCGCCCAACACTGGAGTACTGCGCCGCAGTATGGTATCCATACACACAATCTATCATTAACACACTTGAACCAATTAACACAAAAGCAGCCAGGTTCATCACACACAATTACACGCAAACCCCAGGCATCACAACCCGTATACAAAATCGAATACACATGGAAACCCTTAACACACGAAGACTCAGGCACAGACTCACAGTAATGTATAAAATCACACACAATTATATTGACATTAAAAAAAAAAATACTTACACAACTCAAACACCCGCAACACTCGTAACACACATTCTCATAAGTACCAAACATACCACACTAATACTGACTTCTACAAACACTCATTCTTTCCACGAACCATACGGGATTGGAACAGTCTCCCAGAAGATACAATAAATAGCCCTACACTAGACACATTCAAACACAGAATAAACTAACATTTCGCCCACATCACACACACACCATAAACCCTCCACTTAGCTCCCCCCATCCTCCACCCTAATACCCTTATATGTGTGATATGCGCAAGTCCAGCAGCCTACATATTATCAATCGAGATTTGTCTCTAATTTACTTGCCGGCCGTTCCATAGCTGCAGTTGTGGATGGCCATAACTCACTTCGTCATCCTATCAACTTCGGTGTTCCTCAGGGCTCTGTCCTATCTCCTATTCTCTTTCTAATTTTCATAAATTATTTTCTCAAATGTACCTCTAGTCCCATCCATACAAACACAGACAACTCTACCTTACACTACTCAATTAGTTTTTCTTAACACACCAACCAGCAATCCCTCAAAAACAAACGTTATGAAGCCATGCAACACTTATCTTCTGATCTAACTACTATTTCCAATTGGGCCAGAGAAAACCTTGTTGCCTTTAATGCTTCCAAAACCCAATTTCTTCATCTTACTACCCATCCGGAACTCCCAGAGGACTATCCCTTACACTTCAACAATACAAAAATCAATCCTTCATCTTCTCTCAATATTCTCGGTGTCTCTTTTTCTTCTGCTCTCACTTGGTAGGACCATATTACTAGTCTTGCTAAGGCGGCCTTCCAAAAGCTGGGTGTGCTCAACCGCCTCAAGGGGTTCTTTACCCCTGCACAGCTTCTTGCTCTGTACAGGGGCACAGTGCGTCCTTGTATTGAGTATTGTTCACACGTGTGTGGAGGATCCTCTCACACCGCACTCCTAGACAAAGTGTAAAGGAAAGCCTTTCGTAACTCACAATATACTGTTTTGCACTTAGTGGATCATATCATTCATCTAGTCAGGAAACCCACATTGATATGGAAACTGTTATAATTAGCAGTCGATCCGGTACAGGAAGTGATCGATAATGGCAGGCACACTCTTGAAATTAACACCTCACGAGCGGGCCCGTCAGTTTTTTTCCACTACGCGCCAAGCGGGGATTTTTTTACCCTAAATGGCCTTGTTTCCGTGCTCTTTTTCATGCATAAACAAGAGCCAGAGCGTAATACAATTATGTATCCCTGAAAGGGCGTAAATTGAGCTTTCCAATGACACCAGAACCATCCTTCTACGACCACGCGTTCTCTTGCAACGATCGTGCAAGACGAGTGCAAAAACCCTAAAATACGGTTATTTCCTTATATAATTCCCTGTGTGGCGAGGTAGGGAGGGTGGAGTTATGTGGAGTAGATGTCAGTAGGCGCGCGAGGTCCGTGCCGAGCGGTCATGAGGCAACCTACGCTCCTCCCGTCGCTCGTCTCTCTCTCAGAGCCATTCTTGCTCAAAAATTGCACACGGACTAAAGTCGGGCCCCGCCACATACTCCAGGTTTTTAGATACAGACTTAAGTCGGGCCCCGCTAATAAGGGGTTAAGGATCTTATCGCTTTGTGAGAGCTTGACCACATAGGTATTTGTCAAGCAGACTAATAGACTTGGGAAGCAAATCATGGATAGATTCTCTGAAATGGTACGCTATGATGAAGATCAGGAATGTTATAGCGTAGAATTGCCGTGGCGGAAGAATTCACATAAATTACCCGATAACTTTAAGTTCAATTAGCTTTAGGAAGATTAAGGGTACTACAGCGTAACTTTGTGAGTGATCCAATATATTGTGAGCATTATAAAGCGGTTCTGGAGGATCAACTACAGAGAAGTTTCATAGAGAAGGTTGAGAAAAATAAAGCCGCAACATATCCCTGTCATTACTTGGCGAATCGTGGAGTTCGAAAGTACAGTAAAACCACGCCCATAGGTGTTGTGTTTGATTGTTCAGCGGAGACAGGCCCAGAAAATTACTGTCTCTATATTGGTCCATCATTAATGTCTGACTTAAGGGACTTTTTTCTGGACCCCTTTCTCCCTCATGTTTAGCCCCATTGCTTTTGAAATTTTAAGACGTTCGCCCCATTAGTTGGATTATATTAAGAACTTTCACCCTATTTCTGTCAATTTTAAGACCTTTCGTGTCATTTAAGTGTCTATTTTTTCCTGGCGAGCGTTAGCGAGCCTGTAATTTAAGAGGGATCGGCCTTCGGCCGGGACATTTTTCTACCGAAAAATGTACACATTTATCTTGAAATTGGGTCTAGGGGGTGTAATTTTAAGATTGATGGAAGTCTAGGAAACAAACTAAAAACCTCCCCTTAACCAAGGTGTTGTTGCGATTTTGATGTGGTCACTACGCCTGGGAGAATGACATAGAAAAGGCCTTTCCTTGGGTGGGTCTCTGTGAAGGGGATCGAGATGTGGCCAGTAGACCCTATGGATCCAGATAGTCTGTATGAGATTGATAGGCTTAAGGTTGTCCTGTTTAGTTCTACCTCTGGTCAATTTCTCTTGAATGCCACTATACAGAAACATTTATCAACGGTGGTGGCTGATCAAGAACCTATTTCTAAATTGGTTAGGGGTATACTATATATCTATATACGGTATAATACTGTATATAGATAACTTACAGGCTACTGGTAACACCTATTAAAACTTGAAACTGTTATAGTGGGAAGCCCGTAAGATCTTGAAAAAAGTGCCGACCTCTCATTACGTGAGTGGGTCACGAACACCATGGAACTGATGGGAATAGCTTCTGTCCATACTTTTAACCCATGACCAGGTACAGTCAAAGTTTAAGTGTAATGTAAGTAATAGGTTTGTAGGATAATAATCATAATTATATGATTTAGTATAATTGGGAAGAATATTAAATTATACTCTGTATTAGATATTGGGTAGTATGATATCATTCCTATGAACTAAGGTAATCATTATAAAAAGGTAAATATTTCCCAACCGATTCGCGCATTCGTGAAATAGGAGGGCTCCCACAAACCGACTTGGAAGTCACTTGCTCGCTAGATCCCACCGAAACAACGCCGATCGTTTCTCTCTCATTACATTCCATTACCATGTTAGTACTAACCTCATCGTGTATTTCCACCAATGCACTGATAATCTATCATCACTCATCATGCCGTAAGTTAAGAGGCCCCCTTCAGTTCATCTCTATTCATCCCTATTCATCAAATTAGTTTCACTCACCTTCTCTTGTCACCCAAAATCATTGCCATCTCTTTACCCTTGTGTACAGTACCACCAAATGTCACCATAGTCGTCGACCACACACCAATGTCCAGGTAAAGCTTTCTATTATTTGTTTTTTAACCCTTTCCCTGCGGGTGACGTTCTGGAACACATAGGCAATTTACAGCAATTTCCAGGCTTTAAAAGCCTGTAAAAGCCATAGAAATCGAGTGTCAGTGGGCGGGAGCATGAGGGACCTCCCTCCGACCCTCAGAGCAGCCAGCCGCTCACTGGGGGAGACTGTGTCTTGCGCGGGTGTCTCACAACAGTGTTGCCGAGCGAGCGAGAGCTAATAATTAGCGAGTTTTCCCGAATGTCTATGGCAACGCTGCGGGTGAACCCCGCCACCTACAAAGCTCGTTCTGGTCTCATTTTGAAGCTATTTTCGCCTAGTTTTCAGCAGAATACAGTTCATTTAATGCAGACACTTGATAAATTATTCAGGAGTGCCTGAATATGCCCTAAATAGTGCAAATAAGCCTGCAGCATAAGTGTTAATGGTTATACAGTGCACTTAAGTCATATCGATAAGGAATGACCACAATTCTTCTTGGTTCTTTGTAGCTTTTAACCCTTTCACGCATTTATGACGCAGAGGTTGCCAGATTATCAATAAGAAATAGACACTTATAATTACCTCTCCAAAATTAGTTTTCTGCCCACAGCTAACTCAAAGACAACTGCAGAGGTTGAAGAAACTAAACTAAAGGTTTCTAAATACCCTTGAAGGTAACAAAGGCTTTAAAGTATCCCCAATAGGCTCAAAATTGCGTCATATGTCGGAGAGGGTTAAGGGCGAGTCAGGCAAAGGTTCCGTCCATTAATTATCCTGCCCTAGAACAGGCACAGGAGGAATATTCAGTCCCATTAACCCCTTTCGTACCGCAGACGTCTTTGTTATTTTATTCTAGCTATATTTAGACGATTTTGTGCAGCTTAAGAAAGATATGTGGTAGTAAAATTGGTAAATTTACATAGTTCGAAACTTGTTGATTGCTGGAGGTCCTTTTTCAACTGAAAACAATTGTTTAACAGTAGACAAAATTAAGTTAAAATGACGTTGCCGGTACTGAAGGGGTTAAAAACAATACAGGTTGCAGGCAGCAGACGACACAGCTGGGCGCCACAACAACAGCTGGTCTGTTGTGGCTGGCCATCCGAGGCTGTTCGGCCAGGCAGCCTAGGAAGCATCAACAACAACAACAATTGGCCCTCCCGGATCCTACAACTAGGCCTAAGTTTATCTATATTATAAAACAAAATATTAAAATAAAACTGTCATCAAACAATAATAATACTTAAGTTTTTTCATGAGATGATGAAGGTGGACGAATATGAGAGAGATTGATGTCAAGAATGAGAAAGCCCGTGTTCCAAGACATTTTGAGGGGTCTTTGGGTAATTGCCCCCCCCCCCCCCCCTGGGGACTTCCAAGTATGGAACTTCTGACAAAAGTATAGTGTGCTTGTGTGATGTAGTGTTAATGAGAGAAAGAGAATGTGTATTTAACCCATATTGGCTTCTTTAATGGCAGCATAACAATACCCGATTAGGATAACATAATCGAAGGGATGAACGTTGGTAAATTTCGATATATGACATGCATATGTATTTGTTATATACCAGGTTTTTACTTGACTGGAAAAGATGAGAACACGCAAGAACACAAACACAAAGGTAATAGAGGATAATATAACACAGAGTACAAACATAGGTTATTCTTATTCACACAAAATCATATGGTTAGAGGTGCAATCTTACATAAGACAGGGATAGGTTTCAAATAGCAGCACGATCGAGGATCCTCTAGGCGTCTCAAGGGGAAGACACAGGCAGGTTCTGAAGATCTGTGAAGACGTTGCTGTCTGGTATTCCCTCCGACGTCCTGGTCCATGGTGGTGGTCCTGTCGTGTGATGGTGACAGAAGTTAGGGGAAGACTTCCTTGAAGATCTCTGAAGACTGTAGAGGTGAGGGTCTTACATGAAAAATGAGCCGTTACACCAGTGTCTTACGCTCTCGTATCATGGGATTAAAGTAAGGAGCCGTTTCACCAGTGTTTTACGCTCTCTTTTACAATCCAGACCTAGACTTCAGCAGATGGGTGAAGACTTCCTTGAAGATCTCTGAAGACTGTAGAGGTCGAGGGTCTTGCATGAAAAACGAGCCGTTACACCAGTGTCTTACGCTCTCGCATCATGGGATTAAAATAAGGAGCCGTTTCACCAGTGTCTTACGCTCTCGCTTACAATCCAGACCTAGACTTCTATGTGATTCTCTAGTGGAACTTATATGATGGAATCTTGGGATTGTTACGAATACAATCCGTTACACCAGTGTCTTATGCTCTCGTATCGTAAGGACTAAGTAGGGAGTTGTTACACCATTGTCTTACAACCTCCACTACAAATCCTGACTGAGAAGGAAGCCGTTACACCAGTGTCTTACGCTCTTCCAACCAGCCTTCCTATGTTTGTGGGTTTACTAGAACTAGAGCGCTCACTCCATGTGGCATACTCTAATTATACTAAAGTCCCGTACCAAGGCAATGTAAGATTGTTAGGTGGCCACCAGTGTGGTCTAACAAAGATATGAGCAAATCCAAGGTACCTTTGAGAAATGTGTCGAGTAGTTCCACCAGTGTCTTACTCCCTCAAAGCAATTTCTCGGTATAGATAATCCCAAGTCTTCCAGATATCTCTCGGCCGTGCCTTTAAGATATCTTTCCAACTGTACCACTTCTGGATTTGGCTGGGGATGTCTTACCAATTCCGTCGTTCCTTCCGGCTGCGCATCTCGGATCTATAAGGGCGGTTGTGCGCAGAGGAGGGTGTGTGTCATCGGTGGTAGCCCTTCTCAAAATCCGCGCCACGGCGGTGGTGAGTCTCCGGGCAAGATGGGCGCGTGGTGGTTTTAGATTTATGGACAGTTTTCTCCCCTGTGTCTTGTGGTTGGCCTTCCTTGGTTTTACTGGTGGTGTTGGAGGTTAGCCTTATCGTTAAGTCTTTTCCTGGTGTAGGGGGAAGTGGCGAGGTGATGGTGGCGACCCGAGCCTGCCGGGGTGAGGAGGCTCTTGTGTCCTCTTGTCTTTTTTGGCGTGGCAACAGGAGTTGTTTTTATACTGGTGCTTCCATCTCCTCCTTTGTTTTTCTCTCCTATCACAGTATTTATGTTATTCCTGCCAATAATTAAAGAGCCAGTTAGGCATAATTATTACGAGAATATAAACATCCTTGTTTGATGTTATATATATAAACAAGATTGAATTTACATCACAAATAGAGTTACGGTATGGGTAGGGGTGTTAAATGGGTGGCAATATTGCTATTCCATTGAACAAATCATAGCTTTCTAGATCACTGAGTTTTATTTATATGATAAAATACTCACTACTATTTGAGAATATAATTGCATCACAGTCAAGGACAAATACATGCAAATCGCCAATATGCATATAATATTATAACTTCTTAAATAGACATATATTAAATTCCCATATTTGGCTAAACAGAGAAACAATAAAACAAAAGGTGTTAGAAGGCTTAATCCACATACAGTAATTATGGAAACATGAATTATTTTATTCTGACGACTTGCCACCCAATTCCAACCTGTAACTCTATGATTACACGAAAAATGGCTATATAAGAGATTAGGACCTAATATCGTATATACTGTAGGTTGTCATGGTTTTCCCCAGATCGATAACAGAATAATGTTATCTCTGTATGTACTTAGGTTACTATCAGGAGACTGATTCCTCCCAACAGACTAGTCACACATACACTGGACAGCAGACATTTTGTGTAGTGATTTTGAATAAATTATTATAATTATTTGCTCAACTATTGAATTAACAAATCTTAGGATAACAATACTGGTCATGTGACTAATAGATGTATGTATTGTTATTAGTAAATTAAGGATTAGTTAACTTGCATGCTTTGTGTACACCACAATTCAGCATGATGATGAAAAGTTGTCCTATGTTATTATCCGGAAGTATCCGTAGCCCTCCCCTCAGACAATGACCTCAACTTGTTAGCATATTGTACCACATGATCGCTGTGACTACGTGGGCAAAGCTTATCCAGAATCAATTTGGTGCCGAATAGTTCTTGCAGAAGGACCTGAAAGAAAGCAACGTCCTCAGGTTTGAGTTATGCATAATTATTCATTAATTAGATATTATTAGTCCTCCTGTACCCGACCAAGGAAAGTGATTATCCTGTAAATAGGGTTAAGACTCTAGGCAACAGAAATTCGAAGTTATATTTTGATATTTTTTAAATGGTGACAAAAACATTTGTTTGTTTGTATTGATATACAGGCTATGTATCATTAATTAAAGAGTGACATGAAAGTTTGCTTTGCTATGGATAGTATAGAAAAGGAGCTTACAAACAGACATTCAGATTAATGTTTTATTTTTTTCGATAGAAAGGGTGAATTTAATATGATAAGAAATTGGTAATATACTTTGAATATCATATTAATTCAACGAAACCAAATATAAGTTTGTTAACTTGCCCTAACTACTCAACCTTAATGTGCTTCCACTCTGACAAATGTTCCGTAACTTTGTGTTACAGAATAAGGTTACAGTAATATGTAATGATATGTTCCAAAACATTTTTGGAACATACATAGAGTTCTGTAACTAAGGCACAGCTTTCACTGGGTAAGCGGTAACATGTAACATGTTCCATAACCACTAACGCGGTTACCAATGTCTTCCAGAGAGTGCACCTCAATTATCTAGGTACGGCACTGATGCAATCAGAAAAAAAAAACTAATTGTCGAGGGTAGAAACATATATATATTTTTGTTCGAGCCCAGCTTGTCTAGGACCCTCTCAGTACCAGCGTCCTCTGATTTACCTGCGCGGTACCTAGATTGGAAGGGCAGGGGACTAGGGTGGGATACTATAACGGTTGATTGTCTGAGACTGCTACCAAATACGAAATACTGTTGCAACACTTGGAACAGCAGTGTTTTGGAGGGCAAGTAACCTCGAGGGGTCGCATGACCTGATGTTGCTTGTTTTCCTTTGTACCCTTTAAATAAGAGGTTTTCCTTAGTTTTTCTTTAGGGAGGTTGTCAAACCTCCCAATTTAGAAGACACAGTACAAGACATTCAACACAAATTTGACCCAGCAATTACAAGTGCTTCACTCATTCCCCCATATAAAACTATTTTTATAGGAGACATTAATTTGCCCGAAATAACATCATCAAATATTGATAACAACACTTTCATTAGAACATTAAAGGGAGCTAATATTGATCTACTGAAATGATGGGTAGCTGAAAAACTGAACTGGACACCTGATGTTTGTGTTATATATGGCGGATTTTTGTTTACATTGAATGCTGCTCCATCTGAAAAAATGCTAGATGATCTTGGAGCTCTTGTACACTACGTGCATTAAAAGGAAAGAACGGTCATATAAGTATTTACCTCTGCCAACTTGTGCCCACTTTGCAATCAGACGTTATGCAAACTAAACATTGATGTAAATGAGCAGATTACAAAATTGTGTGATAGTGACGGTATTGTCACCATCTGCACTGATCTGGCTGTCAAACGGAGCACAGGTGATGTTGATGATATGTGTTTTCATGTTTTGGAGGACCTACAAGTTCCTATACGTCTACTGACTACTATAACTAAACCATGTTCCAAATTTAAACTCTACTTTGATTGAGAAAAAGGTTAAGAACAAAATTATATTAAATAAAATATAAAATAATATAATATATTAAGAATAAACTGTATAATGCTTCAAATGTGAACAACCACTATGTTAAGAAAGGCCAAAATATTCCTGCCATTAGGAATACTAATCAACAAGCCAAGCTGTTCGGCCAGGCAGCTTAGGGAACAACAACAACAACAACAAGCCAACAGCCATACCTAGACAGAGGGGTCAGGAGGAGGTTCGGGGGTAGAAGTAACTCTGCTTATACACATACCTATACATCAAGGATTGGGAGATGGTCAGGAGGAAATGACAACTCTGCTAACACACTCACATACTACAGGGTCGGGAGGATCGTCAGTGGGTGAGAAGAATGCAGCTAATGCTCGCACCTACTGTATACTAGAAGGTCGGGTGGTAGGAATAATGCTCACACCTACTGTATACTAGAAGGTCGGGTGGTAGGAATAATGCTCGCACCTACTGTATACTAGAAGGTCGGGTGGTAGGAATAATGCTCGCACCTACTGTATACTAGAAGGTCGGGTGGTAGGAATAATGCTCGCACCTACTGTATGCTAGAAGGTCGGGTGGTAGGAATAATGCTCGCACCTACTGTATGCTAGAAGGTCGGGTGGTAGGAATAATGCTCGCACCTACTGTATACTAGAAGGTCGGGTGGTAGGAATAATGCTCGCACCTACTGTATACTAGAAGGTCGGGTGGTAGGAATAATGCTCGCACCTACTGTATACTAGAAGGTCGGGTGGTAGGAATAATGCTCGCACCTACTGTATACTAGAAGGTCGGGTGGTAGGAATAATGCTTTATGATACCCGCACCACCAATAGTTGGTCAAGGGTAGGGTCAGTGGGTCGGGATCAAAATTGTTCAGCCTACAACCAGCCACCTTCTGTATTGTCAGAGGTGCAGGAGATGAACAAAGATAATTCACATCATGAAGGACATTAAAGTCACATAAATTATGTCTATCCTAATGATGCCTCTAATATAAACGTCATTAATTATAATGAGACAGCAACACGAACATTGGATGCTATAACTGTGGGGAGTTTAATCATGTACAGACTAACTGTAGATTCAATCAAACTTGAATGTGACAACTGCCTTCATCTTGGACACAAGAGTCGTCTCTGTCGGTAATATAGCACATAGGGGTGTGGCGAAGAAGTATTTGCCGGTGAAACAATAATAAAAGATTCTTTAATTGTTGAATATATAAATGTTCAGTAATTACAGTCAAATCTAGACGAGGTGATGCTTTTAATGAAACATATAAATATTGACATACTATGCGTTAGTGAGTCTTGGCCCCTTCCCCATACCCCTGATGCTTGTTAATATACCTAATTATAACATTTCGATATGATAATGGATGTGGTAGTGGTGTGTGTGTTTATGTAAACTATGTTCTGCAAGATAATGAGATTGATATAAATGTTCCCAGGCAGCCAGGCATTGAGGATGTAAACTAAAACAGACACAGGTGCCAGATCCATGGTTGTACAGGGACTGATTGATCGATTGCTTTTATTTAGTAAGAGTTACATACATAACAAGAGGCAGAGCATATACAATATTGCAAAAAGCACCCCAGTTTCGCATAACACTCCCACAAGGATAACCTATTAAAGTTTAATAAACTTATTTCCAGTAGGGTCCAAGTTTGTGGGGCAAGACTGACAGTCTGTGAGGGAGTAAAGCATGCTACAGTATAGAGTAAAGTTCACCGCATTCTATATCTCTATCCTCTCAAATTTACTTGCTAAAGACTTAAAAATATAAAAATACTAAAAATATTTACAACAATTTTAATACCAGTGCCGGCATCTCCAAATTGGTACGGTACAGTAGTCAACAATACAGCACAACATCTGAAACACCAGTACCAGTACTGTACGGTACTGATATGTTAATTGGTACGGTACAGTAGTCAACAATACAGCACAACATCTGAAACACCGGTACCAGTACTGTACGGTACTGATATGTTAATTGGTACGGTACAGTAGTCAACAATACAGCACAACATCTGAAACACCGGTACCAGTACTGTACGGTACTGATATGTTAATTGGTACGGTACAGTAGTCAACAATACAGCACAACATCTGAAACACCGGTACCAGTACTGTACGGTACTGATATGTTAATTGGTACGGTACAGTAGTCAACAATACAGCACAACATCTGAAACACCGGTACCAGTACTGTACGGTACTGATATGTTAATTGGTACGGTACAGTAGTCAACAATACAGCACAACATCTGAAACACCGGTACCAGTACTGTACGGTACTGATATGTTAATTGGTACGGTACAGTAGTCAACAATACAGCACAACATCTGAAACACCGGTACCAGTACTGTACGGTACTGATATGTTAATTGGTACGGTACAGTAGTCAACAATACAGCACAACATCTGAAACACCGGTACCAGTACTGTACGGTACTGATATGTTAATTGGTACGGTACAGTAGTCAACAATACAGCACAACATCTGAAACACCGGTACCAGTACTGTACGGTACTGATATGTTAATTGGTACGGTACAGTAGTCAACAATACAGCACAACATCTGAAACACCGGTACCAGTACTGTACGGTACTGATATGTTAATTAATAGTATACAAAATAATTCCTTTATAGACCCATATCCTGTTCAACAAGGTGTCTCTTCACTGCTTTTTTTTTTACTTTGAGCTTGAATGGATACCTTGAATATTGTTAGGCAGTGCATTCCATGTCTATATAACTGTGTAAAAGAAGGAGTGGGCGGCTATCCCTTGTATTGCTGGTACAGAGAAATTATGCTCACTGCGTCTCGTCCTGACTGAATGTACATTCGAAGTCCTGTGAAAATTTTCAGTGAGATATGATGGCCCTACATTTTTATAGATATTGTGTACATGATTTAGTTTAAGTTGTTTGACTCTGTCCTCTACTTTCAGCATGTTATTCTGTTCTAGTTCTGCCCTTCCAATGTGCATTCTTTGACCTAGACCCATGATCAATCGGACTACTCTATTTTGTGATGTCTGTAATTGTCTTTTAGCTTTACTGGTCAGTCCTGAAAACCATGAAGAGCAGGCATAATCAAAGTGTGCTTGGATTAGAGCGGAACATAGCGTTTTTTGTTTTATATATCCTGATTTAATGAATTTGCTTGCCTATATAAGAATCTTAATCTTGTGTTTATCTTTGTTATGATTGTTTGAAATGAGCACTCACCTGTGGCATATTGATCCAAATGTGTTCCTAAATACTTAACTGTTTTTACCCCTTTTATCAATTGTTTATTACATGTAATTGTAAAGTCTTTTATTTTCTTTACCTTTGACTTCGAGCCTACTATCATGGTTTCAGTCTTTCCTAAGTGAAGAGACAACTTATTATCTATCATCCATTTATCACAAGATTCAATCTCTAATTTATGGAATAACCTGCCCACTGCTATACACAAATATGGGTAACTTAACTATTTTAAAATCTAAATTTACTAATTTTATGTTAGGTAACTCTATAAGCCTTTATTTAATATATTTTTATATATTTATATATGACATGGCAACTTTGTTGGTGATAGATGTGTACTGTACCAATCGATCCATTTCAGATACATAAACATTTCTTGGTGTGGTCAAAATGGAGTTGTGGAAGTGGATGGGTCTGGTGGTGGTGGTGATTTCGTGTGGTGGGACTGAAACCTTTGTGGTAGGATCTCAGTCTGAAGGAGAGGTGTGGGCGGTGTTGTTGGCTGGATCCGTTGGATGGTTCAACTACCGACACCAGGTGACAAGATTTTTTACTATACTCTGTTTATCTTAATCAGGTGAGAAGTATATTCCCCTAGCAGCCGATTTCTTAACACTCAATTACTGAACAAGAACACTGTTATTTCTCTGCTTCATATTGGAGATTGCTATAATATTTCACGATATACTTCATTATCAATATCAAGTAAGGACTCGGAAATCAAGATACGGACGTGACAATTTCTCACCATGTTAAGATTAATTGGGAATAGTACCTAATATATATATATATATATATGTATGAAGTTGCAATAAGCAGGCAGTTTGCAAGTTCATCCATCTTGAAAAATACAATACTATAGTAATTACTAAGAAAGCCATGAAATTCTCTACTTTTGGTATTATGATTTAAGTTCAAGATACCATTACACATACAGCAATCTAACCTTAGCATGAAAGAGGTAATCCTATAACGCATGATATAATTACGTATTATTAGCCAGAATAATATTATAATGGTGTTCCCATAGTGAGGTGAGCATATACTGTCTATAACACTATTATAATGGTGTTCCCATAGTGAGGTGAGCATATACTGTCTATAACACTATTATAATGGTGTTCCCATAGTGAGGTGAGCATATACTGTCTATAACACTATTATAATGGTGTTCCCATAGTGAGGTGAGCATATACTGTCTATAACACTATTATAATGGTGTTCCCATAGTGAGGTGAGCATATACTGTCTATAACACTATTATAATGGTGTTCCCATAGTGAGGTGAGCATATACTGTCTATAACACTATTATAATGGTGTTCCCATAGTGAGGTGAGCATATACTGTCTATAACACTATTATAATGGTGTTCCCATAGTGAGGTGAGCATATACTGTCTATAACACTATTATATGGTGTCCCCATAGTGAGGTGAGCATATAATGGTGTTCCCATAGTTATAACACTATTATTATAATGCTGTTCCCATAGTGAGGTGACCTTATACTGTCTATAACACTATTATAATGGTGTTTCCCATAGTGAGGTGAGCATATACTGTCTATAACACTATTATAATGGTGTTCCCATAGTGAGGTGAGCATATACTGTCTATAACACTATTATAATGGTGTTCCCATAGTGAGGTGAGCATATACTGTCTATAACACTATTATAATGGTGTTCCCATAGTGAGGTGAGCATATACTGTCTATAACACTATATAATGGTGTTCCCATAGTGAGGTGAGCATATACTGTCTATAACACTATTATAATGGTGTTCCCATAGTGAGGTGAGCATATACTGTCTATAACACTATTATAATGGTGTTCCCATAGTGAGGTGAGCATATACTGTCTATAACACTATTATAATGGTGTTCCCATAGTGAGGTGAGCATATACTGTCTATAACACTATTATAATGGTGTTCCCATAGTGAGGTGAGCATATACTGTCTATAACACTATTATAATGGTGTTCCCATAGTGAGGTGAGCATATACTGTCTATAACACTATTCCATTGCTGTTTTCCCTTGTAATAATTTAGATAAGGATCAATGTGTATGTCCTCTTTACTATATTGCCTCAATTTGTCTGTAACAGGCTGACGTATGCCACGCCTACCAGATTCTCCATAAACACGGGGTGCCGGACGATCACATTATTGTTATGATACACGACGATATAGTCAATCACAGCATGTAAGCAATTAATGTTCTGCAAGTTATATTATTATGGGACTAAGAACTATTACTCATCCATAATTATTTAATTATTTTCTTTGGATAATATCACACATACCCAACTTAATTTTGCATACTTTCTTATAGAATATAATACTAGAACAGACACATATTCTAGGTACAATAGTTTTGCCTAAGTATGTCACTCAGTATATTGCAATGTGATCATGATATCTACAAATAAAAGTATTGAAAAATTTCCATAATAATGATATTGTCGGTAACCTTAGGAACCTTTGGCCCGGCAAACTCTTCAACCGACCTGGTGGCCCCGACGTATACCAGGGCGTCCCCAAGGACTACACCGGGGAAGACCTCACTCCTTCCAACTTCATAAAGGTTAGAATCATTATATTCAAGTATCTTTTTATGTGCAATTAATAGACATAAAATTGAGGTTGTTAGTAGCGATTACATCTTCAGAATAATATGAAAACAAGCAAAAGCAACCCAAATACAGTATATAACAACCCCTACTGTAGCAAAAGCAACCCAAATACAGTATATAACAACCCCTACTGTAGCAAAAGCAACCCAAATACAGTATATAACAACCCCTACTGTAGCAAAAGCAACCCAAATACAGTATATAACAACCCCTACTGTAGCAAAAGCAACCCAAATACAGTATATAACAACCCCTACTGTAGCAAAAGCAACACAAATACAGTATATAACAACCCCTACTGTAGCAAAAGCAACACAAATACAGTATATAACAACCCCTACTGTAGCAAAAGCAACACAAATACAGTATATAACAACCCCTACTGTAGCAAAAGCAACACAAATACAGTATATAACAACCCCTACTGTAGCAAAAGCAACACAAATACAGTATATAACAACCCCTACTGTAGCAAAAGCAACACAAATACAGTATATAACAACCCCTACTGTAGCAAAGCATTTTACAATTTATGTACCCAACAGCACCAGCCATTTTCGCCAAAATGACTTTTCTGTGGCGCACAAGAGGCTCCCCTCACGAAAGCTGAGAGTTATCTCTGTTGGCAAGTGTATCTACTTAAAATGCTTAGCAAGGTTACTCTCTCTAAATAGGAATGTCTCAAGAATAGCCACCCCTAGAAATAATTGCAGTTTGTGGCTTGTTAATTAGGGGCATGTAGCCCACAAATATACCACTACCTTACCAGTCGCAGTGACAAAAAACGAAAGTACTCAGTAGGATTAAAACTCTGTAGCTCAATACACAATATGATAGACCAAACAAAATATATCACCTTCAAAAGACGGTGAAATATTTCCAACTTTGTTGGGACTGAAGCCGTGTTCGTCTATATAAATTATGTTTTTGCCCCCTGAAGGTGTTAACTGGTGACGCTGATGGTGTGAAGGGTGTGGGGTCCGGAAAGGTGCTGGGTAGTGGGCCCAACGATAGAGTGTTCCTCTATATGTCAGACCATGGAGGGCCTGGCATCTTTGGCTTCCCCAAGACCTTCCTACATGCTAGAAACTTCACACAAACCCTCGTCAACATGCATCATAATAAACAATTTAAAGAGGTTAGTAACAAATGTTGCATAGAATTATGATACAGAATTGTAGCTAATTTTCATAACAATCTCAAGTGTTGACTTAATGATCATCGTTTGTTGTCTTAAGTATTATTTATCACTTTGCAATAGTATTTGAAATACGTAGTTTAAAAATTATATATATAACAATAGATATATATATAATTGAAGAGCCATTATTATTAAAACACTTATTAGGGGTACTTGACTGGGAAAGAACAACACGAGCAATATACATGAAATGTGGTTTATTTGCACAGGCTAGAAACATACACAAATTATATATAATTAAAATAAGAATATTCTACAGAGAACATATACAATACAGTCTTGGCTTGCTGGTGCCTAGGGACTTCTGTGTCAGCTGGGTAACATGGGGGTCTGGAGTGTCATTGCGGAACAGGGAAAACTGGACTTCGGTGCTTCTGCTTCAGGGGTCACGTCAGCCACTTTATCAGAAACAAGAGACTGGGACGGTGGCCTGAGCCAAGGCAGTTTCAGACGTCAATGACTTCTTCAGGAACAAGGTTGGCAACTGCTAGAACACGCTCTCGGCCTCTCCTCCAGTTATGGGCGAATCCTCTATCCAGGCTCTGATAATTCGGGGCAGATCTTCCTTCCACTGCTGGCGTAGCTGCTTGATGTAGTTATTGGTGTTGTTAGGCACGCTTTCGGTGATTGGCGTCCTTAACTCTCTTAGCTCAGGACATTCGGGCAACAGGATTTAATCCAGTGGTGGCTGTAGCAGGCTAGAGGTATTAGTCAGTTTTCACCCGCCATTCAACACACTCCCACCCCTGTTCTGTCCATCTCTAAACCCCAAGATTGAACTGATTTTCCCAGTCTTTCTTCTATTCAACAAGCAAGCTTTGGAAATCTCTCCCTCAATCTGTCTTTCCCTAATTCTATTACTTAAGCTGCTTCAAGCTCCTTGTGTCCAGACATTTTGACTCTATCGTAACTTGATTTTGGCTCTGTCACTGTTTCAACTGGGGGGGGGGGGGGGACATATGTTACAGGCAGCTTTGCCTTTTGTCTCCTTCATTAACATAGAAACCAAATATATTGCTAGAGAGTAAGGGATAGTCATGGGCAAGTAATAAGATTATCTCTGACCCTATCGGAAATAGTCGATAGATCAGAAGATAGGTATGCTATGGCCCCATCACCTGAGTTTTGGAGTAATTGCGCAGTGGGTCGTTGTGGAAAACTAGTTAAATAGTGTAAGGTGGAGTCATCAACATATGAGTGGATGAGTGCCTGAGTATATACACACATAAAACTGATTGATTGCAACAACATAAACCCAACATTACCTCTATTCAGTCAATCAAACATAAATAACTTTGCTCTCTATGTTCAACAGATGACCGTGTACATGGAGTCGTGCTACTCCGGGTCAATGGTTAAGGATCTTCCAGATGACATCAGCAGTAAGAGGCTAATAGTTCCTTGATGTTCTGTATTGTTTATTAAGCTTCATAATTATGTTGTAGTTAACTCATTCATTATGCAAAATCACTGACAACTTTATGTGTGTTTGTGAAAAAGCATGCAAATATATCAATTTGAAAAGGTTTCCTTGATTATTTGGCAAGAATGTTAAGTGCGGGCGTACCGCCAGCCTTGTTTACACTACGCGTAGTGGTGTCGGACCTTTGCCATCATGTTCCCGTCTATTTTGACTGCATTTGATACAATAATATGTTGAGGGGGGCGCTTTGCCCCCCCTCACCCCCCCATGACATATTGTCATCATCATATATATTGCCAGCAGGGGGCAAATAACCGAATAAACCTCCGTCAAAATAGACGCGAAGTTAACCGCGGCGATCGCCTTATGTAAACATGACGACCGTACGCCCGGAGTCTACATCCATCCCGAATATTTTAATAAATTGCATGAGAAACACCCAATCGGCAGCTTCTTCACAATTCATCATAATCATATTTCTCACATTTTATTTACTCTCTCAGGTTTGGAACCGCAATTAGCATATCCAGGAAGTTTATCCCTAAATGCAAGAATACGCGATTAAGCATAATGAATACTTTTATATCAACTAAATATATACTAAATACTTGAATACATAGAAAATGGACAACTATAAGTTTTGGTAGTGACACACAAAATGAAGCCATTGGCAACACTGCTCTGTCAATCTACTCCATTGCGCTCGATAGGTAGAGGAAAAGTCCTCAGTTTAACTCGAGCAGTGAGGCAAGAGGGTGCACTTGTGATCCCTCCAAACACATCTGATATTTCATCTGGACTACGGGTTAATGTATCTACAGTATAATGCTACGTGATAGGTTTATATCTTAGATTTGTTTGTATTGTATATTGTTACGACTGACAGTAGAGGCTTCTAGTCCTTGGACTAACACAGACAATTAAATACTCAGGACCTCCGTAGCCTCAACTCGTAACACAGCCTATCGCAACAGAACAGAGCTCATTCGCCACTTCCAGGCTCTCTGGGGACCAAAGGTGCAGACAATCCCCCAACAGGTTCCGTTACACAAACAATGCAAAAACTGGAACCCCTAGTTGTGGTGAAAAGATATCTTGAGCCACAACCATCATCAACACTCAGTACCGAATGGCAATACTGAGGAGGATCCTTTCTAAGCTGCACAAAGAAGAGAAAGTTCCGATTTAATCTACGTTAATCAAAATACACAGCCTAACAATAAATGCAAAAATAATGAATCAAATGTCAAGCATAAACAAATTAATCACTGATCAAATAAATATACCTTAACAAGGCCAAGGTTGCGGCTCTACAAACACTAAGTAAAAACAGAAGGGGAGAAACATATGAAGACAAAAAAAAAAAAATGAAGGGACACACGAGCCACACACACGCCACTGCAGGAATACAAGACAATGCTAAAGTTATTATGCCAGCGAGGGATAATTTTGTTACCCCTCCACCAATACCTAAGTATACTGGCTCCCTTAAGGGGAGGTATTTAGTTTGTTCCCTACGTTTTCATAAAGCTTAAAATTACACCCCCTTGACCCCCTTTCAAGATAAATATGTACATTTTTCGGTAGAAAAATGTCCCGGCCGAAGGCCGATTGCTCTTAAATTACAGGCTCGCTGTCGCTCGCCAGGAAAAAATCGACACCTTAATGGCACGAAAGGTCTTAAAATTGACAGAAATGGGGCAAAATGTCTTAAAATTTCTAAACTACTAGGGCGAACGTCTTAAAATCTCAAAAGCAATGGGGCTAAACATGAGGGAGAAAGGGGTCCAGAAAAAAATCCCTCAAGTGGAAATCTCCCCTTAACAAGGCCATGGGTGCGGCTCGAGCTACACACAAAAGAGAAAAAAACATATATATATATATATATGGAAAACAAATATAAATCTGCAGTCACTATAGAAGGGACAAATACGCCACAAATACGCCACACACACACACACACACACACCCTTAGAGTCCGTCGGATGTTATGTTAAATTGCCAATGGATAAATAAATAATAATGCCAATGAATAAGTAAGTAATAAATAAACAAATGCCAATAAAGAAAAATGCGAGAGGTAGATGTTGCTCTCGTGTCCAGCTGGTATCTACTGACACCACCAGATGGCTCCACATGAACCAGCTTGGTAGATGGTTCTTTATGCATAATGTAATTCTTACTTAAATAATGCAAGTAGGACCACATAGGACTAAACAACTAAATAAAACATGCTTACGCAACGCATAATATAATATGCGTACCGGTACTACATCAATATGCGTACTACATCAATATGCGTACTACATCAATATACCGGACAAACCCATTAATAATAAATGGGTTACATAATTTCGCCACAGTTTAGAGAATGGGAAAATCATAGAGACCACGTCATTGAACGAAATAATATGACCGAAATAATATGAATTTAAATCAGGCGATCATATACAGATAAATATCGGCGTATAATATGAAGCAGGGTTGATCACTGCTTCACGCCAATGCTTATACTAAGTTATGAACATAAAATAACTAAATGAAACGTACGATGGTGGAACATCGTAACAATATTTATATAGTGTTGCTGATATCCATGTACCGTATAACTCGTCTGAAAAAAATAATCATTTTGAGTGTTATTCTTCACGTCTGACGAATGCCTATTAATAAATGTGTGTCTACGGTCATATGTTAGAAGTAGGGATTTCTGGTTTGCTTTCTTTCTCATACCATGAGCTTTACATATTAATGTATAGCACCTTAGAAGGAAATACAACAAGACTTATGGACGTATCGAATATGAGTGCAAGTCCGAGCACGGCGAGCATATACTCGTGTGCCTTTATATTCAAAAATCTGAAAATCTGAAAACGAAATGAGCTAAACATGAGGGAGAAGGGGGTCTAAAAAAGCGGCCCATGTCCCCTTAAAGGAGGCCACCTCGCTTGTGTTCTCTTTCTCTCCCTCTCTCTTTGTCTTGTATCCATTTGACCCCATTCAGCCTACTGTTTTAAGACGTTTACCCCCATCCAGGTGTCAATATTTTCCTGGCGAAACAAATATTGACGAAATATGAATTATAATTGCACTTTTGGAAAGTGCGTGTAAAATACTTGTCATTTCATATTTTAAGACATAATTTCGTCATTGAGTATTGTGATTTACGATGGTGCAAATTCAAATATGCTAGAAAACATAACTTTATTTTAATCTGCATCAGTTTTTATTCAACATAATTTACTTTTGTTTTTGTTTTATACTGTAATATTGTAAATTGGCGTTTCCTCTTATTATTGATATATAACAGGTTGTATTAAATGTAATTATTGTTGCTGAAGATCAATGTAGAGTAGAAATCATGGTTGCGCTTGCATAATTTGTGTTCGCCAAGTACCGATATATTTTTGTATTCATAAAACAACAACTATTAAAATAATGATAAATTAATTATGATGATACATTTGGAATGATCGTTAATAATTCTTATGCTTTCATATATATATATATATATATTGCTTAGCATATAATAAAATTATGACCATGTAAACTAAGAAAAGCAATTAAAAACAATTATATATCGATTTTCAATGTAATAATTTGATCTTATGGGATGTTTTTAAATGTAATAATTTGATCTTATGGTATGTTTTTCCGTTTTTTGTTTGTGTATGTATAATATATTGCATGTAAAGGTGACTATTGTGGGTTAAGGCGGGTCACCGGCTTTGTTTTATTTTTCTCTCCTTTTCTCTCCTTCCCTGGCTTGTATCCAATGAGCCCCATTCAGCCAACTGTTTTAAGACGTTTATCCCCATCCAGGTGTCTATTTCTTCCTGGCGAGCGATAGCGAGCCAGCATTGTATAGAGAAATCCGGCTTCGCCGGAGACATTTTTCTATCGAAAAATGTACAAATCTAGCTTGCTGTCAAAACAAAAATATATATATGCATATACATAACTATACACCGTTTGCATTATTCATTAACACATTCACTAACTAACCCCTATGCCCCTTTGTTCCTACAAGTCTACGCGGTGACCGCTGCCAACGCCACTCAAAACTCCCAAGCATGTTACTGGATGGAGAAGATGCAGACCTTCCTGGGAGACGTCTTTAGTGTCAAGTGGATGGAGGACACTGACAGGGTGGGTATGGAAATGAATTGATAATACATATTTGATATAATTATGTATGCAAATGAAATGTTGTCATGCAAATGGTAGCTTTGAGGCATTACTTCTTAGACATTGCATAGTTACAATGTATTAATTTGTGCTAGTAACATTTCTAGATAGTGTCCACACTTGAGGGGAGACTGACCGTTTGTTTGGTCTATTAATTCATTTATTCATATATATTTTTAGTTTCCTCCCTAGACCTCCATCAAGCTTAGAAAAATACCCCCTAGACCCCCCTTTAAGATAATTGTGTACATTTTTCGGTAGAAAAATGTCCTGGCCGAAGGCCGGTACCTCTTAAAATTGCATGGTAATAAAGGCTTTAAAGTATCCCCAATAGGCTCAACACAGCTAACTCAAAGACAACTGCAGAGGTTGAAGTAACTAAACTAAAGGTTTGTAAATACCCCTGATGGTAATAAAGGCTTTAAAGTATCCCTAATAGGCTCAACATTGCGTCATATGTCGGAGAGGGTTAATGGGTTTACTCTTAATTGAAAACATGTTTTTATTGACCGTTTTATTTTGACCGTTCATGCCCCACCGAATAACCCTTCCTGTTAACTTTACTCTGGTAGCTATTATATAAATGTGTATTCAGTATAAAAAACAGTATGCAACAGTATAAAAACAGGCTTTGAACTATCTTACTTTAAGGGGAGGTCTCCACTTGAGGGATTTTTTTCTTGACCCCTTTCTCCCTCACGTTTAGCCCCATTGCTTTTGATATTATAAAACGTTTGCCCCATTAGTTTAGCGATTTTAAGAACTTTCACCCCATATTAAGACCTTTCGTGCCATTCAGGTGTCGATTTTTTCCTGGCGAGCGATAGCGAGCCTGTAATTTAAGAGGAACCGGCTTTCAGCCGGGACATTTTTCTACCGAAAAATGTACAAATTTATCTTGAAAGGGACTCAAGGGGGTGTAATTTTAAGCTTGATGGAGGTCTAGGGAACAAACTAAATACCTCCCCTTAACCCTTTCTATTACCACAGATCCTACTGCCCAAAATCGTCTAAATAATTTTATAACTAAAACAATATTTAACAAACGTCGCTGGTACAGACGGGGTTAAGAACCAAGTACCGGTAAGCATCTCTTTATTTGGTGACACCCAGGCTTATTAACATACTGTGCATGATACCTACAGTACCATGTACAACATAATTCAATATCTTGGATGCAACGTAACCCCTCTATTACTATCATTGTTAAATTTTACCTCAGTATTTGTTATGGCGTTTTTATCTGCTCCTTATGAAATGTTAATTGTGGCCCTTTTATAAAAATAACTATATCTTGACTAAAGTCCGCCCAATTTAATTGTGGACTGAAGTAGTTTGACAATATGAGAAGATAACTGGGAATTTGGACTGTATCTGTAGAATGACTGAGGTTGGGTATGCAATAATTGTTCGCAGCAAAATGTGATTTGGGTACAATCCTGTGTTCATATCTGTACGTTTACCAACTTCCATTGCAAAGGGAGACTTTTCGTAAGAAGAGTGCTTTGCTTCAGAGACACAAAAAGAGGTAATGAACATAAGAGGAATTGCTGATGATATTGAGGGCCCTTTCTTTGCAAGTGACCACTGAAGAAACTCCCTTTAATCTGCTCCTTAATAGTTAGCTCATCTTCGAAAGATTGTTGCGCTTATTCTCCTACGAATTCAAAGTCACGTGCAAGTAAGTCAGAGAGCTTAGGCTTCACACTCAAACAATCAAGAATTAACCAAATTCTGGTGCTCCTGGTCCACGTAGAATGCCAGCTTGCTTTTCAACAGGGATAATTGGCAAATGTTGTCGCCTTCGAAGAGGAAGTTGATTCAGTGTTCAAGGAAACCCTATTGAAGCGAATATATTTCATGGGATACCTGCAGCGATTATTGATTTGGCGTCTAGATTCACTGCGTTCAGAAAATGAGAGTGTTACCAAGTATGGTGGACACAAGCCTCCTTACACTCGGCATATCCAAAAGAGAGTGTTACCAAGTATGGTGGACACAAGCCTCCTTACACTCGGCATATCCAAAAGTGAGACAAAGGCATGTTTTAGCTTCTTCCTTTTCAACAATCATATAGACTGGTTATTGGGCATCTAAGATAGTCAGTTGCTTTCACTACAATTCCTTGCCTCACTCATGGGTTCAAAGTGTGTATAAGGGGGCCTTGTGACCACCATACTTGGTAACACTCTTTGGTCCTGTGCATATTGGAGTCCAGACACAAGATCAATACTCGCCTCAGGTATTCAATGGAATTTTGTGGTTCTTTCCAATGATATATATATATATATATATATATATATATATATATATATATATAATTTCTGTTAAACGAAAACTTACAAAACCTACTGCGTTTAAATCTCACTAAATTACATTTTGAGAAAAACGGGTGTAAAGTTGGATAAGTGTTTACTGTAGATGAACTCTACTTCTAAGATAAATTACATAGTGAACGCAATACATATTTCAATTCTAAGGCTTTCTGCATAAATATATTATAGTGTATGTAGATATACTGGATTCATACATAAAGTATAGACATACAGATCCTCCTCCCATCCCCACCCCAAACCCCGACACCCCCTGTCGCGAGAGCGCCCAGACGGCCCGCGATAGTTTGAAAACATATAGAAATACCAATTTCTAAGTGGATTTCAGAACAAGATTGTTCACACTTACAGAGGGATGTTGAGTTTAGACTTTTAGGGTGATAACTGATTTTTTCAAATGAGGCCGAAAATTAACCCTATTTAGGGTGGACGATCCACAATATGGGCCTGCACACCTTTCATACATTCACAAGTGGAATCCCGAATAGCGACGAATCTCTACTCAAGGTGGAATCGGCACATAATCGTGAAGGGTTGTAGCGAGGTCGGCAGGGTCGTAGCAAAGTCTTGTGGACTTGTGAAGTCGGCGGAAAATGTTCAACATGTTCAAAATTTGGGAGTGTTGTTGTAGCGGCCAAAAATAGTTTAGTGGTTTGCAGTTCATACATGGCTCGGTCGGCATTCATTCTTAGTGATTATTTGTTTTGTAGTGGGTGGTTGTGTGTGTATATGCTCCGACAGAGGATAAAACTGTAAGAGAAAAAGAGGAGTTCTGGATGAATATTGAGGCATGCCTGGATAAGTTTGGCAAGAGCAAAAGAATATTTCTGATTGAGGATATGAATGGGAAGGTGGGTGACAGGAAAGTTGATGGAGTAGTGGGAAGATGGGGTGTACCATCAGAGGTGAATGGGAATGGTAGTGCACTTGTGGACGTATGTGTGGGGAGGAGGTTGTGGATAGCCAACACCTTCTTCCGACACAGAATGATACACAGGTACACATGGAAAGTGGTGTGGAGGAGGAGGGATGGGACAGCGGATGAACGAAAGGCACTGATTGATTACTATAATTATATGTGTGGATGAATGAATAAAGAATTTTGTGCTGGATGCTAAGGTGTATAGGGGAATTGGGGTGGGGGTGGGGGGTCTGTCGGACCATTATGTAGTAGTTGCTAAAAGTAGAATACGAAATAAGTGGGTGAGGAGAGCTGGAGGGAGGCAAAATCTACAAATCATAAACCTGTTAGCTTAAATAGAAGGGACACTACACAATACCTACTCCACGATCACTCTCCAATAACTATATCTCTAGTTTATATTTTCTGCAGGAGAACGTGACCGAGGAGACACTAGAGGCCCAGTACCTGCTTGTTAGGAAGGAGACCATCACCAGCAACGTGACCCAGTGGGGACAAAAGTCCTTGGATTCCCTCACACTCGGGAATTTCGTGGGAGATACAGGAGAGGCTAACGGGGACATCTACGGTCCCTTCGATGTTTATCATGATGCCTGCTTAGTAATTATTATATATCTTCTCCATTCTCTGTTCCAGTCTCATATATATATATATATACATTAAGCAATTTGATCCATATGCCAGTAGATAAGGGTTTTCTCTAATGCTTCTATTTTATCATGATAAAATTGGGCTTTAAGTAAATGGGCGCAAGTATTAACTAATATACTGTATATATATATCTGTAGTATTGTTATGATTTCTACTTCTTACTTCAACCTTTGCCATTCCCTTGTACCTAAGAATTCATCTGTGTCGAGTCCTGACGTGCCTCTGATCATCCTGCAACACAAGGTGCACACGACGGAGATATTAGCGGATAAGACGTACTGGAAGCAGCAGCTGGATCAGATGCACCAGGTTAGTCTTGGGTATACTATGATATTTTGGGAATATGATTATTCCTCAGCATTGCTACGTCGATGGGTATAAATTACGATTTCAGGATATACCTATCCTTGAACGTAATAGTTCCAAAGAGCTCACACTTACTTCAAGATGACGGTTAAGAGTTTGAAGAGCTTTTTTAATCTTATCATCAATATTGTGAGCCTTATTATGAATAGGTGAAAGCCAACTTTATATATGTGCTAAGATATGCTTTCCACATACGCCATAAATACTGGTGATAATGGTTTGCTGATAGTTAATCACATGTTCCCATTGTAATATTATAGATATATTCAAGTTGGTCATTGTCTGATGACTCTAATTACTTTAGAGTAACCAAATACGTGGTTTAGTAGCTTGCCCATGTACAAGTGATATGATTTAAAAGTGTCCCAAGGTACTGCATAATAAAACTTTTATTTATCTAGATATTAGTGAAATAATTGTGCAACTGAAAGAGCGATATTGATTGAAGTGAACTCTTGCTGTCAATTGTAATATTGTATCTGTTATCTTGCACTAACAGAACCGCAGCAAGGTGGAAGCCACTATGCTGGAGATCACATCGAAGGTTACCAAGGACAAGAAAGTAACCATCAACATCATCGCTGACCACCACCACCAGATAGATAACCGCCTTTGCTACGAACGATCCGCCGATTTCTTCAGTCGAGCTTGTTACAATTTCGGAGAGGTTAGTTAATGCGGCAGGATTATTTGTTTATGTTCTCATTTGAACGTAATGCTTGACGACAGTCTCTACAATCTCACTGTTGTCGTTAATATTATAATTGTTTTGTGTTTCATGCATGGACATATTTTTACGTTGTTTTGGATATAATACTATTGTTATTGCCATTATGATACAGAAAAACACTGTGGCAGATACTGCACATGAATGGAGTATTTAGGATATAAGAATTAATATTATCATATATTCAGAGCAATGTATGTATGAAAAAGATTAACCTAAATGGTTTGATGTGAAACAAAGCTAATATAGGGAAGGTTATGTATCCTCAGATGCTTAATGTATATAATGAATTGAATAAGGAAAGAGGAGGATTGAGGCAACTATTGAGAGTCATGTATAATTCGAACACCATGCAATAAAAGTCATCCGACCTGAATGGCTCAATCACTATTTCATAATTCTGGGTCAATATATGAGAATTGTTCTCAATTAAACGTATATACAGTATGTATATACTCAGGCACATACCCCATAGCTGGGGATGGCCGACTCGAGACAGAGCCCGAACAGAAACAAACAAATTAAAATAAATATAGAAAATTCACGCACATCTAGGTCACCCAGGAGAAGACCCACAGACCAAGGACCATAATGGGGTTCCCAGTAAAAGATTGCAAGGTCCCAGATCTCCCGGAGAGGTTCTGGTCACAGCAGGTGGGCCCATAACGGAACTACACCACAATGCCCGACCACATACTTCCAGGCAGAGCTCCTTCCTATACACACCGGCTCCCCGGACCGTGAGCCTGACAGACTATTATCTAGTGTGACTGGCGCCCGACCACCACTCCCTATGACTGCGTTATCACTCATCTATCTATTCACAAGCATTCTCCACTCATTCGTATTTATCACCACTTCTCTTGTCTGTTTTTCCATCATCCTTTTTCTTCCAATGCTTATTTTCACACCATCTCTCCATCTCCTCCAAGGTCTTCCTCTCAATCTATTTCCCCTTGTTTCTGATTCATATATTCTCTTTGTAAGCCTTTCATCTCCAATATGTTCAACATGTCCATACCAGCATAGCACCCTTCTTTCCACTCTGGCCGACAAGGGTTCCTGTTGTCTTACTCTCCTACATACCTCTTCATTCCTCAATCTGTCTCTACGCATCATTCCACACATACTCCTCAAGCAGCTCATATCCATTGCATCCAACCTTCTGTGAGATTCATTTGTATTGCCGTCTCCTTAACATTTGATTCACTACTCCTCCTAAACGGCTGCCTCCACTACATTGAACACTAAGACCAAAGTTGTTTGCAGAGCCACAATGAACAAAATGAACCTGCTGGATCTCCACTACTGACTATGGTTTATTTTGCACCTCTGTCTAAAACGGGATGGAGCGGAATCGGGATGTAGCGTATTAACCCCTCCAATCCCAGCGATGTATATATCCGTCAGTAGATATAAGTAACTCTCCAGTCCCAGCGACGTATATATCCGTCAGTAATGTACTTTCCTTGTAACTGCCTGTACAAGGCTGTACCGGTTACCACGACCGTTTGAGCACTGCTAGAGATATGGCAACACTTCTCAGCAGCTTATATAAGACCCACTGAAGGGTGACAGCCACAAGGGACTGGAGTTTTCGCAGAGAGGCTCCAGTCTTAACATTGTTCTTGACTTACAGTGTGCTGGCTTAATAATCCAATAGGGTTGATAGCCTCTGAAGTCCTATTTTAACTAATTTTACAAGACAGCCAGTCTTGCCTCACTTCTGGAGGTGGGATAGGTGGTCTTTCCTGCCATTTTTGCCACATTGCTTGGGACTGCTGGGGACTTTTATTACTGTATCCTACGGTACAATAAGGGTTAATCCGTCAGTATATCATTACATTTATATGAATATGCAAATGAATGATGCTCATAAACGAAATAGACTAATAATATAAGCATATTTTGATAAACATGGAAAGATATAATGGGGAAGAGAAAGATATGATCTGAACGATATATGTGAGACAATAATCGTGATTCTGATACGTTGTGTTAGTATGTGCCTTGCTGCTTAAGGGGAGTCAGACCGTTTTTCTGGACCCCTTTCTCCCTAATGTTTAGCCCCACTAGTTTTGAGATTATAAGACGTTCGGCCCATTAGTTTGGCGATTTTAACACCTTTCGCCCCATTTCGTTGTCAATTTTTAGACCTTCCGTGCCATTTAGGTGTCGATTATTTCCTGGCGAGCGATAGCGAGCCTGCAATTTTAATAGGAAACGGCCTTCGGCCGGGAAATTTTTCAACCGAAAAATGTAAAAATTTATCTTGAAGGGGGGTCTAGGGGGTGTTTTTCTAAGCTTGATGAAGGTCTAGGGAGGAACTAAACAAATATATGAATAAATGAATTAATAGACCAAACAAACGGCCAGCCTCCCCTTAAACTTCAGTGACCTGGTGAGCAGAAGGACCTCTAAGGTCTCCAGCCTAAATCATAAGCTCGACTCAGGGGGGCTAGCTTTTAGGGATTGTTTGTGTACGTTGCCGATAGTAAGCAACGTAAACCATATTTTAGGGATTGTTTGTGTACGTTGCCGATAGTAAGCAACGTAAACCATATTTTAGGGATTGTTTGTGTACGTTGCCGATAGTAAGCAACGTAAACCATATTTTAGGGATTGTTTGTGTACGTTGCCGATAGTAAGCAACGTAAACCATATTTAGGGATTGTTTGTGTACGTTGCCGATAGTAAGCAACGTAAACCATATTTTAGGGATTGTTTGTGTACGTTGCCGATAGTAAGCAACGTAAACCATATTTTTAGGGATTGTTTGTGTACGTTGCCGATAGTAAGCAACGTAAACCATATTTTTAGGGATTGTTTGTGTACGTTGCCGATAGTAAGCAACGTAAACCATATTTTAGGGATTGTTTGTGTACGTTACCATATTTTTAGGGATTGTTTGTGTACGTTGCCGATAATAAGCAACGTAAACCATATTTTTAGGGATTGTTTGTGTACGTTGCCGATAGTAAGCATATTTTAGGGATTGTTTGTGTACGTTGCCGATAGTAAGCAACGTAAACCATATTTTTAGGGATTGTTTGTGTACGTTGCCGATAGTAAGCAACGTAAACCATATTTTAGGGATTGTTTGTGTACGTTGCCGATAGTAAGCAACGTAAACCATATTTTAGGGATTGTTTGTGTACGTTGCCGATAGTAAACAATGTAAACCATATTTTAGGGATTGTTTATTTACTTTGCCGATAGTAAGCAATGTAAACCATATTTTTCACTCCATATTTATTTATTTTGACCAACAATTATTGGCTTTGTGTTTGACCCTCCATCCCTCTTTATTGCTTATTGTAACACATAACTCAATCACATATAAACAATCTTCAAGTCATAACTGTTCTAACTTTCTTTTCATAGCGGAGTACTTCGGTAAGTAGTATATGCCAACGTTATTTTCAACAATACCAGAGTTATTTACCATTAAAAACACAAATTTTACCCTTATCGTTCTAGTTTTCATATTAGACACTATGTTTCAGAACCCATATGCCTTCCGTGTTGCCTATGTGATGGTGAACCTGTGCGAACACGGCTACACAGCGGAGGAGTTTATCAGTGCAGCAAAAACCTCGTGCAGACATCCTCCTGTCACTGGCATCAACTGAGCCACACATTATGCAGTGATCCCGTTATCTATTGGATTAGTCGATTATATAATTAGATTTGCTTGCATACCTAACCGATTATATAATTAGATTTGCTTGCATACCTGACCGATTAAGGGACTAATTGATTAAATGGGCAACATACAGTGGAGCGGGTATCTTGAATGTATGGCGTAAAAGTAATTTACTTGATTTCAATGTGTAGACAAGCAAGTATATGGCAAATATTATAACTTCTATATAATATACAGTACGTGCAATACCAAAATACCACATACAGTATATAAATATATATATATATATATATATATATATATATATATATATATATATATACCGGTATATATAGTGGACTGTACAATACCTCAGAAACCTTACAGTTAGAGTTAGTACCCTCTATAATTAAACGTATCAGGACTTGGTAAATAAATAAGACAAACCAAAAGTGTTTACTTAAAAGAAACCTCTATATTAAATGTCCTAATTAATATGTTTCCAACCATCGCCGAACTTACAACTATAACAAGGAAATAGTAAAGAGGTAAGAACCCATATATACAGCCTGATACACATATATATATATATATATATATATATATATATATATATATATATATATATATATATATATATATCTCACAAATACATGTCAGCTACTAATGTATATATACTGCTACCCGGACTCGACCCAACGACATTGAGGACGAATGTCCATGCTTTAAGGGGAGATCTCCACTTAAGGGATTTTTTTCTTGACCCCTTTCTCCCTCGTGTTTAGCCCCATTGCGTTTGATATTATAAAACGTTTGCCCCATTAGTTTAGCGATTTTAAGAACTTTCACCCCATATTAAGACCTTTCGTGCAATTCAGGTGTCGATTTTATCCTGGCGAGCGATAGCGAGCCTGTAATTTAAGAGGACAGGACATTTTTCTACCGAAAAATGTACAAATTTATCTTGAAAGGGACTCAAGGGGGTGTAATTTTAAGCTTGATGGAGATCTAGGGAACAAACTAAATACCTCCCCTTAATCCACTAACCACGGCATAATAAAGGATACTTAACCTTTCCCTATTAAAAGTATGTGTAATTACAATTGCATACAAATGATATAGCTGTTATGGGATTATAATTGTTATACTACTGGTATATGATGAATGATATAGCTGTTATGGGATTATAATTGTTATACTACTGATATATGATGAATTCATTTTGGCAAATATATAATAAAGTTTTTGGAGATCAGGAACCTACAATTATTTTTCTCACCCCCTTAAGGGGAGGTATTTAGTTTGTTCCCTAGACCTCCATCAAGCTTAAAATTACACCCCCTTGAGTCCCTTTCAAGATAAATTTGTACATTTTTCGGTAGAAAAATGGCCCGGCCGAAGGCCGGTTCCTCTTAAATTACAGGCTCGCTATCGCTCGCCAGGATAAAATCGACACCTGAATTGCACGAAAGGTCTTAATATGGGGTGAAAGTTCTTAAAATCGCTAAACTAATGGGGCAAACGTTTTATAATATCAAAAGCAAAGGGGCTAAACATGAGGGAGAAAGGGGTCCAGAAAAAAATCCCTTAAGTGGAGATCTCCCCTTAAGCCATGCATTACTCTCTTTCAGAATATGTCTCGTATTCAGTTTCCTATGCAGATACTCGCAGATTACATAGTTCTTAGATGTGAGAAACAGATTATGTACAGTACGTATTAATACTCCATTTCATTGTTTTCTGCCAAATATTTTATTTCATCTATTGTGGTATGCTTTCACTTGCATGTAAGAAGGTCGCTTTGCTTAGGTTTGCATAGAGGGTGTATGTGGGTGTGTTTAAATGTACACACTTGCTCTCTCTCTTACACCCACATTTAAGAAAAGGCATATAACACATGTAACCTATGCACTCAGCCTAAAGCAATAATGTTCGATTTACGCGAGAGATACGTTGGTATGAAGCCACGAAAGTATTGCATATGTTTGACTATTGTATTCTATGACGTTCGGGGTGAGTATACTATATAATTACAGAGATATTACACATCGAAAGTTATCGATTGATACAAACAAAATGCAGTCTAAGGGGTAAACACGAATGCTTCAAAGCTCGCGCAGGGCAGAAAGGGTTTTGTTTACACATGGATAACAGGATTAGAAAAGTGTTTCGGAATCGCAGTGCACAGCAATGGCCTGATTCAGAATACACCTATAACGCTCTGTGGTTATGCATTACGTTAAGGGGGGTGACCTGTTTTTGTTCTGTCCTTTTCTATCTTTCTCTGGCTTGTATCCATTTGGCCCCATTCAGCCTACTGTTTTAAGACGTTTATCCCCATCCAGGTGTCAATTTCTTACTGGTGAGCGGTAGCGAGCCAGCATATTTTTTATTTTTGTTAGACAGCAAGCTAAATTTGTACATTTTTCGATAGAAAAATGTCTCCGGCGAAGCCGGATTTCTTCATATAATGCTCGCTCGCTATCGCTCGCCAGGAAGAAATCGACACCTAGATGGGGATAAACGTCTTAAAATAGTTGGCTGAATGGGGCCGAATGGATACAAGCCAGAGAAAGAGAGAAAAGGACAGAAATAACAACAAGCAGGTCACCCTCCCTTAATGGCAGTTTATTATCACTAAAAGTTAAAAGTTAAAACCACCATTACAGTAGACAACCAGTGGGGTGTTTCCGGCAGTTTAGCGGAGGAAGAACTGACTATTTCATTCTATATAAGTAACTATTATGACTATTATATATTTGTACAAGAGGGACGAAATAGACTGATAATAACTACTAGAGGTGAAATAGTTACGCTCAAGCCGTTCACCAAATGAATACTGTACCCCGTAAGCAAGCGAACACAAAGGAGCAAATACGGTAATATTAATCATCAACTACAAACCCCAATGCACTTGAATAAATTAATGAAAGCATATAAAGTAAAAATGCTTATGAAGCGCGTCACATATTCACCCAATTTTTATAGTGCTATGAGAATTTTATAGGTTCGAACCTAATCAATAATCAAGGGTGTGATGATATTAATAAGCATTCAACTCTGAGAGACAATAGCGAAAATTAGAATGAATAACACGAACACACACACGGGTGAAGATAAATGATAAAGCTAGCGAGAAATGAGATGTTTACATAGCGAAGCGTGCAATACAATTATACTCAAGCAGCTGACTACAAAGTTAATTGAGACAAAATGGTGCTAAATAAAACGCTAATTCATAGTGGTAACACAAAATTCAATGACAGGGGAAATATCCACAGTATAATTGTTTGCGGAGTCATAATAAAAAGTCTGCTGCCAAAATAACTATATTTACTGAATTAACTTTATATATAAGATAATTTTGTTTGCAGTGTCATTATACAGTAGCCTACATTATATATACTTGTGTATATATATATATATATATATATATATATATATATATATATATATATATATATATACATATATATGTATGTAATTATGTATATTCCAAGCTCCAGTCTAAATAACAATACAAGCATATATTGAAATATCAAAGATTTTCAAAAGGAAAAGGCAAGTGGAAGGAGTCAGCACTCTAATGTATAAGTGGAAGGAGTCAGCACTCTAATGTATAAGTGGAAGGAGTCAGCACTCTAATGTATAAGTGGAAGGAGTCAGCACTCTAATGTATAAGTGGAAGGAGTCAGCACTCTAATGTATAAGTGGAAGGAGTCAGCACTCTAATGTATAAGTGGAAGGAGTCAGCACTCTAATGTATAAGTGGAAGGAGTCAGCACTCTAATGTATAAGTGGAAGGAGTCAGCACTCTAATGTATAAGTGGAAGGAGTCAGCACTCTAATGTATAAGTGGAAGGAGTCAGCACTCTAATGTATAAGTGGAAGGAGTCAGCACTCTAATGTATAAGTGGAAGGAGTCAGCACTCTAATGTATAAGTGGAAGGAGTCAGCACTCTAATGTATAAGTGGAAGGAGTCAGCACTCTAATGTATAAGTGGAAGGAGTCAGCACTCTAATGTATAAGTGGAAGGAGTCAGCACTCTAATGTATAAGTGGAAGGAGTCAGCACTCTAATGTATAAGTGGAAGGAGTCAGCACTCTAATGTATAAGTGGAAGGAGTCAGCACTCTAATGTATAAGTGGAAGGAGTCAGCACTCTAATGTATAAGTGGAAGGAGTCAGCACTCTAATGTATAAGTGGAAGGAGTCAGCACTCTAATGTATAAGTGGAAGGAGTCAGCACTCTAATGTATAAGTGGAAGGAGTCAGCACTCTAATGTATAAGTGGAAGGAGTCAGCACTCTAATGTATAAGTGGAAGGAGTCAGCACTCTAATGTATAAGTGGAAGGAGTCAGCACTCTAATGTATAAGTGGAAGGAGTCAGCACTCTAATGTATAAGTGGAAGGAGTCAGCACTCTAATGTATAAGTGGAAGGAGTCAGCACTCTAATGTATAAGTGGAAGGAGTCAGCACTCTAATGTATAAGTGGAAGGAGTCAGCACTCTAATGTATAAGTGGGAGGAGTCAGCACTCTAATGTATAAGTGGAAGGAGTCAGCACTCTAATGCAGCCTTTTCTTGTGTACAGTAGCATCCGTTTATTTCACTAAGTTTGTATTTTCAGCCGGTATCACACGAGCGCTGTTTCCCTCAACATTTAACCTCAACACTGATCTGGCAGCTACTGAAGTCAACATTATACTATTTCGGTCACCTAAGCTCATCTACCATCAGTCTAGTTTCCAATACCAGGGCAAAATATTCAAGAAATGTTGCCAGAAAATTGTTGATCATCGAATGTTGAGTATAAAATCTCTCGTGTGATACCGGCTTTAGTTTGTGTTTTACACAGCTGTGGGCACCAAGTGAAGACCGTGTCTGCATTATCCTTCTAGCCATGTTTATCTTACAAATTGGTATTCTATCTATTGGTGGTATAATGGTTAAGGTGTCTACAAATCTGTGTGTGATAACCCAGGTTCGAATCCCGGTGGATCACATAATTATATGCTTTCATTAATTTCATTGGAGGTGTTTGGTGGTGTGGTGAAATTAATAAAAAATAGAATAACTCTTCATCCTATTGATATTAGCCTATTTACGAGCACAATAATCTCGGTTGTTTACGAAATTTAGCACATGTAAAGGAAATACAACAAAATTGACAGTTGGCACAATAACAGGAACCTGAGTGAATATGACGACTTTCCCCGCCAGATGCACCAAAGTAGCCCCGTGGAGAGAGCGGTTGTGTTGACGTCTACACAGTCATTTAACAGCACAAGTATTAAGGGGAGATTTCCACTTGAGGGATTTTTTTCTTGACTCTTTTCTCCCAAATGTTTAGCCCCATTGGTTTTCTAATTTTAAGACGTTTGCCCCATTATTTTGACGATTTTAAGAACTTTCGACCCATTTCTGTCAATTTTAAACCCTGTCGTGCCATTTACAGTAGGTGTCGATTTTATCCTGGCGAGCGATAGCGAGCCTGTAATTTAAGAGGAACCGGCTTTCAGCCGGGACATTTTTCTACCGAAAAATGTACAAATTTATCTTGAAAGGGGGTCAAGGGGGAGTAATTTTAAGCTTGATGGAAGTCTAGGGAATCAACTATAAACCTCCCCTTAACAGCACAACTATTAATCAACCTGTACTAGCCAACTCCATGTTCAGAGAGAGAAAGAGAGAGTTGTTGTCGTTGTTGTTCCCCAAGCTGCCTGGCCGAACAGCCCCAGGCCCCGAGCAAGGCCAAGGCCCTAACCGAGCGCCCCACCGAACCCTCCCTGCCTACCACAATAAAGCCTGGGTGACCGAAGCCACTCCATGGCGGGGAGCTGAGGAGGGTGCGGAAACGCCCGGGAAACCAAAGCCCCACCCAGGGCCCTGTGCCCCTCAGCAATTATGAAGAGAAAGTTGAGGGGCAAGGGAAAAATGTGACGCTTTAGCTTCCAATCTTGGTAGATTGGAAGGTCAATCCACGTTAGAGACGCCGTCACTTGAGATCTAGAAAATATATAAGTAAAAGGAACAGCCAGAGTAAGCTATGGGTATGGCGGAGAGCGCTCAGTTCTCACTCTGATAGACCAGCCCATCACCAGTGAAAGAGAGAGTTACAGAGTGTTATGCTGGATGCATATTTTTACCAGCTGGGTCATATAATATATATAGATTATATTAACCCTTTATTTCAACGGTTTAGATTCTGAATACGCTCAACAGGAACATATTATCTAGTTTCATGAATAGTACTTTTAAGGGGAGATTTCCACTTGAGGGATTTTTTTCTGGACCCCTTTCTCCCTCATGTTTAGCCCCGTTGCTTTTGAGATCTTAAGACGTTCGCCCTAGTAGTTTGGACATTTTAAGACATTTTGACCTATTTCTGTCAATTTTAAGACCTTTTGTGCCATTAAGGTGTCTATTTTTTCCTGGCGAGCGATAGCGAGCCTGCAATTTAAGAGCAACCGGCCTCTGACCGGGACATTTTTCTACCGAAAAATGTACAAATTTATCTTGAAAAGGGGTCTAGGAGTGTAATTTTAAGCTTGATGAACATGTAGGGAACAAACTAAATACCTCCCCTTAATATTGCTTCAATCACACTCCGGTAAACACAATAAACACACAGGAAAAGTTATACTCGTATTTATTCAATATATTGAGGTACATATAAATTACAATCCGAGGTGCTACTACAGAGTAGAGCTCGAATTCAGGTGACTTCAAAAGAGTTAAAATGTTTGTACTCTTTAGTAAATATTGGGTTGTCACTTACAGTCGGTAATGAATGGGTAAATGCATAGGACACATATGATACATACAAATAAACAACATCAATGACAATATTATGTTGGCGAAGTGTCTAACGCAGAGTATATTAACTAGGGTATGACTCGGCGGTCCAACGGTTCCAGAGGTGTGAAAATACGAGGGGTCAGGGATCAAAGGGATACCGCGCACAGGTAGATGATTAACCCGGCAGCTGCGGGGAGACTCTTAAGAGGTTTTACTTGGCGACTGTGGGGAGACTCTTAACCCTCTCCGACATATGACGCGATTTTGAGCCGATTAGGGATACTTTAAAGCCTTTGTTACCATCAGGGGTATTTAGAAACCTTTAGTATAGTTACTTCAACCTCTGCAGTTGTCTTTGAGTTAGCTGTGGGCAGAAAACTAATTTTGGAGAGGTAATTATAAGAGTGAGAACTCTATTTCTTATTGCTAATCTGGCAACCTCTGCGTCATATGAGTCTGAAGGGGTTAAGATCCTAGGCCTAAAATAAAACTTTTAAAAGGCCCCAGTAGCACTTGAAACATTTTTTTTCCCGCCATACCTCATATCACTTCTCCACATCTGTCAAAGTCCCCTCCTTTCCCCCCCCCCCCTTCAATTATCACCTATTTTCCCTGTTATTCCCTTATTCATTGGTATATTTTCGTGCTAATATCTGCAAGCCGGTTGCAGGGTGTGGTTATGTGACTAGCGAGTGTGTTGGCAGAGGTAGAGGGTGGGGTGAGACTCTCAGTCATGCTCCAGACCCTCGCGAGAGGTGGGGTTGCCTCGCTCTGCTCCACATTTCTTGAATGGGCCGCTCCGTATTTATTCGCGATTTTGACCATCTAAACACTATTCCCACTTGTTTTATTGTTGTCACATGTTACTATTTTCATATTAAACGTAAAATAGGCACAAATGGATAAGTATTAATTATATTTATGGTAAATTAACGATTTTAGTGAGGAAAGAATCATAATACCTACGCACAGGGGTATGGTGTATACTACAGGGGCTGCGCAGCCGAGAGGTTAAAGGAACCGCTCAAGGAGAATCTAGGTCAAACGGACTGATGTCAAGTTAATTTTCTTTTAGTTTAGTGCAATGCTAAGTTGCACTAAGGAAAAGTTAACCTCGCCTTAGGTCTTAAGGAAAGATAATTTAAATAGGCTTTTACCTATCCAAATGGTTTTGTGAATATTTATTCACGAAGCACGAAAAAACAATTCGATCGTTAATGAGGTATGCTTTCACGGAGCATGGAAATCAGATTCACTATCAAAATAGAGTGAATACACTATAGCGGTACAATTGCTAAGACAAGTAGGCTTGAATTAGATTATCAAACTACTGATGAATACTGAACGAGGTAGCGCTGTATATTATGAAAACAAAGTTATATTAAGAAATTACCAAACGAAGTAGTAATGTATCACTAGCCGAATATATAGGCGTGATGAATGGAGGTTAAATAATCTGATTTCCTCAATCAGTGGTGAAAGAATTATAAGACCCGAGCAACGTATATGATTAAGCTATTCACAAAAGGAATGAAAATAGATAAATTGAAATTAATTTTTTATAACTCAACAGACGGGTTCTTTACTTTCAAAAATGGGGGCGACTTTACTAGGAGTTAAAAATGGTTAAATATATAAAATAAAGTGTTGAATAAAGAGATTAAATATGAGGTTCACTTAGAAGGAATATAGCCTTCGTTATACACTTCACTTCGACTTGGACACACAACGAATAATAACACACAATAATAGAATCTGGGAGTATTCACTGATAAACACGTGGAATAATGACTATATAACGTCTGTAAAAATGTATTATTTGAATGCGGGTTACGAATTACACTGATAGAAAATCGCACTTCTATAAATCCACTGAGTAGATCGAATTAGATAAATTTCACACTTGTAGTAGATTGACAAGGGAAATCCTCGAACGAAGATCTAGGCACAAATTAAGTTGAACACTCACATATTCTATATTACCTTCACAATAAATCACAACACTTAAAACACATAGGGACACTTAGGGTACGGGGTAGAAGAGAAGTAATTTCCAAGAGGGAGAATCTGGCCAGCGTAGGACTCGTAGGTCTTCCTCTGGCTGGACGGCAAAGGGAGCTGCTTCTCTCACGGACAATAGAGAAGTTCACTCCTGTCTCCTCCACACCTCTAGTTCACCACCCTTGCTGGACTCGACTATAGAGACAGGCTTGTCTTATAGGAGTCTGCAATCCTATTCACGATCCACGGATAGCTGTGACACTAACAGAGGACTGGAACCGGTACATGCATACCTTCTCTCAGTTTCAGTTAGGCTATATTTGGGTTATAATTTGAACTAGATTTGGTCTATTTCGATATCATAAGGACATGGTGATTTCATTCTTTTCTTTATTGCGAAGGTAATATTTATTCTAAAAATATAGCTAACTACAAATGCATATCTAATGGTATTGTTTACATCTTAAAACTCTATTCTTTATTTATAAGGCATATATGGCTGCGTAATGAATATTTTAATGATATGGGTCTTGTCTGGATTTTTCTGTTTTATATGTTATAATTCTGTCCCTTTCTTTTCTTTGTTGGTTACTGCCATTCCTCATGTGCGGTACTGTAGAGGTGATTCTCTCGGCTCCATCGGTAGAGGTATTGTCCTGGTTTCCTGGTGCTGCATTTGCATAAAATCTTGTTCGCAATACAACACCTGCAGTGGTTGTTGGCTCCCTGCCTTAGGTACATGTGCCGGGGTCTGCCATTGGCCGAGCATGCATCCTCAGGATTGGTCCGGGCTTGAACTCCTGTGGGGTCCCGGATGGAGGGACCTTTTATTGGTAGACTGTGTTAATCCGGCAGCAATTAAAGCACGGGTAATCCTCTTTGTGGGGTAGACTGTGTTGTTGTGGCAGGCTGTAGAGCATGGGAATCCTGGGGGAATTCTATTTTTGGTTTCCTCTTCCTTTGGGTCTTCCTTCTCGTTCTCCGGCTTTCCCTCACTGCGGATAGCTTCACCATGGTTTGTGGTTCTTCTTTTGACATCATCAGGACCTCTGCAGTATTTGGGTTACCCTTCCTTTCCAGCCCCATCATCTCACAGAGATACACCGATCTTTCAGTCGCTACTAGGCAGCAGTCTGGCCTTAAATCTAAAACAGAAGTAAATCTTCTGGACTTAATACAAAGACAGTAAAGCAGAAGGTTCTCTCCACACCCACCACTCCTTCCGACATTTAGGTCGGCAAGAAACAGTTAAAAACAGGCCTCCAGAATAGTGAAGAAACTGTCTACTGGGACATTTATGGTAAAGAAGGAAATAGGAACAAAATTAGAAACATAATTATATATATATATATATACATATATATATATATATATATATATATATAAGTAACACCCAGTTCTTTAACATTAATATCAAATACAAACCCCAATGTACTTGAATTAGTTCTGCCTCATCTAACCTTCTCTTGAAAATGTAAATTGCATTGCTCCTCATCACCATTTCTGGCAATTTGTTCTACTCGCATATGACACTGTAGATGCAGAGATGAGGGAGACAAAGAGCAGATCTGCCTGTAGCGAGTGCCTCCCCCAGAGTTGAAAGAGTGACAGGGCCAAAATCAAGGGACGTTCGAGGCAAAATGCCTTGACACACGGAGTTTGAAGCTATTTAAGTCATAGTCAGAGGGAAAGACTGATTCTGGGAGAGAGTTCCAGAGCTCAGCAGTTGAATAGAAGAAGTCTGAGAATAGCGTTTCACTCTTGGGTTGGAGAGTTGCACAGAGTAGGGGTGGGACTGTGTTGCAAGACGGGTACTAGGTACCCTACGAAGAGGAGGTGGTATACACTGGGAAAGCTCCGAGGAACACTGATTATTGTAGTAACGATAGAAGTGCGGTGTGAGAGGATCCTCCCCACACATGTGAACAATACTCAATACAAGAACGCACTGTGCCCCTGTACAGAGCAAGAAGCTGTGCAGGGGTAGAGAACTCCTTGAGGCGGTTGAGCACACCCAGCTATTGATTCGTTACTAGTAAACTTTAAACTGATAGTTATCGTACGATGGTCGTTGTTACTGAATTCATCACCAACATTCAAATTCTCTATTAACTCTTCCTTTGTTGCAAGGTCAAGGTCAAGAACGTTATTACCACGAGTCGGCCATCGAACACATTGATAGAGCGAACTCTCTTGCAAGTTCGCAAACAAAAGAGAGAGAGAGAGAAAGAGAGAGTTGGCAACATTTCCCCTCCCTGGGGTGTAACACTATTTCCTCTAATGATGAGGTCCCTGTTGTAATTAGACCACAGTGTACAGTCGAGGTTAATAAGTGTTGTCAGATATTTCACAAAGTTTCGGACACTGACTAATACTCCGAGGGATAAGCACTTCTCCCAGTAACTATAAAGATACCAATACCACTTGTTGAGCGAAAACCACTGGAATCTATGACAACACTTAATACCCTCGATTGTACTATTAGTATGGTGGTCACGCACGGTGGGGACGTGTCTAGTACCACATTACCTGTTTCGCTATACCAACAGTAGCTGATTGTATGCAGCTTATGAAGGCTCTCTAGCCACCACAGGGGTTAAACCGACTTCAATTAAGGGGAGACTGACCGTTTGTTTGGTCTATCAATTAATTTATTCATATATTTTTTTAGTTTCCTCCCTAGATCTCCATCAAGCTTAGAAAAAACACCCCCTAGACCCCCCTTCAAGATAAATGTGTACATTTTTCTGTAGAAACGTTTCTCGGCCGAAGGCCGGTTCCTCTTAAAATTGCAGGCTCGCTTACTCGCCAGGAAATAATCGACACCTAAATGGCACGAAAGGTCTTAAAATTGACAACAAAATGGGGCGGAAGGTGTTAAAATCGCCAAGCTAATGGACCGAACGTCTTATAATCTCGAAACTAGTGGGGCTAAACATTAGGGAGAAGGGGGTCCAGAAAAACGGTCTGCCTCCCCTTAACCCTTTGACCCCCACAGGCACTTGGCAACTTAACCCTTTCACGCACATATGACGCAGAGGTTGCCAGATTCGCTATAAGAAATAGAGTTCTCTCACTCTTATAATTACCTCTCCAAAATTAGTTTTATGCCCACAGCTAACTCAAAGACAACTGCAGAGGTTGAAGTAACTAAACTAAAGGTTTCTAAATACCCCTGATGGTAACAAAGGCTTTAAAGTATCCCCAATAGGATCAAAATCGCGTCATATGTCGGAGAGGGTTAATAAAATCGCCCAATAAATGAACAGCATTGAATGAAAAGTACGCCATGGTGATAATGGTATAATTGACCACTTGCGAGTTTCAGGCTATAAGGAAGTTGGAGTTTTTTACTCTGATATTTAACAGAATTACCAGCTAAAATGCGGTTGTAGTACATTTATAAATACATTCAACTAAATACAACATACGTTTTATCCATTAGACATCTACTTTATTATTGTATTTCTGTTTAATACCGATGTTTACGGCACCAACTTCCTTATAGCCTGAAACTCGCAAGTGGTCAATTCGTCATGATGTGTAAATGTAGAAATCCGATACAGTAAGATTTTTTAATTTTTTATTAGTAAAGCTAGAAACAAACTTTAGTAACACTAGCAGTTTGAACTGTTTTCTTTGACTGTACAAACGAGTTGGTTTATCTATATATATATATCAGTTAGTGTATATCTCTGTACATTTCTCTATATCGTGGTTTAAGGGGGGGATGGGCCGTTTTTCTGGACCACTGGCTTTCTCCCTCATGTTTAGCCCCATTAGTTTTCAGATGCTAAGATGTTTGCCCCATTAGTTAGTCGATATTAAGACCTTTCGCCCCATTTCGTCGTCAATATTTAGACCTTTCGTGCTATTTAGGTGTCGATTTTTTCCCTGGCGAACGATAGTGAGCCTGTAATGTTGGAAGACATTTTTCTACCGAAAAATGTACAAATTAATCTAGAAGGGGGATCTAATGGATTTTGTTTTTAAATTTGATGGAGGTCTAGGGAGGAAACTAGAAAAATAATGAATACATGCAAAAATCGCCCAAAAAGTTAACCATCCCCCCTTAATACATTTCAGTGTATGTGGATGTATGTGTTTCCTGCATGTATGTGTTTCCTGCGTGTATGTGTTTCCTGCATGTATGTGTTTCCTGCATGTATGTGTTTCCTGCGTGTATGTGTTTCCTGCATGTATGTGTTTCCTGCATGTATGTGTTTCCTGCATGTATGTGTTTCCTGCATGTATGTGTTTCCTGCGTGTATGTGTTTCCTGCATGTATGTGTTTCCTGCATGTATGTGTTTCCTGCATGTATGTGTTTCCTGCATGTATGTGTTTCCTGCGTGTACAATGTTACTTACACAGTATTAATGTGTTTCTCACCACCAATACGAACATCTTGGTGACCCTGGTCTCTGGGTCTTCTCCTGGGCGACCTAGATGTGTGTGTGAGTTTGTGTCTTGTCTGTGTTTGTTCGTTGTTTTAGGTTGTGTTTTGTGTTTTCCCTGTTCTTGCTCTGTCTTGAGTCGGCCAATCCGAAGGAAAAACGAAAACAAATTATAAAATAAAATAGAAAATAAAAATAAAAAAATTGGAAAAGTGGGGATTGGGCCTGAGCAGACAGACAGACAGACAGACAGACAGACAGACAGACAGACAGACAGACAGACAGACAGACAGACAGACAGACAGACAGACAGACAGACAGACAGACAGACAGACAGACAGACAGACAGACAGACAGACAGACAGACAGACAGACAGACAGACAGACAGACAGACAGACAGACAGACAGACAGACAGATAGATAGATAGATAGATAGATAGATAGATAGATAGATAGATAGATAGATAGATAGATAGATAGATAGATAGATAGATAGATAGATAGATAGATAGATAGATAGATAGATAGATAGATAGATAGATAGATAGATAGATAGATAGATAGATAGATAGATAGACAGACAGACAGACAGACAGACAGACAGACAGACAGACAGACAGACAGACAGACAGACAGACAGACAGACAGACAGACAGACAGAGAGAGAGAGAGAGAGAGAGAATACGAACATTTTGCTTTCTCTGTTCGTGACATTTCTTCCATGCCACTTCGTTTGCTATGTTATTAGTTGAACAGGCTGTTATAGAGAAAGCTAAATAGGCAGCATGAAGGCAAAAGCAGTTACTGACAAAATCATACAATACATCAGCATTCTCCAATTGACCCCTTGCGAGTTTCAGGCTATAAGGAAGTTGGAGCCGTATACGTCGATAATAAACAGAAATACAATAATACAATGAGTTTCTGATGGATAGGAAGTAAGTTGAATTGGGTTTTATGTATTGAGAAATGCACTACGACCGTATCATAGTAGGTCATTGTGCTAAATATCCATGTCTACAGCTCCAACTTCCTTATAGAACGACACTCGCAAGTGGCATGCAATTAGTGCCATATTCCTGGAAAGTTTAATACCTGCAATTTGACAGATAATACGTCACAAGGAGATTTGTATTTCAAAGAGAGACTCGTGACTTTCGCAATAAATCCATGTTACATATCTGCCATACACTAATTAGTTAACAGGTAGCATATAATTACGTATGCCGCAGGTGTTTTACAGTGTTATATTAAGGGAGGTCACCGGCTTTTTTTTTTTATCTTTCTCTCATTTTCTGGCTGGTATCCATTCGGCCCCATTCAGCCAACTGTTTTAAGACGTTTATCCCCATCCAGGTGTCAATATTTTCCTGGCGAGCGATAGCGAGCCAGCATTGTATGGAGCAATCCGGCTTCGTCGGAGACATTTTTCTATCGAATAATGCACAAATTTAGCTTGCTGTCAAAACAAAAATATATATATATGCTGCCTCGCTACCGCTCGCCAGGAAAATATTGACACCAGGATGGGGGTATACGTCTTAAAACAGTAGGCTGAATGGGGCCGAATGGATACAAGCCAAAGAGAGAGAGGGAGAGAAAGAGAGAACAAAAAGCGAGGTGGGCTCCCTTAAGGGGACAATGGTTACTGTTTGGGTTTATTTACTTATATTAATTGATTTTTTAGTTTCCTCGCTAGACCTCCATCAAACTTTTAAAAAAACAGGATCTCCCTTCATGATATTTTTGTACATTTTTCGGTAGCCGGTTTCTCCTAAATTACAGGCTCGCTATCGCTCGCCAGGAATAACTTGACGCCTAAATGACACGCAAAGTTTTAATATTGACAAAGAAAAAGGGCGAAAGGTCTTAAAATCGCCAAACTAAGGGGCTGAACGTCAATATCAATATACAAACATGTTCCTACACTTACCCACCCTATTCAACATCTGACAGACATTAATACAGCACAGGGAAAGCCAAACGTAATGACAGCTGGGACATGGACTTATTAGCGCGACCGTACATTATCCCCAAGTACTATAGTCAATTCGCTGTAACTAGGTGAAAATTCATGACATCTACAGTAACCTCTATAACTAGAAAACGACTGGAGTAATCGAGCTAATATTTCTACCATTTGGAAAGAGCCAGTCAATGAATAGATGTGGAAATTTACAGCCAATTTGCTCTAGCCCTTTTTGAGTTACAGAGGATAAAGTTCATGATTTATCGCCTACTTACAACGAATAGTCTATATCACGTTCACAAGTTGTGTCAAACCAAAATTTCAACCATGGATATTTGTATAGTAAAAACATAATAATATATATACGTTCATGCAAACACACATACAAACACACATACAAACACACATACAAACACACATACAAACACACACATACAAACACACATACAAACAAACATACAAACAAACATACAAACACACATACAAACACACATACAAACACACATACAAACACACATACAAACACACATACAAACACACATACAAACAAACATACCTCTATACAGTATATTCAGGCTTCTTTCAGATTTATGAATGTGTAAAGATTCACCAATAGAGGATAATTTAAGCTTAAGGGGAGGAACACCGTTTTTCTGGACCCCCTTCTCCCTAATGTTTAGCCCCACTAGTTTTGAGATTATAAGACGTTCGGCCCATTAGTTTGGCGATTTTAACACCATTCGCCCCATTTCGTTGTCAATTTTAAGACCTTTCGTGCCATTTAGGTGTCGATTATTTCCTGGTGAGCGAAAGCGAGCCTGCAATTTTAAGAGGAACCGGCCTTCGGCCGGGAAATTTCTCTACCGAAAAATTTACAAATTTATCTTGAAGGGGGGTCTTGGGGGGTGTTTTTCTAAGCTTGATGGAGGTATTGGGAGGAAACTAAACAAATATATGAATACATTAATTAATAGACCAAACAATCGGTCAGTCTCCCCTTAATATATAGAAGTGGGCGACACCTAGGATCGTGACTGTGCTGTTGCTCATCACCTCGCCCTCAGGCAGAGTTGGACCATAATCTAGGCACACGCACTTTAGTTAACAGACACTGGACAACGAATGCTATAATTATTTGACCCACTATTTAACACTGAAAATAATGTCATTATGTATATACATATTCTGCAATCTAGGAATATAATACTAAGAGGTACTCTATATATATATATATATATATATATATATATATATATATATATATATATATATATATATATATACAGTGACCTGATGAAGCTATCTGCGAAACGTTGTCAATAAAGTGCTCTTCCTCAGATGGTGTTTTTTATCCACTACATGGATAGTTATCATCATATCAGTCATACTGCATTATATCAACATTTACGGTATGGAAATCCCTAAACATATATGTCAACAGACATGTGTTGGCTGGTCTAAGTATTCTTAAGGATGTTTAGTAAGACGGTCTCAAATATGTACAAACAAAGACGCACACACTAACACACACACCCGTTGCGACTCCAGCCAGACGCTATAGGGTCGTGTCTAGAGTACGTGTAGTCTGTCAGTGGTGTCCTAGCGGTTGACTAGAATAGGTGGGTGGTTCGCGCGCTCCTTCCCGAGGACTGAATCATGTGTAGCAGTAGTGTGCCTGTTGCTGCTCACACCTCACCAACTAACCTATAACTTTGCTGGCGAATATATATATATATATATATATATATATATATATATATATATATATATATATATATATATATATATATATATATATATATATATATATATATATATATATTTTTTTTTTTTTTTTTTTTTTTTTTTTTTATTAATATTATTATGTTTTAATTTTTCGTTATTATTATTTTTATTTTTTGTCTTTTTTTTTTTTTTTTGCGTACGGTAGTCATTACCGTGACAACTGTCAAATACATAGCAAGGTGTGAAATTTGAACACGGACACAACTGTTGACATTGGCAGACTTGGTTATTAAATTAAGCAACGTCAACACTATTACTGCCACAGCACGGACTACTACGACGACACTGGCCAAGAACAAAGTCTACTATCCGGAACTTAAAGGTAAGATGCTTGTCCGATACGATACGATAGCTAGAGTAAAGTTATTAAGTTAATATTGTTGTTATGTTGTGGAGAAATGGGGATGTTTGTATGGAAGATTTTTTGGAGGTTAAACTGGGAGGGTATTTAGGATTGGTATACTAGACGAAGGTAAAGTTAGTAATATGAAGTACAGACGAAGGTAAAGTTAGTAATATGAAGTACAGACGAAGGTAAAGTTAGTAATATGAAGTACAGACGAAGGTATAAAGTTAGAAATATGAAGTACAGTAGAAGTTATAAAGTTAGAAATATGAAGTACAGCAGAAGTTATAAAGTTAGAAATATGAAGTACAGCAGAAGTTATAAAGTTAGAAATATGAAGTACAGCAGAAGGTATAAAGTTAGAATTATGAAGTACAGCAGAAGGTATAAAGTTAGAAATATGAAGTACAGTAGAAGGTATAAAGTTAGAAATATGAAGTACAATAGAAGGTATAAAGTTAGAATTATGAAGTACAGCAGAAGGTATAAAGTTAGAATTATGAAGTACAGCAGAAGGTATAAAGTTAGAATTATGAAGTACAGCAGAAGGTATAAAGTTAGAAATATGAAGTACAATAGAAGGTATAAAGTTAGAAATATGAAGTACAGTAGAAGGTATAAAGTTAGACTTATGAAGTACAGTAGAAGGTATAAAGTTATAAATATGAAGTACAGTAGAAGGTATAAAGTTAGACATGAAGTACAATAGAAGGTATAAAGCTTCTCCATAAGTCCGTCTCCTTTCTTTATACTAGTCTAACTGAAATCGAACTCGTGTAGGAAAAGGGTTGAATGACCAATTAAATTAATTATATCACATCGCTGACGCATTAATTATTTATAGTGCCCCCCAAAAAAATAAAAAAATAAAAATAAATAAATAAATAATAATAATAATAATAAATAATAATAATAATTATAATAATAATAATAAAATAAAATGAAATAAAATATAAATAGGAAAAGTGAGGATTGGGCCTGAGTAAATAGATAGCTAGATAGACAGATCTCCAGACTTAAGGGGAGGCAGACCGTTTCTCTGGACCCCCTTCTCCCTATTGTTTAGCCTCACTAGTTTTGAGATTTTAAGACGTTGGTTCCATTAGTTTGAGGATTTTATGACCTTTCACCTCATTTCTTTGTCAATAATAGGACCCTTCGTGCCATTTAGGTGTCGATTTTTTCCTGGCGAGCGAAAGCGAGCCTGTAATTTTAGGAGGAATCGGCATTTGGCCGGTACAGTTTTCTACCGAAAAATGTACAAATCTAACTTGAAGGGGGGTCTAGGGGGTGTTTTTCTAAGCTTGATGGAGGTCTAGGGAGGAAACTAAAAAAATATATGAATACATAAATTAATAGACCAAACAAACAGCCACTGTCCCCTTAAGTCCCAGTAAGTGCCGGGCACTGGACTTGGGGTGATGCCAACCATCGGTATTGTTCCGTGGGATCCTAACGCAGGTCCCATACAAACCTGAACCCTCTACGAGCCTTTTATCAGTGTCCAATTAGCGGCGTCGGCTATAGCCAACGCAGGTACTGACAGGGATTTACAATGCCGTCGTCTCACGTCTGACGCTGGTATCTACCAGGTTAATAAAATATTGTCTAAAGCCGCTGTCACACGAGCGATTTTTCCGTCAATTTTACATGAGCAAGTTTTTTCTCATTATATTTCGTGACTTTTTTGCACTGGTATCGGTAACTAGACTGAAGGTAGAGAGAGTATGTTAGGCGGCTGAATTTTGATAAAGTGTAATTTTTGAAGCTGCCAGACCATAATTGCCCGTAAAAATTGCTCGAAAAACGGCTCGTGTGACTCCGGCTTAAGTCACGGACATTCAATAACTATGTTGTTGATGTTTTTTTGACAAAAGCTTTATCCTGGAACGAGAGGCTCAGTTACACTAAAATGCAAAGTGCATAGATTTAAAGTCTAGTGCAAAACTATCCTAGCTCTTAATATTGTGAAAGACAAAAATACTGTGAGACCCATATTCAGAAAAAATACGGATATTACCATTGTTTATAATAGAGTTTTGTCAGTTGCTCGTTAATGCGACAAATATCACGCACAGTCACTTTGAAAGTTTATATTCCTACATAGTAATGTATTTACATGAATATGGTGACGTCAATCTCTCTCTCTCTCTCACACACACGCACGCACGAGCAAACACACACACACACACACACGCACGAGCAAGTAGAATCACCCCGAACTTTTATATTTTAAAGTAAAAGACAAGGATTTCTAAAAAGAAACATAGACTCTCAGTGGATTTCCAATATGCTATTAACTCTTTCACGCATTTATGACGCAGAGGTTGCCAGATTAGCAATAAGAAATAGAGTTCTCTCACTCTTATAATTACCTCTCCAAAATTAGTTTTCTGCCCACAGCTAACTCAAAGACAACTGCAGAGGTTGAAGTAACTAAACTAAAGGTTTATAAATACCCCTGATGGTAACAAAGGCTATAAAGTATCCCCAATAGGCTCCAAATTGCGTCATATGTCGGATAGGGTTAAAAAAAAAAAAAAAAAAAAAAAAATTACAATTATATATATATATATAATATATATATATATACGGTATATACATGGATATACATAAAGATAAAAAATGTGTATGAATGTTTTAAAATATGGTAACCAGGGGTTGGGTTGAATTAAATACGGCTGGCCACATGCAAATAGATTTACATTGACTAAACCATTTCAAACACAAAAACAGTATTCTCAACCATCCTTTAAGGGGAGGTTTTTAGTGTGTTTCCTAGACTTCCATCAAGCTTGAAATTACACCCCCTTGACCCCCTTTCAAGATAAATTTATACATTTTTCGGTAGAAAAATGTCCCGGCCGAAGGCCGATTCCTCTTAAATTGCAGGCTCGCTATCGCTCGCCAGGAAAAAATCGACACCTAAACGGGACGAAAGGTCTTAAAAGTGACATAAATTGGGTGAAAGTTCTTAAAATCGCCAAACTAATGGGGCGAACGTCTTAAAATCTCAAAAGCAATGGGGCTAAACATGAAGGAGAAAGGGGTCAAGAAAAAATGTCCCTCAAGTGGATATCTCCCCTTAAACAGAAATGCAACAATAATCTAAGTTTCTGATGGATAAATGGTACGTTGAATTGGGTTCCATGTATTTATAAAATGTACTACGACCGTATTATAGCTGGTAATTCTGTTAAATATCGTAGTCTACGGCTCCAACTTCCTTATAGAACGAAACATCAGCTGGAAAAATCCGTATAATTATAAAAGGCGTTTCCTCCTTTTACCAACGTCACGAGGAGGGCGGGGACAGCACGAATGTTTCTTAGCTTTTTGACATTTCCCTTCCGCTGTCCTGATTACTGTAGCTTTCGCCATTTGATCCCTAATTGGCTACTTGCGTAAGGAAGTTGGAGCTGTAGACATCGATATTTACCAGAATTACCAGCTAAAATACGGTTATAGAGCAATGTTATCAACCCATACCAATTAATTAATCATACTTTCCATCTATCAGAAACCTAACATCATTATTGTATTTCTGTTTAATATCGATGTTTACGGCTCCAACTTCCTTATAGCCTGAAACTCGCAAGGGGTCAATTAACAGAATCATCACCTAAATTGCGGTTGTAGTGTTTATTCAAATACATAAAACCCAATTCAACATACTTTTTAGCTGTTAGAAGCCTACATTATTATTTTATTTCTCTTTAATTAATATCGATGTTCACGGCTCCAACTTCCTTATAGATCGAAACTCGCAAGCGGTCAATTTCGTAGGCGTGTTCTCTTCCATCACCTGCTGGACGATAGTAACGTTAAGGGGAGGCAGACCGTTTTTCTGGACCCCCTTCTCCCTAATGTTTAGCCCCACTAGTTTTGAGATTATAAGTCGTTCGGCCCATTAGCTTGGCGATTTTAACGCGTTTCGACCCATTTTCTTGTCAATTTTAAGATCTGTCGTGCCATTTAGGTGTCGATTATTTCCTAGCGAGCGATAGCGAGCCTGCAATTTTAAGAGGAACCAGCCTTCGGCTGGTAAATTTTTCTACCGAAAAATTTACAAATTTATCTTGAAGGGGGGTCTAGGGGGGGTTTTTCTAAGCTTGATGGAGGTCTAGGGAGGAAACTAAACAAAATATACGAATACATGAATTAATAGACCAAACAAGCGGTCAGCCTCCCCTTAATTGCTCCTAGTATTTCATGTCCAGTAGTTATTTCTTCACTCTTAGCTTCCTCACAATGACTTATATATATATATATATATATATATATATATATATATATATTTTTTTTTTTTTTTTTTTTTTTTTTTTTTTTTTGCATAACTGTCTGTCTACCATTCGTTCTTGGGGTTGTTAATCGGCATTCCTTGATTATATATTATTATTGTATTTCTATTAATGTTAAAGTTCCCCCTTTAACGACTTTATGTTGGGCCGTTTTTCTGGTCCTTTTTTTCCCCTCATGTTTAGCCCCATTAGTTTCGAGATTTTAAGACGTTCGGCCCATTAGTTTGGCGATTTTAACACATTTCGCCAAATTTCTTCGTCAATATTTAGGCCTGTAGTGCTATTTAGGTGTCGATTTTTTCCCTGGCGAACGATAGTGAGCCAGTGATGTTGGAAGAACCGGCCTTCGGCCGGAACATTTTTCTACCGAAAAATGTACAAATTAATCTAGAAAGCGGATCATATGGATGTTTTTTTTAAATTTGATGGAGGTCTAGGGAGGAAACTAGAAAAATAATGAATACATGCAAAAACCGCCCAAAAGTGAAGGTTTTTAGTTGATTCTCTACATTTCCATCAAGCTTAAAATTACTCCCCCTAGACCTCTTTCAAGATAAATTTGTACATTTTTCGGTAGAAAAATTTCCCGGCCGAAGGCCGGTTCCCCTTAAATTACAGGCTCGCTATCGCTCGCCAGGAAAAAATCGACACCTAAATGGCACGAATGGTCTTAAAATTGACATAAATGGGGCGAGGGTTCTTGAAATCGCCAAACTAATGGGGCGAACGTCTTAAAATGTCAAAAGCAATAGGGCTAAATATGAGGGAGAAAGGGGTCCAGAAAAAAATCCTCCAGGTGAAACTCTCCCCTTAATGCTGGTTTTTTTGGGGCAATATTTGTGATATATTTTGCCAACCGTTACAGTAACCTTCTGTTGGTGTCGATAAAAAAAAAATATCCGAATCATTTCTTGTCGTTTTAACATTTTAGTGTTTCCGTTTTTTCAGTTGCCAATTTATATGTATCATCAAATGTACACTATCATCACTACGGTACCGGCGAACCACACATAACCAACCAGACAACAAAACAAAGATCTGCAGTGCTTACGATCATGCACTGTTGAACCCCTTCTATACCGGCAACGGATTTTTAACTTTCTTCTGGGGACCATTAGACGATTGTGTTCACTTTACAAGGGGCCTCCAGCCATTAACAGGCTTCGAACTATCTCCCTTAACCCTTTTGACTGCCACACATCCTCCGTGAGCTGCACTAATTTATCAAAATAGAGCACGAATAAAATGAGAAAGACGTCGCCGGTACTGAAGGGGTTAAGGGGAGGTATTTAGTTTCTTCCCTAGACCTCCATCAAGCTTAAGATTACACCCCCTTGAGCCCCTTTCAAGATAAATTTGTACATTTTTCGGTAGAAAAATGTCCCGGCTGAAAGCCGGTTCCTCTTAAATTACAGGCTCGCTATCGCTCGCCAGGATAAAATCGATCCCTAAATGGCACGAAAGGTCTTAAAATTGACAGAAATGGGTCGAAAGTTCTTAAAATCGTCAAAATAATGGGGCGAACGTCTTAAAACTAGAAAAGCAATGGGGCTAAACATTAGGGAGAAAGGAGTCAAGACAAAAATCCCTCAAGTGGCAATCTCCCCTTAAGGCTACTGGTGTGAAATCATGGTATGCAAGATGGTCTGAACTGTCCGTTACTACTACAACGGTTACTTGCGGTTTCTCTCTCCTTGCTCAGTGTTCTCGACTACACGTCACGCTTTCCTTCGTCACACCTGCTTTCCTTCGTCACCCGTGCTTTCCTTCGTCACCCGTGCTTTCCTTCGTCACCCGTGCTTTCCTTCGTCACACCTGCTTTCCTTCGTCACCCATGCTTTCCTTCGTCACCCATGCTTTCCTTGTCACCCATGCTTTCCTTCGTCACCCATGCTTTCCTTCGTCACCCATGCTTTACTTCGTCACCCGTACTTTCCTTCGTCACACCCGTGCTTTCCTTCGTCACCCGTGCTTTCCTTCGTCACCCGTGCTTTCCTTCGTCACCCGTGCTTTCCTTCGTCACCCGTGCTTTCCTTCGTCACCCGTGCTTTCCTTCGTCACCCGTGCTTTCCTTCGTCACCCGTGCTTTCCTTCGTCACCCGTGCTTTCCTTCGTCACCCGTGCTTTCCTTCGTCACCCGTGCTTTCCTTCGTCACCCGTGCTTTCCTTGGTCGACCGTGCTTTCCTTCGTTACCGGTGCTTTCCTTCGTCACCCATGCTTTCCTTGGTCGACCGTGCTTTCCTTCGTTACCCGTGCTTTCCTTCGTTACCCGTGCTTTCCTTCGTCACCCGTGCTTTCCTTCGTCACCCGTGCTTTCCTTCGTTACCCGTGCCTTCCTTCGTCACCCGTGCTTTCCTTCGTCACCCGTGCTTTCCTTCGTCACCCGTGCTTTCCTTCGTCACCCGTGCTTTCCTTGGTCGACCGTGCTTTCCTTCGTCACCCGTGCTTTCCTTCGTCACCCGTGCTTTCCTTGGTCGACCGTGCTTCACTCCTGATTCATATAATTTTTTAGTTTCCTCCCTAGACCTCCATCGGTAGAAAAATGTCCCGACCGAAGGCCGATTCCTCTTAAAATTGCAGGCTCGCCAGGAAATAATAGACACCTAAATGGCACGAAAGGTCTTAAAATTGACAACGAAATGGGGCGAAAGGTTTTAAAATCGCCAAACTAATGGGCCGAACGTCTTATAATCTCAAAACTAGTGAGGCTAAACATTAGGGAGAAGGGGGTCCAGAAAAACGGTCTGCCTCCCCTTAAGGAGAACATGGTTTGGTACATCACAGTGTGATCAAGGTGACCACTTCCTTATAAGTTTACAAGATTACTACTTAAATGTAATACTATATAATGAATATACCTGATCTCTCTCTGTCTCTCTCTCTCTCTCTCTTTCATATATATATATATATATATATATTAAGTATATCTCACAAATACACGTGAGCTACTAAATGGCTGTACACTCTCAGCCGGCCTCGAGCCACCGACAGTCAAGACATATACTGTATATATATATATATATATATATATATATAAGAGAACATATCATATGAATTGGTGTCCCATTGACTGAACAAATCTGGAACCCAAAGTTATTCCCTTTTAGTTACGGGTATATGCTATGGAGGGCCATGACATCCATTACCCATAGTAGTCGAACAGTCTTAAGGGAAGGTTTTTAGTGCGTTTCCTAGACCTCCATCAAGCTTGAAATTACACCCCCTTGACCCCCTTTCAAAATAAATTTGTACATTTTTCGGTAGAAAAATGTCCCGGCCGAAGGCCGGTACCTCTTAAATTACAGGCTCGCTATCACTCGACAGGAAAAAATCGACACCTAAATGGCACGAAAGGTCTTAAAAGTGACATAAATGGGATGAAAGTTCTTAAAATCGCCAAACTAATGGGGGCGAACATATTAAAATCTCAAAAGCAATGGGGCTAAACATGAGGGAGAAAGGGGTCAAGAAAAAAATCCCTCCAGTGGAAATTTCCCCTTAAATACAAGTTCAAAGTTTGTTATGTGTAAGAAATTAGCAAGTTTAATGTTAATCCGCAAGTCAATTTTGAGAAACCCTCTACTGGCATACCAGCTGACAAACACACAGATAGTCACATAATCTCCAGCCAATTGACCACTTGTGAGTTTCGTTCTATAAGGAAGTTGGAGTTGTTGTTGTTGTTGTTGTTGTTGTTCCCCAAACTGCCTGGCCGAACAGCCCCAAGGCCCCGAGCAAGGCCAAGGCCATAACCGAGCTATAAGGAAATTGGAGTTGTAGGCATCGATATTTAGCTGCATTACCAGCTAAAATACGGTTGTAGTGCATTTATAAATACATAAAACCCAATTCAACATGCTCTGCAGCCACCAGAAACCTACATTATTATTGCATTTCGGTTGACTATCGATGTCTACAGCTCCAACTTCCTTATAGAACAAAACTCGCAAGGGGTCAATTCATGTTGAAGGGGAAATACACAAGTTTGACAGTTGAGGCAATTCTTTAATACATACAATAGAGGAGAAACAAATAAACGGCGATAATATGCATACACAATTATTTAAGGGGAGATTTCCACTGGAGAGATTATTTTCTTTACCCCTTCCTCCCGCAGGTTTAGCCCCATTGCTTTTGAGATTTTAAGACGTTCGCCCCATTAGTTCGGCGATTTTAAGAACTTTCGCCCCATTTATGACACCTTCAAGACTTTTCGTGCTCTTTAGGTGTCGATTTTTTCCTGGCGAGCGATAGCGAGCCTGTAATTTAAGAGGAATCGGCCTTCGGCCGGGAAATTTTTCTACCGAAAAATGTACAAATTTATATTGAAAGGGGGTCAAAGGGGTGTAAGTTCAAGCTTGATGGAAGTCTAAGAAACACACTAAAAACCTCTCCTTAACATATACAATAGAGGAGAAACAAATAAACAAATAAACAGCGATAATAATTATGCATACACAATTCAGGTAAAACGCAATGAAAAGTCTTTGGAGAAAATGGTAGTGGCTTGATAGCTAAATCCATGCCAACATTATCTCTCTGGAAGGGAAGTGGAGAGAGAGAGAGCTGGAGATTATACAAGTGACTAGTGGCCAAAATTAGTGTCATGAGAGGTGAAAACGCACAGCAGTCCTTTTGTCCCGTCTTGATGCGAGGCTTCTTTTTTAACTTTCTCTCCCCCTTCCTCTCTTTATCGCGTTGTTTACTTTGTCACAGCTGTCGGAGCGCTTTCAGGTCAAGGGGTTAAGGGGAGATTTCCACTTCAGGGATTTTTTGCTTTACCCCTTTCTCCCTCATATTTAGCCCCATTGCTTTTGAGATTTTAAGACGTTTGCCCCATTAGTTTGGCGATTTTAAGAACTTTCACCTCATTTATGTCACTTTTAAGACCTTTAGTGCCATTTAGGTGTCGATTTTTTCCTGGCGAGCGATAGCGAGCCTGTAATTTAAGAGGAACCGGCCTTCGGCCGGGAAATTTTTCTACCGAAAAATTTACAAATTTATCTTGAAAGGGGGTCAAGGGAGTGTAATTTCAAGCTTGATGGAAGTCTAGGAAACACACTAAAAACCTCCCCTTAAAGAGACAGGGGGTTTGAAGTTTTTCGTAATACCGCCGTCAATTAATACAGCAAATTATTTTAAGAAAGTAGTTATAAAAGACAAAAATGACGCATCAAATGCTCTAGAATTTTTATGTATACGCATTTAAAATATTCCTTGTGAAATAATCCTATCAGTATTGAACATTTCAGAAACTCTAGTCTAGCATAAGCAATTATCGGGATTTTTTTTTAGCTCCCCTCTATTAGGAATCATTTTTTTTTAGCTCCCCTCTATTAGGAATCATTTTTTTTTAGCTCCCCTCTATTAGGAATCATTTTTTTTTAGCTCCCCTCTATTAGGAATCATTTTTTTAGCTCCCCTCTATTAGGAATAACTCTTTTGTAATATATCAAAATCTACAATTCGATAACCACTGAAAATTGGGACCCGTAGGGGACATAATTGATTATTATCTTAAGGGGAGACTGACCGTTTGTTTGGTCTATTAATTCATGTATTCATATATTTGTTTAGTTTCCTCCCTAGACCTCCATCAAGCTTAGAAAAACACCCCCTAGATATCTCCCTTCAAGATAAATTTGTACATTTTTCGGTAGAAAAATGTCCCGGCCGAAGGCCGTTTCCTCTTAAAATTGCAGGCTCGCTTTCGCTCGCCAGAAAATACTCGACACCTAAATGGCACGAAAGGTCTTAAAATTGACAACGAAATGGGGCGAAAGGTGTTAAAATCACCAAACTAATGGGCCGAACGTCTTATAATCTCAAAACTAGTGGGGCTAAACATTAGGGAGAAGGGGGTCCAGAAAAACGGTCTGCCTCCCCTTAACCTTTCCTGTTAGCAACTGACGTTAATATCATCTTCTCCAGCGCCTTAAAGAAATCTTATTAAATACAATGATTTCACAATTCTTGAGCTAATTATACCGTAGTCTACCTAGTAAATCGAGTCTAGATATCCTGCTCTTTGAGGGGAGATTTTCACTTGAGGGATTTTTTTCTTGACTCCTTTCTCCCTCATATTTAGCCCCATGGCTTTTATAATTTTAAGACGTTCGCCCCATTATTTTGACGATTTTAAGAACCTTCGACCCATTTCTGTCAATTTTAAGACCTTTCGTGCCATTTAGGTGTCGATTTTATCCTGGCGAGCGACAGCGAGCCTGTAATATAAGAGGAACCGGCTTTCAGCCGGGACATTTTTCTACCGAAAAATGTACAAATTTATCTTGAAAGGGGCCCCTCAAGGGGGTGTAATCTTAAGCTTGATGGATATCCAGAGACCAAACTAAAAACCTCCCCTTAACTTCTCATAGCTTCCTAGGTCTCTTTTAGTCTATAATGACAAAGCCAAAATTAGCAATTTGATCCAACAATCTTACTCTTTTGTAACGAGACTAAGTAGGCTACAAAGTGTATTATCCAATGTGATTGACAAACACACTTGATAGTGTTGTGAAGAGTATCTTAAGGGGAGATCTCCACTTGAGGGATTTTTTTCTTGACTCCTTTCTCCCTCATGTTTAGCCCCATTGCTTTTGATATTGTAAAACGTTCGCCCCATTAGTTTAGCGATTTTAAGAACTTTCATCCCATATTAAGACCTTTCGTGCCATTCAGGTGTCAATTTTATCCTGGCGAGCGATAGCGAGCCTGTAATTTAAGAGGAACCGGCTTTTGGCCGGGACATTTTTCTACCGAAAAATGTACAAATTTATCTTGAAAGGGACTCAAGGGGGTGTAATTTTAAGCTTGATGGAGGTCCAGGGAACAAACTAAATACCTCCCCTTAAAGTGCATTATGGCCACGGGCGACTGTACACTCGGACACCATAGTCTCTAACCCACTACTAAATATTCATGGGCTTCACCTATTATTATTATGGAAGTATATCTCTGGACACTAATTTATCAATATAATTTTTCCATATATCAACCTCAAAACTATATAATATACTAGTTATTGATAAGGAAGTTCTCTCCAAAAATAAATCAAATTGGATATAATTACATAGAGATCAACATAGGGGGTCAACGAATGCTCCTGGGTGGGCTGGAGACTCTATGGTATCAGACTGTACACTCAAGGCAATAATTGATATGATAGTGGACATTACATAATTATTATACATACTGTACATTGCATCCAGCCTTTTCCATTCCCTCCATTATGTTGAACAAATAAGTTGGGTTTGGTTGTGGGATATTGCAACACAACCCACACAACCCCACACAACCCACACAACCCACACACTCCACACACCCCACACAACCCACACACCCCACACAACCCCACACACCCCACACAACCCACACAACCAACACACCCCACACAACCCACACAACCCCACACACCCCACACAACCCACACAACCCACACACCCCACACACCCCACACAACCCCACACACCCCACACAACCCACACAACCCACACACCTCGCTCGCTAGGTTTGTTTTCTGGTATTCTTTGAAGATTACAACTTGTCCGTAACCAAAGCGAGTGAGCGATTTCTGGTCGCATTATTATAGTTATCCTTAAGGGGAGATTTCCACTGGAGAGATTATTTTCTTTACCCCTTCCTCCCGCAGGTTTAGCCCCATTGCTTTTGAGATTTTAAGACGTTCGCCCCATTAGTTTGGCGATTTTAAGAACTTTCGACACATTTATGTCACTTTCAAGACGTTTCGTGCCCTTTAGGTGTCGATTTTTTCCTGGCGAGCGATAGCGAGCCTGTAATTTTAGAGGAATCGGCCTTCGGCCGGGACATTTTTCTACCGAAAAATTTACAAATTTATATTGAAAGGGGGTCAAGGGGTGTAATTTCAAGCTTGATGGAAGTCTAGGAAACACACTAAAACCCTCCCCTTAACCCCTTCTTTACCGGCAACATCTTTTCGATGTTATTGTAGCTATGTTTAGACAATGTTGCGCAGTTTAAAAAGGGTCTGTGGTAGTAAAAAGGGTTAAGAGAGATACTTGGAACCTGTTAATTGCTGGAGGCCCCTTTTAAAGAGAAGGGTCTGTGGTAGTAAAAAGGGTTAAGAGAGATACTTGGAACCTGTTAATTGCTGGAGACCCCCTTTAAACCCACAAAAATCGTCTAATAGTAGCCATAATCAATTTAAAAAGACGTAGCCGGTACAGAAGGGGTTAAGGCTGAAAAGGTCATACCCCTGATAACCTAATTTTAACCCGGGTCGGGGCATAACAACTTACACACACATATACATCTATTGCTAGACAAATTGATCCCTGAAGAGGTGGACACGAATTAATCGCCTCCATTCACCTCTGTCCTCTGTCAGCCAGCACCCCTCCTCCCACCCAACACCCCTCTCACTCATATACCTCTCGATTCCATCCTCCCACCTCACGGTCTACCTATTCCTCTCCGCCCTTCCACCTCATTGTCATACACTCTCTTATTCATTCTGTCACTCCCTATACGTTCCACATGACCAAACCACCTCAAGGTGTTCGATTTCACATTCTCCAGCACATCATGGCCTATATAAACTAAATATATACCGCTATATATATATAATATAGTCTTGTTCTAAAGTCCCTTGACAGAGCCTCCAGGACCAAAACAAACAGTACTGGGTTCAGCATTGTACCTTGGTGAACTCCAACATTTACTGGGAACTCTTCGCTCAGATCCCCATTCAAAATGCTGCCCGTGATCCCTCATACATTCTCAATATCACACGCACCAACCATTCCTCCACTCAGAGTCTTCTCTGCATTAGACCCACTTCATAAATTGGCACCCGGTCAATGGCCTTCTCCAGGTCTACAAAAACTAGGTATAACTTCCTGTTTATCTCTAAGAAGCTCTCTTGCAGTTGCCTATGTATGAAGATAGCATCAGTTGTGCCACGTCTAGGCATAAATCCAAACTGCCACGTCTAGGCATAAATCCAAACTGCATGTCGCTGATGGCAATAAGTTTCCTGATCATGCATTCAAAGGTCCTTTCGCTAACTTTCATGACTTGGTCGAGCATTTTAAAATATCACACTTGTCTGCCATGCATCAGGATTTGTTTCCTCCTTATTATTATCATTAATATTATTATAAATGTCTGATCTGATTAGCAATAATTCTAATGAATGATGTTGAAGTGAAATTAGGGTTATGGGTTGCACACAAATGCAATGCGAAATAGGAGTGTATTAATGGATGTCCTACCCGGTAAGAAAAAACACAGTACAGGGCTGGTGGAGTCAAGGTTGTGTAGTAACAGGTATAGCTGGTGGATAAGGTGCGCACACACACACACACACACACACACACACACACACACACACACACACACACACACACACACACACACACACAGCCCGTGGCCTAGTAGGTAGAGCTCTCGTCTCACACACGAGGGGTCGGGGGTTCAATCCCCGGCCGGGCAGAGACAAATTGGGCTTGTCTCCTTTCATGTGTTATCCTCAGTTCACCTAGCTGTAAATAGGTACCTGGAATAAGTGGGCGACGTTGTGACGTCACATCTGGGGTTGGCAAAAATGGTACAAGGCGAGATGGGTATCATATGGTTCACCTAAGCTGATGGCTACCTAAGCCTTCGGGCGAGACGGTACCGTCTATAGTGAGAATGGTACCATACAGATCCACCCTAAGCCTTCGTTTCCAATGTCGCCAATTGGCTAAAATACAGACTACACACACATCCACAGCCATTCCAACAGTACATAAAACACTTAACATGCATTTCACGCAATACATTCCCAGTTAAGGAGGCGCGATAATAATGAGCTTAGCTCGCATTGCGTGGATTCCCCTTGACGAACAAGTAACTGAATAACACACACACACACACACACACACACACACACACACACACACACACACACACACACACACACCGTTAGCAGGGGGTAAACAGTAGGGTAGGTAGCGGTAACTTGGGAGAACATCAGTAGAGCGGTAAGGAGAGGGGTGAGAATGTGGTGCACTTTAGATAAGTGTGTGTCCGTGGATGGGAGAGTAAGAGAGAAAGACAGGCGTATTGTTGATGTCGTCAGTGAGTGTAGTATTCAACATTTTGAATATGAATGGGACTTTAGTAAATATCACATACAAGGATTCGTAAGTTTATATCTTAGTATTTTGAAGATGAATGGGACTTTAGTAAATATCACATACAAGGATTCGTAAGTTTATATCTTAGTATTTTTCATCTGCACTTCCCAGACTAATACAACTTACACTCGGTGTTAGTATACAGTAGATTCCGTATATACAGTAGTGATATAATGCAAAAATTAGTAGAATCATTTCGATAAAAAATCGTAATTTCCAATATATTATTAGGTTCTCTCCACTAACCAACTTTACTCCTAAACTCGATTAATGAAATTAACAAACACATGTGGCAGTCCGGGGATTCGAACCCAGGACGCTCACACCGAAAATCAACACACTTATGCATTGCACCACGAAGACAGTTAAACAATGCTGCACAAGCCTACGATTTATTATGCAGTTTCGAATCTTGCATACCAATCTTTGCATGTACATCATTCCAACTGCACTATCGGAGGCTATGCATAGGTGAATGGAAATAGTAATTAATGGAGCGCTTAATTATTAATCATGAACTTTTTCACAACAATATTTTTGATGATATATAATAGTTATATGCAATACAAATTATAATATATATATATATTTTTGTACCATGTCAGTCAAAATGCTTATTGGATGCATATATACCATTGATTTGAGTGAATTGATTTAGGATTTGATCTGCCTTCCTCGGTTTTCTAAGTGAACTTGTACTAATCTAACTTGTCTAACTGTACTATTGTTATCTGTCTACAACCATCACATGACCGCAGGTTCTATTGTTCTCATTCTATTATCATAATTCCTATGTCTCCTACTACTCACACACCATTTTTGGATTCAACCTTTAAGGGGAGGTTTTTAGTGTGTTTCCTAGACTTCCATCAAGCTTAAAATTACAACCTCTAGGCCCCCTTTCAAGATAAATGTGTACATTTTTCGGTAGAAAAATTTCCCGGCCAAAGGCCGGTTCCTCTTAAAGTACAGGCTCGCTATCGCTCGCCAGGAAAAAATCGACACCTAATTTGCATGAAAGGTCTTAAAATTAACAGAAATGGGGCGACAGTTCTTAATTATGGGGCGAACGTCTTAAAATATAAAAAACAATGGGGCTAAACATGAGGGAGAAAGGAGTCCAGAAAAAAATCCCTCAAGTGGAAATCTCCCTTTAATGCTCTCGACTGCCAATGGGTCTCCTCTCATTTCACCGACTAACTTGGTAAACAAACCTACCTACTGTACATCTTCTCTATCCTAAATGACCTGGTGGTGCAGTTAGTCTAGCACCACCATATATACTCGTCTCCCTGACCACCACCTTGGAGATCGGCCCAATATCCGTAACTAACCTCGTATATATTTGCTGAGACTGTACATCTGTTCTCTCAATTGACCACTTGCGAGTTTCAGACTATAAGGAAGTTGGAACCGTGAACATCGATATTAAACAGAAACGCAATAATAATAATGTAAGTTTCTGATGGATAAATGGTATATTGAATTGGGTTTTATGTATTTATGAATGTACTACTACCGTATTTTAGTTGTAAATTATGTTAACCCTTGTTTAGCGGGACCCGACTTAAGTCGGCCTAGAGAACCAAGGACTAATTGGCGGGGCCAGACTTAAGTCTGTGTGCAATTTTTGAGCAATAATGGCTCTGAGAGAGAGACGAGCGATGAGAGGAGCGCAGGTCGGCTCATGACCGCTCGGCACGGGTCCTGCGCGACTACTGACGTTCCTTCCACACACATCTACACTCACTGCCTCGCTACACAGGGAATTATGTAAGGATATTACTATATTTTAGGGATTTTGCACTCGTCTTGCACGATCGTTGCAAGAGAACGCGTGGTCGTAGAAGGATGGTTCTGGTGTCATTGGAAAGCTCAATTTACGCCCTTTCAGGGATACATAATTGTATTACGCTCTGGCTCTTGTTTTTGCATGAAAAAGAGCATGGAAACAAGGTCGTTTAGGGTAAAATCACCCGCTTGGCGGGTAGTAGAAGTTACTGACGGGCCTGCTCATAAGGCGTTAAATATCGTTGTCAACAGCTCTAACTTCCTTATAGAACGAAACTCGCAAGTCGGCAATTGGTCTCCTCCGATAATAACCTTATATCTACTACCTGTCCTATGTCTCCTATGTCTCTATGTCCTATGTCTCCTATGTCTCTATGTCTCTATGCCTCTATGTCCTATGTCTCTATGTCTCTATGTCCTATGTCTCTATGTCCTATGTCTCTATGTCTCTATGTCCTATGTCTCTATGTCTCTATGTCTCTATGTCCTATGTCTCTATGTCTCTATGTCCTATGTCTCTATGTCCTATGTCTCTATGTCCTATGTCTCCTATGTCTCTATGTCTCTATGCCTCTATGTCCTATGTCTCTATGTCCTATGTCTCTATGTCTCTATGTCCTATGTCTCTATGTCCTATGTCTCTATGTCCTATGTCTCTATGTCTCTATGTCTCTATGTCCTATGTCTCTATGTCCTATGTCTCTATGTCCTATGTCTCCTATGTCTCTATGTCCTATGTCTCTATGTCCTATGTCTCTATGTCCTATGTCTCCTATGTCTCTATGTCTCTATGCCTCTATGTCCTATGTCTCTATGTCCTACGTCTCTATGTCCTATGTCTCCTATGTCTCTATGTCTCTATGTCCTATGTCTCTATGTCTCTATGTCCTATGTCTCTATGTCCTATGTCTCTATGTCCTATGTCTCTATGTCTCTATGTCCTATGTCTCTATGTCCTATGTCTCTATGTCCTATGTCTCTATGTCTCTATGTCCTATGTCTCTATGTCCTATGTCTCTATGTCCTATGTCTCCTATGTCTCTATGTCTCTATGTCTTATGTCTCTATGTCCTATGTCTCTATGTCCTATGTCTCTATGTCTCTATGTCCTATGTCTCTATGTCCTATGTCTCTATGTCCTATGTCTCCTATGTCTCTATGTCTCTATGTCTTATGTCTCTATGTCTCTATGTCCTATGTCTCTATGTCCTATGTCTCTATGTCCTATGTCTCCTATGTCTCTATGTCCTATGTCTCCTATGTCTCTATGTCCTATGTCTCTATGTCTCTATGTCTCTATGTCCTATGTCTCTATGTCCTATGTCTCTATGTCCTATGTCTCTATGTCTCTATGTCCTATGTCCTATGTCTCTATGTCTCTATGTCTCTATGTCTCTATGTCTCTATGTCCTATGTCTCTATGTCCTATGTCTCTATGTCTCTATGTCCTATGTCTCTATGTCTCTATGTCCTATGTCTCCTATGTCTCTATGTCCTATGTCTCTATGTCCTATGTCTCCTATGTCTCTATGTCCTATGTCTCTATGTCTCTATGTCCTATGTCTCTATGTCCTATGTCTCTATGTCCTATGTCTCTATGTCCTATGTCTCTATGTCTCTATGTCTCTATGTCCTATGTCTCCTATGTCTCTATGTCTCTATGTCCTATGTCTCTATGTCTCTATGTCCTATGTCTCTATGTCCTATGTCTCTATGTCCTATGTCTCTATGTCTCTATGTCTCTATGTCCTATGTCTCCTATGTCTCTATGTCTCTATGTCCTATGTCTCTATGTCTCTATGTCCTACCGGTATGTCTCTATGTCCTATATCTCTATGTCCTATGTCTCCTATGTCTCTATGTCCTATGTCTCTATGTCTCTATGTCCTATGTCTCCTATGTCTCTATGTCCTATGTCTCTATGTCCTATGTCTCTATGTCCTATGTCTCTATGTCCTATGTCTCCTATGTCTCTATGTCCTATGTCTCTATGTCTCTATGTCCTATGTCTCTATGTCCTATGTCTCTATGTCCTATGTCTCTATGTCTCTATGTCCTATGTCCTATGTCTCTATGTCTCTATGTCTCTATGTCCTATGTCTCTATGTCTCTATGTCCTATGTCTCTATGTCCTATGTCTCTATGTCTCTATGTCCTATGTCTCTATGTCTCTATGTCCTATGTCTCCTATGTCTCTATGTCCTATGTCTCTATGTCCTATGTCTCCTATGTCTCTATGTCCTATGTCTCCTATGTCTCTATGTCCTATGTCTCTATGTCCTATGTCTCTATGTCTCTATGTCTCTATGTCTCTATGTCCTATGTCTCCTATGTCTCTATGTCCTATGTCTCTATGTCCTATGTCTCTATGTCCTATGTCTCTATGTCCTATGTCTCTATGTCTCTATGTCTCTATGTCCTATGTCTCTATGTCCTATGTCTCCTATGTCTCTATGTCCTATGTCTCTATGTCCTATGTCTCTATGTCCTATGTCTCTATGTCCTATGTCTCTATGTCCTATGTCTCTATGTCTCTATGTCTCTATGTCTCTATGTCCTATGTCTCTATGTCCTATGTCTCTATGTCCTATGTCTCCTATGTCTCTATGTCCTATGTCTCTATGTCTCTATGTCCTATGTCTCTATGTCCTATGTCTCTATGTCCTATGTCTCTATGTCTCTATGTCCTATGTCTCTATGTCTCTATGTCCTATGTCTCTATGTCTCTATGTCCTATGTCTCTATGTCCTATGTCTCTATGTCCTATGTCTCTATGTCTCTATGTCCTATGTCTCTATGTCCTATGTCTCTATGTCCTATGTCTCTATGTCTCTATGTCCTATGTCCTATGTCTCTATGTCTCTATGTCCTATGTCTCTATGTCCTATGTCTCTATGTCCTATGTCTCTATGTCCTATGTCTCTATGTCTCTATGTCCTATGTCTCTATGTCCTATGTCTCTATGTCTCTATGTCCTATGTCCTATGTCTCTATGTCTCTATGTCCTATGTCTCCTATGTCTCTATGTCTCTATGCCTCTATGTCCTATGTCTCTATGTCTCTATGTCCTATGTCTCTATGTCTCTATGTCTCTATGTCTCTATGTCCTATGTCTCTATGTCTCTATGTCCTATGTCTCTATGTCCTATGTCTCTATGTCCTATGTCTCTATGTCTCCTATGTCTCTAGCGCGGCTATCTGATCCTCCCAGCCGGTCACCGCTTGTAGCACTTAATAGACACTGCTGACTGGGAGGCTTTAAAGGGAGGCAGACCGTTTTTCTGGACCCCCTTCTCCCTAATGTTTAGCCCCACTAGTTTTGAGATTATAAGACGTTCGGCCCATTAGTTTGGCGATTTTAACACCTTTCGCCCCAATTCGTTGTCAATTTTAAGACTTTTCGTGCCATTTAGGTGTCGATAGTTTCCTGGCGAGCGATAGTTTCCTGGCGAGCGATAGCGAGCCTGCAATTTTAAGAGGAACCGGCCTTCGGCCGGGACATTTTTCTACCGAAAAATGTACAAATTTATATTATAGGAGGGTCTAGGGAGTCTAGGGGGTCTTTTTCTAAGCTTGATGGAGGTCTAGGGAGGAAACTAAAAAAATATATGAATAAATGAATTAATAGACCAAACAAACGGTCAGTCTCCCCTTAAGAAGGCAAGCTAGTGTACAGATTGGTCAATCTGACACAAAGGTGTTTCAGAATAGTATACCATGTGTAGAAAATGGTGTATTATTGAGATTAAAATTAAAATGTAAAACTTGTAAACTAAACAAACCAAAATTGGGACAAGGACAATATAAAGTCAAATTAAATTATCAAAATCGCTATGTGGAAACAACGCTTACTAAAATGAAAATTATTAAATAAAAGAACACAATCCATTAAACTAGTACTTTAACCCGTTCAGTACCGGGGACGTCCTTTTGCATCATATTCTGGCAACTATTAGACGACTTTATTCAGCTTAGGAAGGACCTCTAGCAGTAATTGGGCTTCAAATAATACCAAACCACAGATCCTTCCTAAGCTGCATAATATCGTCTGAATATAGCTAGCATGAAGCATAACACACGTCGCTGGTACTCAAAGGGTTAAGGGGAGGTTTCTAGTTTGTTTCCTACTCCTCCAGCAATCTTAAAATTTCACCCCCTTGACCCCCTTTCAAGATAAATTTGTACATTTTTCGGTAGAAAAATGTCCCGGCCGAAGGCCGATTACTCTTAAATTACAGGCTCGCTACCGCTCGCCAGGATAAAATCGACACCTAAATGGCACGAAAGGTCTTAAAATTGACAGAATGGGGCGGAAATTCTTAAAAATCACCAAACTAATGGGGCAAACTTCTTAAAATCTCAAAAGCAATGGGGCTAGACATCAGGGAGAAAGGGGTCAAGAAAAAAGTCCCTCAAGTGGAAATCTCCCCTTAAGACTGTTAGCATACAGGCTACTACAAAGCCATGGTGAGATTGGTGCTATAGTGAAAGATAAATTCATTGTAATCAGAGGTCACACTATAGTCTATTCGCTGTAAGTAGGCGAGAAATCATGACCTCTATCCTCTGTAACTCAAAAACGACTAGAGTAATCGAGCTAATATTTCTACCATTTGGGAAGAGTCAGTCAGGGAATAGATGTGGACATGTACAGCCAATTTCCTCCAGCCCTTTTTGAGTTACAGAGGATAGAGGTCATGATTCCTCGCCTACTTACAGCGAATAGACAAACGAACACAGACACAACGTAATGAGATGCATAATCATAATGCAGATTGCCTCAATGATGACCGTACGCATTGAAGAACTAAACAAAAAGAGGATCGTGACTTCCTATAGAGGTCATGTGTGTGTGCAAGTCATGTGTACAAAGAACATGTAGACGGAGTTATGTGTACAGGTCAGTCGTGGGAACAGTAATGCTGCCGGGATAATTATTAAGGGGGGATGGGCCGTTTTTCTGGACCACTGGCTTTCTCCCTCATGTTTAGCCCCATTAGTTTTCAGATGATAAGATGTTTGTCCCATTAGTTAGTCGATTTTAAGACCTTTCGCCCAATTTCTTAGTCAATATTTAGACCTTTCGTGCTATTTAGGTGTCGATGGTTTCCCTGGCGAACGATAGTGAGCCTGTAATGTTGGAAGACCCGGCCTTCGGCCGGGACATTTTTCTACCGAAAAATGTACAAATTAATCTAGAAGGGGGATCTAATGGATGTTTTTTTTAATTTGATGAAGGTCTAGCGAGGAAACTAGAAAAATAATGAATACATGCAAAAAATCGCCCAAAAAGTGAACTATGCCTCGTTAAACTTGAATCTTCCAATAGTGGTTAGACTGAGCCTGTTGAGGAATCTAGTATGTTGACCGTAATATATACTGACGCATTATATTATCAAAGGTTCACCACCCTCAATCATCACAAACCACAGGCTTTGTGCCGTTACTATTGAATACGATGATGGAGTCTTAATATTATTTTAGTTATCCATTTTTTTTTTTTTTTTATTAATTTCCCCACACCACCAAACACCTCCAATGAAATTAATGAAAGCATAATTGTGCTCTCCACCGGGATTCGAACCCTGGTTATCACATACAGATTTGTCGCCACCTTAACCGTTACACCACCACTTACTAGGATGGTGTCTCTAGGAATTATCTAAGAATTCTAAGTTAAAGGGAGATGTCCACTTGAGGGATTTTTTTCTGGACCCCTTTCTCTCTCATGTTTAGCCCCATTGCTTTTTAGATTTTAAGACGCTCGCCCCCTTTAGTTTGGCGATTTTAAGAACTTTCGCCCCATTTCTGTCAATTTTAAGAACTTTCGTGCCATTTAGGTGTCGATATTTTCCTGGCGAGCGATAGCGAGCCTGTAATTTAAGAGGAACCGGCCTTCGGCCAGGACATTTTTCTACCGAAAAATGTACAAATTTATCTTGAAACCGGGGGGTCTAGGAGGTGTAATTTTAAGCTTGATGAAGGTCTAGGGTACAAACTATATACCTCCCCTTAACCCTCTGATTTTCTAGGTCTTCCTTAAACTGATAAAAAACATCCAATGATAGCAAGGCTAGAAGGTAAAGTGGCCATTGTTCCGAAGGATAATAACGGTTGTTCCTTACAAACCTGCTTGCAACAGGATTGTCTTCCCTGATCATGTAGAACAGTGAACAACACGATCAAGCCGAGAGGTTATCCGGTGCTGGTATGTGAGGTAACTGACCTGGGGTAAGGATTATTCCTTAGGGTCTTTGCCGGGGGGAACCTGCACTGTTAGGATGTCCCCGGCCGAACACCAAAAATACTTATACTTTTTTATAGTCATGTTCGTGCCCCTCATAGCAAACCCGCCTACACACACACACACATCTTCATACACACACTCAAACATCAGGTATATACAACACGCATACTGTTACGACTGAGGTTTAAATATATCAGGGCTCTTATTCATTGGACTAGTGATGGCATAAATGCTACAACGGAAAGCGCTAGATCCAACCTCTGATGTATATTCCCAGTGAACAAAGAACACAAATACTCTCCAGAGTTCTATATGCAATAATAGGTTATCAAACTCTCAATAAATGTGCGTCTACTCTAGGCTTAATGTTATGTGAAAACAGCCTATTACTACCTATAACCGAAGGTGCTTGGTTATGGTATGCAAAGTAAGGTGGTAAGAGAAGTTACAGCTTACGTTACTTTAATCAATAAATGTCAGGCACTCCTGCATGAAAGAAAGTGCACTAAAGTCCTTCAACACCAACAAGGAATCTTCTTTAAATGTTAGATGCTATCAAGATGCTCGAATCGGAAATGGAACCCAAAAAGGCAGGCAGCGGAACAATGCTCGAACAGGCTATGCTCACAAAAAGGCAGGAGATATAATGCAGTCGGAGCCAAGAATATCCTAAACGCTAAAACAATAATAATCGCCACGACAATGCAGTATTCCTATCAACAAAAAGAGCCTAAGTCGTTTGTGTCTCAATACATCAAACTAGGCTGCGAAATGCTTGTGTAATCATAAACGGGTATGCATAAAAGAGTAATTGGTTTAATATACTTAATGTCTACTGTGACTGATAAAGTCTAGCTAGAGTCAATGATACGAGATACTGGTGCGCATGGCTTGCCGCATAGCCTAGTGCAAATCTCAAGTCTGTGCGTCAAGTATTACGTTAGAGTGAAGGGTAGCTCTCTTGAGAAACCTTAATACCGAAGTATTAAGCGTTCTCCTGGCGTACCTCAAAGACAAATAACCGAGCCTAGAACAGTGCAGAATGGTATAGGCAAAAAGCCCTCATTCGTGCATGCTCTACTCTCAATGGCACACAGACTAGAATTTACCCAATCAACTCCAGTTCTCAGGTATGTCGTGCAGCTTTTAACTAAAGCCAGCACCCATCGGAAACAATACCTTATAGTATCAGACTCCTAGTCTAGCATTATCTAATCCAGCAGAACACTAATAATTACAGGAAGCAGTACTGAACAATATGAATGCCAACCAATGCTTCGTGATCAACTTAGGATATCAATTAACTAATATGGGTTATATAAGACCTTAACGCACAATACAACTGGCCAGCATGAAGCTGATTATGCAGAGTTAACCAGAGCTGTATATATACTAGCACTAGCTCGCACCACGTAAGCAAAGCGGTAACAAGTCCTTCAGCCAATGCCAAAGAAGCCAGCCAAACATGAAGTCACCAAGCATGGTAAAAAACTCCTCCAACCAATCCCCAAGAGGCGAGCCAGCCGTGACGTCATCGAGCATGGCAAAAAACACTGCGCGCCTCCCCACACTCTGTTCTACTCTCTCTCTCAAATCCTATCATTACTACTTAATGATAAAACATATGCTTTGCAATTAAACATATAAAGCCTTGACATGGGCGAAAACAAAGAGCCTTTCTGGACTGCCCATGACACGAGCTTTCATATGAAATAAAGCACACAATAATACATCAACTGTAGCCACATCCACTGCCCTGGCGATCCTAGCGAGTCACCGTAGGACAAGCCATGCGGTTCCAACGGAGTGTTTAACGTCACACCCCCACCCAAGATTTTTCTCAGAGGCCCAAGGCTCACAAAAAATCTGATTGTTAGAACCCATGCTATATCTCTACTTCCCATCACCCAGCGGCAGTAAAATATCTGGCACGGTTCTCAACAAAACATTTTACAAAAATAAAACCCTCCCCAACACAATAGGTTAAATCATATGTAGTTATGCTCCTCAAGAGCGAACTTCTCTAGCCCAGCATTCTGAGAGGAGTGCAACTCAGAATTACTGCTATAACATACTGAAAAAATTCAACTATCAAAGAAAGAGTTTTTATTTGATTTTTATGTTTTTAATTTGTTTATTTCGGCTGCACTATAGGGGCAAGCCTAGTTTTTTCTTCTATACCAAACGCTCAACTCCTGCTTTACGACCCAATACGCTGAGCTACAACCGCGAGCCAACAAGCACCAAGCGCAAAATACTATTCAAACTAAAGCAGGAGGCTACCCGTGTGTCAATCTACCCAGGATCATCTACCCTCGAAAGACAATCTGCAATCACATTGTCATAACCGGCAATATGGCGTATGTCCAGGTTATATTCCTGTAAAATTAGCGACCACCTGGTCAGCCTCATATTCCGATTGTGAAACTGGTTCAAGAACTTGAGAGGGTGATGATCTGTGTAAATTACAACGACTGGACCATAGGCTGGAACATAGACCTCGAAATGCCTCAGTGCAAGTACAATTGCCAGCAGCTCCTTCTCGACAACAGAGTAGTTCTTTTGGGCTGAATTGAACTTCTTCGAGTAGAAACTAACAGGATGTTCCAGCCCATCATCGTCCCTTTGCATAAGGACGGCACCAGCCCCCACACCACTAGCATCCGTTGCTAGTTGGAAAGGTAGGCTAAAGTCAGGGGCCCTGAGGATCGGGTGAGTGCACAACAGGTATTTTACTACTCTAAACGCCTTCTCACACTCAGGGGCCCATTTGGATTTCTTATCCTTCGCTAAAAGATCTGCCAGAGGTGCTAGCACGGTAGAGTACCCCTTAATGAAGCGTCTGTAGTATCCGATCATACCCAAGAACCTCATGATCTGCTTCTTGGTGGCTGGCCGGGGAAAGTGATCAATCGCAGCTATCTTGTTCTGTGGGGGGCACACCTGACCCAACCCCACCATGAACCCAAGATACTGCACGGACGCCCGCACGAAATCACACTTTGCCAGGTTGACCACCAAGCCAGCCTCACTAAGCCTCTTGAACAGGAGTTCTACGTGCTCACAATGACTCTTAAAGCTGTTGTCATAGATAATAACATCGTCGAGGTATACTGTGCAATTAGGAATGTCTGCCGTTATATCATTCATCAAACTCTGAAAGGTAGCGGGTGCGTTCTTTAGGCCATAAGGCATCACGTTACAGCGGTAGGTAGCACCATCCACCACAAAGCCACATACCTCTTTCGCTCGTTCGGATAAGGGCACCTGCCAGTATCCCTTAACCAAGTCCACCTTGTTTTGTTTTTGTTTTTTTTCTATGTGTTTGAGGGAGGCAATAGGCATAACTGCCTATAGCGAGTGCCTCCCCCATAGTTGAAAGAGTGACAGGGCCAAAATCAAGGGACGTTCGAGCCAAAATGCCTGGACACACGGAGTTTGAAGCAATTTAAGTCATAGGAAGAGGGAAAGACTGATTCTGGGAGAGAGTTCCAGAGCTCAGCTGTTGAGTAGAAGAAAGTTTGAGAGTAACATTTCACTCTTGGGTTGGAGAGTTGCACAGAGTAGGGGTGGGATTGAGTTGTAAGACGGGTACCACGTGCCCTACGTAAAGGAGGTGGTATGCACTGGGATAGCTCTGAGGAACACTGATTATTATAGTTGCGATAGAATAGCGAGAGAGATGCAACATTGCGGCGGAGAGAGAGAGATTGCAGAGAGTTGGTGAGTGGACGGGAGTTAATGATACGAAAGGCCTTCCTTTCAACTTTGTCAAGGAGAGCGGTGTGAGAGGAACCTCCCCACACATGTGAACAATACTCAATACAAGGGCGCACTATGCCCCTGTACAGAGCAAGAAGCTGTGCAGGGGAAAAGAACCCCCTAAGGCGGTTGAGCACACCCAGCTTCTGGGAGGCTGCCTTAGCAAGACTGGTAATATGGTCCTTCCAAATGAGAGCAGAAGAAAAAGAGACACCAAGAATATTGAGAGAAGATGAAGGGTTGATTTTTGTATTGTTGAAGAATAAGGGATAGTCCGCTGGGAGATCCTGATGGGTAGATAGATGGAGAAATTGGGTTTTGGAAGCATTAAAGTTAACAAGGTTTTCTCTGCCCCAATTGGAAATAGTATTTAGATCAGAATTTAAGAGTTCTATGGCTTCATTACGTTTGTCGTTGAGGGATTGCTGGCTGGGACGTTCTGAAAAACTAATGGAGTAGTGTAAGGTTGAGTCGTCTGCGTATGAATGGATGGGAATTAAGGTACAGTTAAGGAGATCATTTATAAAAATTAGAAAGAGAATAGGAGATAGGACAGAGCCCTGAGGAACACCGGAGTTTATAGGGTGAGGAAGTGAACAATGGCCGTCAACGGCCGGAAAGGAAATTAGAGACAAAGGCACAGATGGAGGGATAGAAACCTAAGGAGGGTAGTTAAGAAATTAAAGATTTATGCCAGACTCTATCGAAGGCTTTCGATATGTCTAGTGCAATAGAAAAAGTCTCACCGAAGTCCCGAAAGGAGGATGACCAAGAGTTAGTAAGATATGAAAGAAGATCACCAGTAGAGCGACCCTTAAGGAAGCCATACTGGCGATCTGAGAGCAGATTATGAGAAGAGAAATGCTTAAGAAATTTGGAAGCAAGAATAGTTTCAAAAACTTTAGAAAGACAAGAGATAAGAGCAATTGGACGATAGTTGGAGGGTTGAGAGCGGTCACCCTTCTTTGGGACAGGTTGAATGTGAGCAAACTTCCAGCATGAAGGGAAGACGTTAGAGGATAGACAGAGACGAAAGAGTTTGCCTAGGCAGGGAGTCGGCACGGAAGCACAGTTTTTGAGAACAACAGGAGGAACACCGTCCGGACTGTACGCCTTATTAGTGTTAAGCCCAGAGAGGGTAGAAAGTACATCTTTAGAAGAGATTAGGATATTAGGCATAAGTAAGAGAGAGGAGGGCGGAGAGGGAGGAATAGCACCGGAATCATCCAAGGTGGAGTTTCTAGCAAAAGTTTGAGCGAAGAGTTTAGCTTTGTCAGAGGAAGAAGTAATGGTTGTGCCATCAGAGTGGGAAAGGGGAGGGAAAGACGAGGAAGAGAAATTGTTGGAGAGGTTTTTGGCTAGATGCCAGAAAGCTTGGGAAGAGCTAGAGTTTATTATTGATGAAAGAGTGTTTGGCAAGTCGAAGAACAGATTTGGCTTGATTCCGGGCAGAAACATATGAAGAATGAGAGTCTTGAGTTTTAAGGCGTCGGTACCGTTTGAATGCTTCCTCCTTATTGCGGACAGCAGTAGAACAGGCGTGAGTAAACCAAGATTTTTTAGCATTAGTCTGAGAGAAAGAGAATGGAATGTATGCTTCCATGCCCGATAGGATTACCTCGGTAATGCGTTCAGCACTCTCCGAGGGTCCTCGGCCATGGAAGCAGAAATCATTCCATGGGAAATCAAAGAAGTACTGCCGAAGAGCTACTTTGGTACTTTGCATTGCCTATCTTATCCACACAGTCGTCGACCCGAGGAAGAGGGTATGGGTTGGTGGGCATCAAACCGTTTAACCGTCTGTAGTCTACGCAGAATCGCACCTTACCATCCGGTTTTGGTTGCAGCGTGACGGGAGATGTCCACTTCACCACCCCTTTCTCAATCAGCCCCCTTGTTAACATATACTCCAACTCCGCCCGGAGGGCCGGCAGTTTAATAGGGGGCACCCTATAGGGAACTGACTTGAAAGGGTGGTGGTCTCCTACGTCCACGTCGTACACCTCTAGGGTAGTGAGGCCTGGGTGCTCCGCGAAAACAGAGGGGTATGAACCAAACAGGCGCTCCACAGCCACACGCTGATGCTCAGGTAAGTGTTGCAACGCTTCCTGAGCCGCCTGGTTCGTATTCCCCGCCCACTGGTTCGCAGAGACATGATGATCCCAGTTATCCTCCACCTGAGCTTGACTGTCCCGTTCTCCTTCTCCACCTTGACTGCTAAATGTCATCACAGGCACAGTGAGAGGCTCAGGGGGGTGCCTCACATACTCCTTCATGAGATTAACGTGACATAACTGATTGCGCTTACGTCTGTCTGGAGTGGCTACCAAGTAATCCAGGTCCGATAGCTTCTCCACCACCCTATAAGGACCAGTGTACTTCGCGGATAAGGGGTGACCTACAAGGGGCAGTAGAATCAACACCTCCTGACCCACGTGAAACTCCCTGAGTTTAATTTTGAGGTCGTACCTGTCCTTCATGAGGGCCTGAGAGCTAGTCAAATTACGGCCAGCCAACTCCAGACTGCGCACCATCCGTTCTCGACTGTCGAGGACATACTTGAGCATAGAACAAGGTTTTTCTGCACCCTCCCATATTTCTTTAACCATATGGAGAGGCCCTCTGACACGGTGTCCAAAGACGAGCTCATTAGGGCTGAATCCCAAACTTTCCCCAGGTACCTCCCATGCAGCAAATAAAACATATGGCAGGCCAAGATCCCAATCTTTCCCATTCTCAAAGCAATAACAACGAAGCATAGATTTTAAGGTTGAGTGCCACACACCCTGGCTCGCCGGATGATACGCAGATGACACAACCGTAACAATCCCATGCTGCTGCATCGTTTGAACAAAGAGGTTAGAAGTGAAGTTGGATCCTTGGTCTGACTGAATCTCCTGCGGGTAACCATACCGGGAAAAATACACTAGCAAGTTTCGGACCACCGTCTTCGCTGACCCATTTCTCATAGGGTACGTGTCAGGGTACCTTGTTGCTACATCCATGATGGTCAGGAGAAACTTGTTTCCGGCACTTGTAGGGGGAAGGGGGCCAACCATATCAACTATAACCTTACTAAAGGGAGGCCCACTGACAGGAATGGGGTGTAACGGCGCCTTAGGAATGCTCTGATTTGGTTTGCCAACCTTCTGCCACACATCACACATTGCCACCCATGACACAACTTGTGCTCTCAGACCAGGCCACCAAAATAATTTTCCTAAGGCTGCAACCGTCTTACGGACACCCAGATGTCCCGCCAGTGGTACATCATGAGCCAACCTAAGTAAGCTTTCCCTGCAAACCCTCGGCACGACCAGCTGGTCTACCTCTCCTGACCCCCCCCTCCCAATTCCTCTGCGGATCTTGGAATCGCCGGTACAATATGCCATCTATGAAAAAAAAATCTCCCGACTGTGCATCACTGTCCTCCTCCAACTCGACAGCACTGGTACCACATTCAAGAACCTCCGGGTCTTCTAATTGCAATTTACGAATGTCCGAAGGAGCAAGCTTATCTAAGTGTTTGCGAAACAACTCATGCCCCCCTCTTACATTGAATTTAGCCTCCCGTTGCTCTCTCTCTGTGTATCGTTGCTGTCTCTTCGTCTTTTTAAGCCCATCCTCTGCCTTCTTAGTAACAGTTAATGGGTCTTCTCCAGACTCGAAAATCGGTCCTAATAATAAGCCCGAGAATGTCCGTTGATACTAAACTCTCAACCGCATCAACTTTCAACCCCTTCTCGGTACCTTTCCTCAGCTTGTCTAAAGACTATTGACCAGAATGCGACTCCCTGGATGCAAGAGATCTGGTGACAACACACGCCATAGGTTGCACCTGACACTTCTCAACCCACTCCTGCTCCTCCCTACTCACGTCGGCCGGCTTCTCGGCAACGACTAAGGGTGGAGCCTCAGAAGTAGGCCCCGCAAAGTCGTTGCCGAGAAGGAGGTCGACGCCCCCAACAGGTAACTTCTCCACAATTCCTACATCCAGGTCACGAGTCACACCATCAACTTCCATCTTCATTCTTACAAGCGGGTATGACCTTGTTGCATTAACTCCCTCAACCACAACCACCCGTGCCGTATTTACAGGTTTACCATATCAAATACAAACCCCAATGTGCTTGAATAAACTAATGAAAGCATATGGCCCTCCCGGGATTCGAACTAGGGACACCACACCCAGAACATAAGCCCCTAAACCATTACACCACCAACACAGTTAAAGGTTGAGTACACGATCACGATTAATATAAATACTCAATCAATTATATTAATGATTATAGCCATGATCATGTAAATTTAAATGCATTATAAACTGTCAATTAAAAGATACCTTTTGTCATTGAATCAATCCTATATAAATAATGTTGTTTGCATCCTAGAATAAAAACTCCGGCGGATATACAAATGGCATTGCTAATCTTCTACTTCAAGGTTTATACAGCTAGTATGGAAATTCTCTTGACTCCATAATTATCTTTCCAATGCCGTGGCCTCTCTCTCTCTCACTTTCACTCTCTCTCTCTCTCTCATTTTCACTGCCATTATTATCTACCTCCAATTGAACCCACAACACAACCCAACACTATCGGTGGCTCAACATGTAACCGGAGCAGCTAGGAAGAAAGGTATCAGTCGCAACAACATCAACAATGGAGCAGCATTAGCAGCCAGGAATAAGGACATCATCATCAAACAGCAAATACAGGTGGGGCAGGGAGGGGTCATAGGGGGAGACATAGCCACAGACAGTCCCCATCCCCCGCGCTCACACCCAAGCAGCACAGCTGATCACCACACCGCCAGACGTACGACGAACAATACAAAGAAGCTATGTACAGTGTGGGATATTAGATTCAACAAAAGGAGTCCAACATCACAATGTAGTATTTGTAATGAAACAGTACACGATCGATGTACTTATGTTACCAGCAGAAAAGAAGTGGAATGCGATAAATGCAGGGAATTAGCTATTACCAAGGATAGTAAATAGGGTCTTTGCTATTACCCACTCCACCAACTCTACATTACCCACAGCATTACCATTAATACCACAGATATCGGCGACCCAAGTAGCACAACATGCAACAAGAACAACAATAAAAACAGGTAGCACTCGCAAATACATCAACAGGGAAGCAACATCAACGGACAATGAAAACAACAACAACAACAGCAAACAACCACAGCCCGACCGCGAGTATCCCCCGCCCTCTCCCGCACAAACAGCTGATCGACGCGGACCAAACCACACCTCCAGTCGTATGATAAACAGTAAGAAAAAACTATGTATAGTCTGTAATATTGGTTTCAACAATAGGAGTTCACTTTTACAATGCAACAGTTGTAATGAAATTGTTCATAACCGATGTACTTACGTTAACAGTAGAAACGAAGTTGAATGAGTTAAATGTAGGAACTCAGCTGTACAACATCGCGAAACCATTTGTTTTATTTGTGAATCACTCATAACACGACGTCAGAAGATCCAAAACTGTGTAAAGTGTAAACATGTAGCTCACATGAAGTGCATCTCTAAGAAGACCAACAGTGAAGAACGGGAATTCCTTTGCAATAAGTGTGCCTTGCATTCATTACCGAATATTAATGTAAATGATCCAAGTATTAACAACTCAGAATCCAGCCAGGACACATTCAAAATCAAAGATGAATACAGAGTGTTCACCAACAAAGGGCTCCATCTTATCCACATTAACGCCAGATCAATGTACCATAAATTGTCAGAAATAAACTTGTTAGCTAATAAGGCCAAAGCTTCAATAATTGCAATCACAGAAACCTGGCTGGATTCAAGTATAAACGATGGTGAAATAAACATTCAAGGTTTCAACATGGTTAGGAATGATCGCAATAGGCATGGGGGAGGAGTATGTCTGTATGTAAAAAACAACCTCACACACACAACTAGGACCCACCTCCATGTAGAAAATCACGATGCTCTGTGGATCGACCTACACCTGCCGAGGACAAGACCAATCACAATTGGGGTATGCTATAGGCCACCAGACGACACACAATTCTTGACCAAATTTTTTGAACGAACTTTGTCATCGCTAGACCCTCGGAATGAATCCATCATACTAGGGGATTTTAACCTGTGTTACAAACAACGAAATAATAGGCTTGTACGAGAATATAGGCATATACTGACAATGCACAATCACAAACAACTCATCACAACCCCCACACGTATCTCTGAGAACACTGCCACAATATTAGACCACATAAACTGTAACAGAGAGGACAAAATATCCCAATCAGGGGTTATACAGACTGGGATAAGTGATCACTTCGTCACATATTGCACACGGAAAACCAAAAAAATTACCCTAGAGAATCACAAGGTTATCAAAACAAGGTCACTCAGAAACTACAATAAAGAAACATTTCTGGACATTTTATGGAATACAGACTGGTCTCCAGTGTTTGGAAGTACAAACGTTAATGACGCATGGGTTGGCTTCAGAACCATCATCACAAACATCCTAGACGAAATAGCTCCTCTGAAAGATATACCAATTAAAGGTCAGACCCATGGATCAACAATGACATACTACACTATCTGGAACACAGAGACAATCTGTTAAAAAGGCTAGCGAAACATAGACAGGATCAAGGTCTGAAACATGAGTTCAACAGGGCCAGGAATAAACTAAGTAGAAAAATGAAATCAGCGAAAACTAATTATTTTCACAATAAGGCAGAGGAATATCAGAATAACCCAAAGAAACTATGGAGGCACCTAAAAACAACAGGCTACAGCAACAAGACAAGGGATTCGTCTAACACTAATATTGCTCTCACCATTAATGATCAGGTTTGCCACGATAAAAGACAAATTTCAACCTACTTCAACTCCTTCACTTCCATAGTAAACACACTTGCACAGAACCTACCTCAACCTCTCAATAAATACACGACAACAACGGCCACCTTTCGTAGTTTCTAAAGAGATAAAGACATACACCCGAACCCATTTGGATTGCAAAATGTTACACCAAAATACACTTTTGACGAGCTGTCTAACCTAAATGTACATAAAAGCACAGGACCAGACACAATTCCTGCCAAATTTCTACGAGATGGAGCCATTGGTATAGCAGGCCCCCTAACCCACATCATCAACTTGTCAATTAACACCAACACTGTACCTGCTGAACTGAAGGAAGCTATTGTAACCCCTCTATTAACACCAACACTGTACCTGCTGAACTGAAGGAAGCTATTGTAACCCCTCTATTAACACCAACACTGTACCTGCTGAACTGAAGGAAGCTATTGTAACCCCTCTATTAACACCAACACTGTACCTGCTGAACTGAAGGAAGCTATTGTAACCCCTCTATTAACACCAACACTGTACCTGCTGAACTGAAGGAAGCTATTGTAACCCCTCTATTAACACCAACACTGTACCTGCTGAACTGAAGGAAGCTATTGTAACCCCTCTATTAACACCAACACTGTACCTGCTGAACTGAAGGAAGCTATTGTAACCCCTCTATTCAAGAAATGAAATAAACTAGAAGTTGGCAACTACAGACCAGTTAGCATATTATGTATTGTATCTAAAATCCTTGAAAGAGCGGTATACACCCAAATTGAACACTACCTAAAACAAAATTATCTATTCTATAAGTTTCAATCAGGTTTCAGATGCATGTACTCGACAGACTCCTGTCTCATCCACTTAACGGATCACATTCGTAAAGAAATGTCTAAAGGTAACTACACCGGTATGGTTCTTCTTGATCTACAAAAAGCGTTTGACACAGTAGACCATGATATCCTATGTAATAAACTACAAGCAATGGGCATAGGGTCTGTGAACTGGTTTAAATCTTATCTTAGTGGTAGAACCCAAAGAGTCAAAATTGATGATAATATATCTGATCCTATGCCAATTAACTGTGGGGTCCCGCAGGGAAGCATCCTTGGTCCCTTACTCTTTCTCTGTGTGACGCTCACCGCTTCCCCCAGAACCGCATGGCTTACTCGCTAGGACTCGCCAGGGCAGAGAATATAGCTACAGTCTACCTATCATTGTGTACTTTCCTTCTCGAGAAAGCTTGTGTTGCAGACAGTGCAGAACTGTTCTTTATTTTCGTCTGTCACAATCCTTTCTATTTTATTTAGTCAATTGAAAGTATTGTGTTAAGTAGTTGAATGATGGGAAGGCGAGAGGGAGAGAGAGAGAGACAAGGTGGTGTGACTTGGTAGTGAGTGTGGCGCGTGGCTGGCCCCCTTACATAGGCCTCGCGGGATTCGTTGCCTCCTGCCTAACACTGCCTACTACGCGGCTGCTTACTGGGCGACTGTCGTGCGCCCTCGTGCCATTCTTGCGAACTGGGACTCCAGCCAGGAGGTCCATGGGAATATCCTTGTCAGATCCTTCCCAGACAGCATACTCTAAGCATCTCCCTTGAACTGTCCCACACTCTTGTCTTAGAATCTTTCTCTCCTACTGCCTCTATCATTTCCACTACTTCCTCACCTTTTATTAATATCAATTCCCCAATGGTTCTCTGCATCCACACCTTGAATTGGTGGCCAGATTGTATTATATGCTGGATCTCCCATTTCTTATGTACTAGATTAAGGTTGAAGATAGTCATTGTCTTTTTGGGAGATTGTATTGCTCAGGACTGTCTCCATCAATCACTAATGTTTCTACAGGGTTAAATATTGCTAGACTAGGGATCAGGTACCTTGCTGTTGGTGTTTTCAATGTGTGTAGGCTACTTTTGAGCTACACGACACTACGGATTCTGTGGGTTACCTGGGTGGATCTTTTGTCTGTGTACCTTGGAGTTTGGATTGTGTAGTGCGTTAGGGCTGCTTGCCTAATCCACCCAACACTGTTCTAACTCTATTTGCTTTTACTTTTGAGGGTCGCCAGGAGGATACTCGATACTTGTGATCGAGAATCCTCAAGAGAGCACCCCTTCATATTAACCCTCTCATGACCATATGACGCAGAGGTTGCCAGATTAGCAATAATAAATAGAGTTCTCTCACACTTATAATTACCTCTTCAAAATTAGTTTTCTGCCCACAGCTAACTCAAAGACAACTGCAGAGGTTGAAGTAACTAAACTAAAGGTTTCTAAATACCCCTGATGGTAACAAAGGCTTTAAAGTATCCCCAATAGGCTCAAAATTGCGTCAAGAACGTGAGAGGGTTAACGTAATCAGGCCGCACAGACCCAAGGTCCACACTAGGCTAGGAGCTGCCTTGCTCCACCAGAATTCTGTACCTTTGCGCATCCCAGCTAGACTTTATTAACCCGGGTAGACATTAGCTGGATTAGATCATCTACTCTTTTATGCATACCCATTATTTTTACACAAGCATTTTGAGGTCTAGGTTGCTGTAGAGAGACACAACCAGCATAGACCGGTTTTGTTAATAGGAGTACTACTTTTTCGTGGCGAGCATTATTACAGTTTCACCGCTTATAATATTCTTGTGTCCAATAACATTATATATCCAGCCTTTTTGTGTATTTAGCCTACACGTGCATTGTCCTGCCTCCTGCTATTTTGTGGTTCCATTTCCGATACGTTCTTCTTAGTAGCATCCGACATTATTCAGAAGATTCCTTGTTCGGTGCTTGAGAACTTTACAACACTTTCTTTCATAAAGGAGTGACAGATATTATTGATTAAAGTAACGTTAAGTAAACCTTCTTCTTGTTTGCATTAGATCACTCTTGTGATTTAATTAAGTTAACTATCTTTTCCTTGTGTACCATAACTAAGCAACCATATGTTATAGGTAATAGGCTGTTTCAGAGAACATCAGCCTATAGTAGAAGCACATAGATACTGAGAGTTAAGATACCCCGCTATCGCAGATATAACTCTGGAGGGTATATGTGTTCTTTGTTCGACGGGATTATATATCAGGGGTTGGATCTAGCGTTTCCGTTGTTGCATTTATGCCAGTCTAGTCCAATGTATAAGAGCCACTGATTTATACGAGACCCGATCATAACATCTGTTATGTGAACGACATGGAACTGAGCGTCTCATGTAAATTATTACTGTATGCAGATGACAGCGTGCTTCTGGTTTCAGGAAAAGACCCAATAAGTATTGCCGCTTCACTTTCCAAAGAACTAGAATCATGTAGTGAATGGCTAGTGGACAATAGACTATCTCTTCACCTGGGCAAGACGGAAGCCATCTTATGTGGAACAAAACGCAAACTGAAAGACATTGTGGGCTTCTCGGTCAACTGTAATGATATTCCTATAACAACAGTGTCACAAGTTAAATATCTCGGACTAAAACTGGACGCGAGTTTGTCAGGTGAAACAATTCTGGAATCTATCCTGAGTAAGTGTAGAGCACGTATAAAATACCTGTATAGACAGGTGGGATGCTTGCCCGCGGCGACCAAAAAGACCCTCTGCCAAGCGCTTGTTCAATGTCATTTTGACTATTCTGTGTCATCTTGGTACTCTGCATCATCTAAATCAGCACAGCACAAACTTCAGGTCACTCAAAATAAAATGGTTAGGTTCATGCTGAACCTAGGACCCAGATCACATGTTGGCCAGGAACAACTTCAGTCACTAGGTATGCTCAATGTCTCTGACAGGGCCAAACAAATCAGGCTCACTAATGCCTTCAAAATGTTCTATGACAGAGCTCCAGAGTATCTAAAGAATGATTTTGTTAAAGCAAATGAGAGGAGTGGACATAATACAAGAAACTCGCTTTTGAAGGGATGTGTCGGATGGTTGAAAGCCACAGTTGCTCGCGCGTTTGGGGCTAGCAACACGTATTATGAAAAACATGCATCCTCCTTCATTCACTGTCCCCCCCCTTCACTCACTCAACCCCACAATTTGCCGGAGGATAACAGGTTTTTCACAATACGTAGACGGAGGTCTTTTTAAAAAAAAAAAAAAGAAACAGGATGTTTAATTTTATAAGGTCCCGAGAATCCAAGGACAGGGTAAGCAAACATTCTTCTTCACCGCCATCAAAGACTGGAACGACCTACCCCAGTCAGTCCGTGAAAAGAGAACACTGTATTCCTTCAGACGTAGCCTGAAGGAACACCTGAACCGGACAGCTGCGAGAAGGGAGCACCAAGCTTATGTCTACTACTAAATACGACATAAGAGATAGACAAACCAAACTGAAATGATTACTGATTACGGATTACTGATATTTACTATAGGATGTAAGGTATCTTAAAATAACCCCCTAGAAATACTTTCTCGAAAGTAATAATTATTGATTCGAGTTCATCACATCAGATATGAGTCACAGATTGAACTTATACCAAATAGGCAACACGTTGATATCAGTACAGTATTGACAGATGAGTGAATTGAAATTATTGACTGTCATGACCACCGTTTACCTGGGTACTGGATAAAAAGCGTTGTACGGTCGCGCTAATAAGTCAAGTCCCGGGTGTCATTACGTTTGGCTGGCTTGTTCTGTGCTGTATTAATGTCTGTCGGATGTTGAATGAGGTGGGTAAGCGTAGGACCATGTTTGCATATTTCACTCGTTATGAAGAAATGCAGCTTAAATATTGCTGATACCAATTATTGATCGAAACATAATTGGTGCCGAAACATTACTTATTAGCGCGACTGTACTGTACCGTTATGCTGGATTATGTACCCCCAATGTATACCAACGGCAAATAACGGTGCCACAACGGTGCTGCGTTGGTAACGACGGTACTTGGACGGCAAAATGACAGGAAACAGAATTTTAAGGGGAGGCAGACCGTTTTTCTGGACCCCCTTCTCCCTAATGTTTAGCCCCACTAGTTTTGAGATTGTAAGACGTTCGGCCCATTAGTATGGCGATTTTAACACCTTTCGTGCCATTTAGGTGTCGATTATTTCCTGGCGAGCCTGCAATTTTAAGAGGAACCGGCCTTCGGCTGGGACATTTTTCTACCGAAAAATGTACAAATTTATCATGAAGGGGGGTCTAGGGGGGGTTTTTCTAAGCTTGATGGAGGTCTAGGGAGGACACTGAAAAAAAAAATATATGAATAAATGAATTAATAGACCAAACAAACGGCCAGTCTCCCCCTTAATGGGCCACGACAATCAGGCTCAGCTTTGAGCAAATCCCAAGACATTTTGCGCCACTCCTACACGTGGGGGCGCCGTTAGCCCGGCCCAGGATGATTCCCGCCTGTTCATGACCTCGCTTAAAGCCGGGGTCACACGAGAGCTTTTATAGTCAACATTCGATAATCAACATTTTTCTGGCAACATTTCTGGAATATTTTGCACTGGTATCGGAAACTAAGCTGATGGTAGATGAATTTAGGTAACCAAAGAAGTATAAATATTGACCTCATAAGCTGCCAGACCAGTGTTGAGTATAGATGTTGAGTGAAAAAGCGCTCGTGTGATGATGTGCTTAAGATGGCATTACGTTTGGCAAGTCGTGGAGCATCGGATCAAGTTCCTGAATGTGTGAAGTATCCCTTAAGGGGAGATCTCCACTTGAGGGATTTTTTTCTTGGCCCCTTTCTTCCTCATGTTTAGCCCCATTGCTTTTGAGATTCTAAGACGTTCGCCATATTATTTTGACGATTTTAAGAACCTTCAACCCATTTCTGTCAATTTTAAGACCTTTCGTGCCATTTAGGCGTCGATTTTATCCTGGCGAGCGATAGCGAGCCTGTAATTTAAGAGGAACTGGCTTTCAGCCGGGACATTTTTCTACCGAAAAATGTACAAATTTATCTTGAAAGGGGCTCAAAGGGGCGTAATCTTAAGCTTGATGGATATCTAGAGACCAAACTAAAAAACCTCCCCTTATGTGGAGAGGTAGACCGATGAATCAGGAAGTCCGAGAGCGTTGTGGTGTGGATGCGCTGGAGAGTGTGAAAAGGAACACCTTGAGATGGTTCGGTCATGTGGAATGTATGGGGAGCGAGAGAATGAGCTAGAGAGTGTACGAACATGAGGCGGAAGGGCAGAGAGGAAGAGGAAGACCGAGAGTGAGGTGGAAGGATGGAGTTGAGATGTATGTAAGTGAAAGTGGTGTTGGGTGGGAGAAGGGGTACCGGTTGACAGAACAGGGGTGCATGAGGCAATTCTTTTGTGGCCACCCCTTCGGGAATCATGGTATTTGGCAATAGATAGAGACAGATAGAATCGCGGTCGTTGGATGAGAATTAATGTTCTCTCTCTCTCTCTCTCTCTCTCTCTCTCTCTCTCTCGCTCTCTCTCTCTCTCGCTCTCTCTCTCTTTCTGCATATATATATATGTCTGGACATATGGAGCTTGAACCAGTTAAAGTCATAGGATGAGGGAAAGACAGATTGAAGGAGAAAGTTTTAGAGCTTACTTGTTGAATTGAAGAAGGACTGGGAAAATCAGATCACTCTTGGTTTAGAGAGTTGGATGGAATAGGGGTGGTATTGTGTTGAAAGGCGGGTGCCCACCAATCTCCATACGGGAAGAGGTATTAACTGACAAAGCTTTGAAAAACAATAATTAATGTAATAGCGGTAGAAAAATGAGAGAGATACAACATTCCAGTGTGTAGAGAGAGATTGTAGGGAATTGATAAGAGGAGACAACATGCTTTTGATTGTATCCTACCCTTGCAAGAAGTGCGGTATGGGTGGAACCTCCCCACACATGCGAACAAAACTCGATACAACGATACACTGTGCAGAGCAAGAAGTTGTATGGGGATGAAGAAGCCGCAGAGACGGTTGAGCACACCTAACTTTTTCGAAGCTGTATTAACCCTCTCCGACATATGACGCGATTTTGAGCCTATTAGGGATACTTTAAAGCCTTTGTTACCATCAAGGGTATTTAGAAGCCTTTAGTTTAGTTAACTTCAACCTCTGCAGTTGTCTTTGAGTTAGCTGTGGGCAGAAAACTAATTTTGGAGAGGTAATTATAAGAGTGAGAGAACTCTATTTCTTATTGCTACTCTGGCAACCTCTGCGTCATATGAGCGTTTTAACAAGAGTGGTAATGTGTTTTTCCCAAGAAAGGGCTAAAGACAAAATAAATACCAAAAATATTGAGAGAAGACAAAGGGTTGACTCGTGTATTGTTGAAGAGTAAGTGATAGTCCAGTGGAAGATTTTGACGGGTAGATTGATAGAGAAATAAGGTTTTGGAAGCATTGGAAGTAATAAAATTTTCTCTGCCCTAATCGGAAATAGTTGATACATCAGAAGATAGGCGTGTTATGGCCTCATTATGTCAGTTTTGGAGTAATTGCGTGGTGGGTCATTGAATAGTGTAAGGTAAAGTCATCACCATATGAGTGGATAGTACTAGAGGTACTGTTGAGAAGATCCGTAGTGAGTATTAGAAAGAGAACTTGAGACAGGACAGAACCCTGAGGAAGACCGCAGTTAATAAGTTGAAGGAGTGATTGGATCCTCAACCGCAGGTATGGGATGGCTAAACAGGAAATTGAAGATAAAGGCACAATTCGAGGGATAAAAACCGAAGGAGGGTAGTTGACGGCTTTCGATGGAAAGGGTCTCCCCGAAATCCCGAAAAGAGGATGACCAAGAGTTAGTAAGGAAAGAATGGAAATCACCATACTAGCGATCTGAAAGAAGATCACAGGAAAACAAATGCTTGAGAAATTTTGAATAAGAATAGGTTAAATAACTTTAGAAATGCAAAAAAAAAAAAAAGCAATTGAGCGATAGATGGAGGGTTGAAAGAGGTCACACTACTTTGGGAAAGGTTGAATGAGAACAAACTTCCAGCAATAAGGGAAGATGTTAAGAGGCAAGACTGAGATGAGTTTGCCTAGGAAGATGTTAGAGGAAAGACAGAGACAAAATAGTTTGTCTAGGCACAGAAGAACAATTTTTGAGTACAACAGGAGTAAGACCATCTGGTTTGTATGCCTTTTTTAATAGTATGCCCAGAAAGGGAAGAAAGTACATCCTTATAAGAGATTAGGATATTAGGCAATATTAAGAGAGGGAGGAATAGTGCCGGAATCATTCAAGGTTGAAATTTTAGCAAATGTTTGAGCGACGAGTTCGAGGAAGAAGTGACAGTGGTTCAGTCTAGGTGGAAAAGAGGTAGAGACGAAGAAGTAAAATTATTGGAGAGGTTTTTGACTAGATGTCAGAAAGCTTGAGAAGAGCTAGAATTAGAAATTTCATTACATATTTGATGACAGATTTTTTGGCAAGTCGAAGAACAGATTTGGCATAATTCCGGACAGAAAAATAAATAGTTCAAATGTCATGAGTTTCAAAGCATCGGTACCATCTGCATGCCTCCTCCTTTTGTGGACAGCAGTAGAATTAGTGTTATGAAAACGAGTAAGGTGCTGAACTAACTGCTCTAGGTAATTTGGCATAGAAAAGATGTAAGCTTGTTCAACAGGTGTGTCAGTGAAGTGAGAGGAGAGTCATTGGTGGTAGTTAACATTGAAATTCTCTAAGATGCAGATTTCAGAGAAGGGAAAGATGGGAAAGAATCTGTAGATAGTCAAAGAATTTTGGATAGTCAGTAGTATTAAGGAAGATATAAACAGCACAGATATCATTAGTTTGAAAGTGATCAGATAGCTTAAGCCTGAAAGTTGAGAATTCAACTTTTGGGAAGACGAGAACAAGTAAGATTGATACACACATATACACAACATCCACCTTTGGCTTGAAACTGAGGATAGAGATAGTAGGAGGATACAGAGAAAGGCTCGCTGTCAGTTGCCTCATATACTTGAGTCTGGGTGAGCAAAATATCAGCTTTGGCAGAGGAGATGTGATGTCCTCTCGTGGGAAGCCATTAACTGATGGGAGAACCGTGATTGCAAAAGGGTTTGAGTTTATGGGGTTAGGAGAGATGGCAAAGCTTCTAATTATGGGGTTAGGAGAGATGGCAGAGCTTCTAATTATCAACCACCAATATATACAGTACATATTATATACAAGTGTGAGTGCAGGTTTGTTTTCTCCTGATGCTATAATTGCCCTTGAATTCTTCCACCTTACCCATTACTATTTAGTCTATTCTGATTTCTCTAATTTTCTCTTGAATTCTTCCTCTTCATTAATTACTATTACGTCAATTCTAAGTCTATCTGTTTCTCCAAACGACCTACAGTAGATATCTAATTCCTCATCTTCATTCATTACTATTACGTCAATGCTAAATCTATCTGCTTCCCCAAACGACCTACAGTAGATATCTAATGTGCAAACCTCATTAACATTGTAAGTGTTAATTACGTCGAGTATCGTGCCTGACATGCATTATGAAGGCACCAGTGGGTTTGTATTTGGTGAATGTGGCACATAGTTTACGCTGGTTGGTTTTCACTCAGTCATGTCGTCACTCCTCTAGATGGCTCTCTCACACCGCCATATCACACTTCGTCATTTCGTCACTCCTCGCTAGATGGCTCTCTCACATCGCCATATCTCACTTCGTCATGTCGTCACTCCTCGCTAGATGGCTCTCTCACACCGCCATATCACACTTCGTCATTTCGTCACTCCTCCTCGCTAAATGGCTCTCTCACACCGCCATCTCACTTCCCTCTAGTCGCTCACACAACACTCGAGAATGATTCACACTTCACACTTTCTTGTTTCTCTTCTCTCCCTTTCTATAACAATTAGCGCGGTAGCATGCGAGGCGACTCCTGACGTTCTTGCTTGATGGTTCACTTTTTGGGCGATTTTTGCATGTATTCATTATTTTTCTAGTTTCCTCCCTAGACCTCCATCACATTTAAAAAAAACATCCATTAGATCCCCCTTCTAGATTAATTTGTACATTTTTCGGTAGTCCCGGCCGAAGGCCGGTTCTTCCAACATTACAGGCTCACTATCGTTCGCCAGGGAAAAAATCGACACCTAAATAGCACGGAAGGTCTAAATATTGACGAATAAATGGGGCGAAAGGTGTTAAAATCGCCAAACTAATGGGCAAACATCTTAGCATCTGAATACTAATGGGGCTAAACATGAGGGAGAAAGCCAGTGGTCCAGAACACCGGCCCCTCCCCCCTTAATCATGCATTGCTTAGACCCTCTAGTGCTCATATTGATTGAGGAGGGCAGCTCGTACTAGATAAACTGGTACGGTCGCGCTAATAAGTCATGTCCCAGCTGTCATTACGTTTGGCTTGCTCTGTGTTGTATTCATGTCTGTCAGATGTTGAATAGGGTAGGTAAGTGTAGGAACATGTTTGTATATTTCACTCGATATGAAGAAATGAAGCTTAGATATGGCTGATACCATTTATTGATCGAAACATACTTGGTGCCGAGACATCACTTATTAGCGCGACTGTACATAATTATAACCCCGTTGCTTCCTTTGTCCCTGTCAATCGTGCATCTTGTAGATTCTCTAGAGTTCATAATTATTACGGGGAGGCAGACCGTGTGTCTGGAGCCCCTTCTCCCTCGTGTTTAGCCCCACTAGTTTTGAGATTATAAGACGTTCGGCCCATTAGTTTGGCGATTTTAACACCTTTCGTTGCCAATTTTAAGACCTTTCGTGCCATTTAGGTGTCGATTTTTTCCTGGCGAGTGAAAATAAGCCTGCATTTTTTCTACCGAAAAATGTACACATTTATCTTGAAGGGGGGTCTAGGGGGCGTTTTTCTAAGCTTGATGGAGGTCTAGGGAGGAAACTAATAAAAATGCGTGAATAAATGAATTAATAGACCAAACAAACTGCCAGTCTCCCCTTAATTGAGGAAGACGTGTACTACGTAGTACTAAGTGGCCATTGACACCTAATCATGCATCTCTTAGACCTTCTAGTATTCATGTTAATTAGCGAGGGCTTGCGCTAGCTAACCAGGGTGTAAGGACATCCCCATCCAAGAGTCAATATTTTCCTGGCGAGCGGTAGCGAGCCAGCATACATAATTTCGTGTTGACAGCAAGCTAAATTTGTACATTTTTCGATAGAAAAATGTCTCCAGCGAAGCCGCATTTGTTCATACAATGCTGGCTTGCTATCGCTCGCCAGGAAGAAACCGACACTTGGGTGGGGATACACGTCTTAAAACAGTTGGCTGAATGGGGCCGAATGGATACAAGCCAGGGAAAGAGAGAAAAGGAAAGAAAGATACAAAAAAAGCCGGTGACCCCCCTTAAGTAAATACAAATACTGACGGAGCGTGAGGCAGGTAGCGTGAGGCAGGTAGCGTGAGGCAGGGAGCGTGAGGCAGGGAGCGTGAGGCAGGTAGCGTGAGGCAGGTAGCGTGAGGCAGGTAGCGTGAGGCAGGCAGCGTGAGGCAGGTAGCGTGAGGCAGGTAGCGTGAGGCAGGGAGCGTGAGGCAGGGAGCGTGAGGCAGGTAGCGTGAGGCAGGTAGCGTGAGGCAGGTAGCGTGAGGCAGGGAGCGTGAGGCAGGGAGCGTGAGGCAGGTAGCGTGAGGCAGGTAGCGTGAGGCAGGGAGCGTGAGGCAGGTAGCGTGAGGCAGGGAGCGTGAGGCAGGGAGCGTGAGGCAGGGAGCGTGAGGCAGGGAGCGTGAGGCAGGTAGCGTGAGCTGAAGTAGTAGAGGTGTGGCGAGCTGTTACGTTGGTATCTCACGAGCGCTTTTTCACTCAACATTTACCCTCAACACTGGTCTGGCAGCTTATGAGGTCATCATTTAATATACTTCTGTTACCTAAATATATCTACCACCAGTCTAGTTTCCGATACCAGAGCAAAATATTCCAGAAACATGTTGACCATGGTGACCGGTCAACTCAACCAGTAGACCATTTCAACCAGTAGCTCTCAACCAGTACCAAATCAACCAATACGGTTAGGTTAGGTTAGGTTAGTACTATATGTTGGCACTGGTTTGGTTGGTCTGGGTTAATTTGGCACTGGTTGAGAGCTACTGGTTGAAATGGTCTACTGGTTGAGTTGACATGGAATCGTTGACCATCGAATGTTGACTATACAAGCTCTCGTGTGATACCGGCTTTACGATACAGAGGGAGAGGGAATAAGAGAATGGAGGGAAGGGGACGGGGAGGTGACCCTACAGTAGCTTCCATAATTATTGTCTCCGTTATAACTTAGTACCGCTATAGCCAGACCATAACTTAGTACCGCTATAGCCAGACCATAACTTAGTACCGCTATAGCCAGACCATAACTTAGTACCGCTATAGCCAGACCATAACTTAGTACCGCTATAGCCAGACCATAACTTAGTACCGCTATAGCCAGACCATAACTTAGTACCGCTATAGCCAGACCATAACTTAGTACCGCTATAGCCAGACCATAACTTAGTACCGCTATAGCCAGACCATAACTTAGTACCGCTATAGCCAGACCATAACTTAGTACCGCTATAGCCAGACCATAACTTAGTACCGCTATAGCCAGACCATAACTTAGTACCGCTATAGCCAGACCATAACTTAGTACCGCTATAGCCAGACCATAACTTAGTACCGCTATAGCCAGACCATAACTTAGTACCGCTATAGCCAGACCATAACTTAGTACCGCTATAGCCAGACCATAACTTAGTACCGCTATAGCCACACCATAACTTAGTACCGCTATAGCCAGACCACACAGATGCTCAGTGACCGCCTCTCAGCCTGCCATACCACACCTTTCAGAAGGATGCCTCGCTCTCAACACTCACAACATTGTTGCATTCCGCAGGTGCTCTCTCTCTCTTTCTCCGTATATATATATATATATATATATATATATACTCTCTCCCAGAATCAGTCTTTCCCTCTGTCTATGACTTAAATTGTTTCAAACTCCGTGTGTCCAGGAATTTTAGCTCGAACGTCCCTTGATTTTGGCCCTGTCACTCTTTCGCAGTTATGCATTGTGTCTCCCTCATTCACATAGAAAAAAAAATATATATATATGATGAAATTATAATTACTCAAATGTTTATACATCTTAAAATGCAATACGGTATCTGTCTAATTACAATACCTAGAGTTACTTTATGTAAACAAGCGGTGTTTTATCAATACCTCAGCAAACTGTGATATGCATAGCGTACATTATCAAATTACCGTATAAAGTCACCTATTTGAGCTGTAATGAGCATTATATACAATTTGCAATATTTGAGTGACAAATAATACAGTTTAGTCATAACATTACTGTGAGTGGTAAACAGGCTGTACATCACCTCACCTCGTATAATAAATGATCTGAGACGCAACCATCATATGATGGTTATGACTCTCATATCTCTCTGCTCTGCTGACTTTGTAGTTCGTCAGTCACTCCAAGTGTTACCCCAGCCTCACTGTAAATACTGTGTGTGCAATAAGGAACACATAGACTTTCAAAAGAACTACATAAAGCCGGTATCACACGAGAGATTTTATAGTCAACATTCGACGATCAACATTTTTCTGGCAACATTTCTGAAATATTTTGCACTTGTATCGGAAACTAGACTGATGATAGATCAATTTAGGTTACAGGAATGTTGAAAATGTTAACCTCATAAGCTGCCAGACCAGAGTTGAGTATAAATGTTGAGGGAAAAAGTGCTCGTGTGATACCGGCTCAACTATACGTAGCGCCAACGAACATGACAAAAATCTCGATCCTTGACCTCTTCGTAACTCAAATGGGCCTACAGCAAAGTGGCTGTGAATATCCACACCTATTTCCTGGTGGACTCTTCCCTAATGATAGGAATTTCAGCCCGATTGCTTTGATTCATTTTGAGTTATAAGAAGTTAAGGGGTCAATATTATTGTCAAGTTGGTTGGAGCTACGTATAGTCTGTAATAATTGTTTAGTATGTCGTTTTGAACACATTAAATTGGCCTTTGTTGAGCTGGTATGTGATGCTTAGTAGTATTACGTTCGGATTTAACGGTAAAACTTTTATGTTTCGAAATATTGAAAAGCGGTTAACCTTTTTTTTTTTTTTTTTTCTATGTGAGTGAGGGAGGCAAAAGGCAGAACTGCCTACAGCGAGTGCCTCCCCCAAAGTTGAAAGAGCGACAGGGACAAAATCAAGGGACGTTCGAGCCAAAATGCCTGGACACACGGAGTTTGAAGCAATTCAAGCCATAGGAAGAGGGAAAGACTGATACTATTAGTTTGTTACAGTTTATTATATGTATATTACACACTTAAATATGTTGCAGAAAAGTGTTTCTATCAGTAAAGTTCCAAATGTTTCATTTGACAAGTTTCATGTTACATACCTTTTGGTATGTTCTGTCTGACTCCCAATGTTAGCATTTTCAATATCATTACGCATTTTTCAATATCATTACGCATTTTTCAATATCATTACGCATTTTTCTTATTTTATTTTATAGTTGGAATTATTGTGTTTCAAAGAATTAATCGAGATTGTGTTATTTCCTAATTTGATTCATAGAAGATTTCTTAAGTTGAATAAACTAATCTAATGTTACCTATAATAAAACATAATGCAATATCGCTGTCGAATTGATGGGTTAAGAGTAAGTTTCCTTTTGCTTAAATCGCTAAACAGGACAGGCAGGATAGGTTATAAAGAGTGTAATAAGTATAAAAGGATTAGGATACCACGAGGATGAGCGTATGAGACATTCAGCGAACCAGGATCGATCTCGAAGCCTCCCACATTCGAAGGATTTACGCTACCCACCCTCCACGCAGATGTTCCCAAATTCTCGAATTTAAATAAATTTTAGATTTAGAACATGAAAAATGCAACCATAATAATTGCTGTACTTCACGAAATTATCAAGCGTTGTTTTTAAATACATGCCATATCATATTTTGTATATACGGCGCAATGGAAGTTGATACCACCCCCTGACAACCCATTCTGACCCATTGGTAACTGGGGGGGGGGGGGGGTGTCAAATGAAATCGGTACATAACTATACTGTAACAGAAAGTCACCTATAATAATGCATTTCCCCTTCGACATGATCACACATCCAAGATATTCTGGTAAGCTATAGTCTATTCGCTGTAAGTAGGCAAGAATTCATGACCTCTAACCTCTGTAACTCCAACAACCACTAGAGTAACCGAGCTAATAATATGTCTACCATTTGAGAAGTGTTAGTCAAGGAATAGATGGGGATAGGTACAGCCCATTTGCTTTAGCCTTTTTTTAGTTACAGAGGATAGAAGTCATGATGTATCGCCTACTTACAGTGAATAGACTATAGTGCCCAGTCACAACCAGTGGCTGCTGCCAACTGATATATATATAATGGACGAAAGGGATCGCCCTGTATCTCCACCAATTTGTTTGACAGGCACATCTTGTTTCCTTAAGGGGAGATATTTACTTTGTTCCCTAGACCTCCATCAAGCTTAAAATTATACCCCCTTGAGTCCCTTTCAAGATAAATTTGTACATTTTTCGGTAGAAAAATGTTCCGGCCGAAGGCCGGTTCCTCTTAAATTACAGGCTCGCTATCGCTCGCCAGGATAAAATCGACACCTGAATGGCACGAAAGGTCTTAATATGGGGTGAAAGTTCTTAAAATCGCTAAACTAATGGGGCGAACGTTTTATAATATCAAAAGCAATGGGGCTAAACATGAGGGAGAAGGGGGTCAAGAAAAAAATCCCTCCAGTGGAGATCTCCCCTTAAGAGCCAAACTATATGTGTTCTCTTCTTCAATGATTATAGGCTTGGGGGCCCACCCTAGATCGTGAACAGCATAATAGCATGACAAGGAACTAACTCTCTCAAGGATTGCACGTAGGTCGGAGATTTACGTTTTCATGAGTAATATCTTCTTTCATTTGAATAATTGTATTGCCCATATATTATTTCTGACATATTTCAATAAGATGCGCACTTTTAAAATATTATTGTACACTTTCTATTGCTGCGTAAAGTGGTAAACTTTCTTATATTGCCCAGTTCCTATTCATTTTGGCCTTAATTAAGCTCTGCTGGGCTTACCCATATTATTGCACGCTTTTATATCTTCTATGAAGCATATTATACATTTCCAGAATAGCTGTTGACCTCACTAAGTGAAATTAACCTATCCTCAAACATACGCCTCAATGCGATATACAGGTATATTGATCTAACTTTCTACTTATAATCCTAATACCTTTTATATCCATCATCATATATATTAATACATTAGGTACATTAGGTGACCTATCACATCGTTCATTCTATAGTTTATAGCGTAGTATTCGCAACAGTATTATACTTATAACTGTAATACTATTGAATAATGTATTTCTTCAGACGTAGCCTGAAGGAACACCTGAACCGGACAGCTGCGAGAAGGGAGCACCAAGCTTATGTCTACTACTAAATACGACATAGGAGATAGACAAACCAAACTGAAATGATTACTGATTACGGATTACTGATATTTACTATATGATGTAAGGTATCTTAAAATAACCCCCTAGAAATACTTTTTCTAAAGTATCTATTTCTTTATCCTCCCCATTTCCCCAGCTAACCTAATCCCACAAGACCCCAATGGAAATACGCCTAACGGCCTTATTGGGCTATCCTTAGTTGGAATTATGCAAGGCTGGTACATGTCATATTTATAACATACTATGTGGTACCAACTCTGTAAATTGCTAACTGAATAAATATTATTATTATTAATTATGCTCTACCATAATATTTATTGATAGTTTTTTTTAGAAACAATAATTTGTAAGCATGACCCTGATTTTGCGACAATAGTTTTCGTATAATCATCTATACAATTCTTGCAAAAAAAAAAAAAAATCCATATGGATAACTTAATTTCTAAATCAATGTTGTATATTTTGATTCCTAACAACTCTCTCAATCTAACTTCCAAAACTTTACCCATGAAAGAACGTGAACGTAACTGTATATAACCCAGGGAAGTCTGTCAGGCTCAGGAGAGAGAGAGAGAGAGATTTGATTTTGATTTTAATTTTGCCCCGAGGGGCGAGTTTATTGAGCAGCGCCCCCCATCCTATGAGGGGACAACCACTAGTAAGGCGATACATACTGCTCAAAGAGCCATTATTCCACTGAAACAACAGCATCGTCGTCTGGTTACATTCATATTTGTGTTTATAAGTCAGGTTGGCATTATTCAGATGTGTTATTATAGTTTCCTCATTTAATTGTCACATGGTCTGTATATAAAAAAAAAAAAAAAAAAAAAAAAAGCAAAAGCAAGCAAGCTTGTAGTGACTGAATTATTAATTGACAGGTTGTAAATAATAGCACTACAGAACTAGTGCAATCGTATGAGGAGACTATTCATATTTTCATTACATCAATGATTATTGAGAGAGAGAGAGAGAGAGAGAGCGAGGAGAAAAACTGAAGCAACTCCGGTAAGAGCTTTCTCCAGTAGTGTTTTTAGAGGCTCCATCCTGGGAACCTCGCTCTATACTGCCAGACGTATGGTAGAGTTAGTTCAGTAGGGTGCAAACGCCTTCTAATTATAAGTACACTATCACTTCGTTAAGGGGACATGGGCCGGTTTTCTGGACATTTTTCTCCCTCATGTTTAGCCCCATTAGTTGTCAGATGTTAAGATGTTTGCCCCATTAGTTAGTCGATTTTTTAAGACCTTTCGCCCCATTTCTTCGTCAATATTTAGACCTTTCGTGCTATTTAGGTGTCGATTTTTTCGCTGGCGAACGATAGTGAGTCTGTAATGTCAGAAGAACCGGCCTTTGGCTGGGAAATTTTTCTACCGAAAAATTTACAAATTAATGTAGAAGGGGGATCTAATGGAGGTTTTGTTTTTTATTTGATGGAGGTCTAGGGAGGAAACTAGAAAAATAATGAATACATGGAAAAATCGCCCAAAAAGTGAACCATGTGAAGCTGAATGATACTGTATACTGGTAGGGTTAATGAAACACCAAGAGAGATACTTCGGTGTTGCCTTATAGTCTATTCGCTGTAAGTAGGCGATCAATCATGACCTCTATCCTCTGTAACGCGAAAAGGGCTTGAGCAAATTGGCTGTAAATTTCCACATCTATTCCCTGACTGACTCTTCCCAAATGGTTGAAATGTTAGCTCGATCACTCTAGTCGTTTTTGAGTTACAGTGGTGGTTAGAGGTCATGATTTCTTGCCTACATACAGCGAATAGACTGTAGTTCTGACTGTGACCAACCAGCAGAAGGTGAGAGTATGCGTGATATAATACTTATACTCAAAGTCACACGAGCGACTCTTTCGCCAACTTTTGATTGCTAACTTTAGTTTGCAACATTTTGGGAGTTCGTTGCCACTGGCAGCAGCAAGTAGAATTAAGGGGAGATTTGCACTTGAGGGATTTTTTTCTGGACCCGTTTCTCCCTCATGTTTAGCCCCATTGCTTTTGAGATGTTAAGACGTTCGCCCTAGTAGTTTTGACATTTTAAGACATTTTGCCCCATTTCTGTCAATTTTAAGACCTTTCGTGCCATTAAGGTGTAGATTTTTTCCTGGCGAGCGATAGCGAGCCTGTAATTTAAGAGCAACCGGCCTCCGGCCGGGAAATTTGTCTACCGAAAAATGTAAACATTTATCTTGAAAGGGGGTCTAGGGGGTGTAATTTTAAGCTTGATGAAAACGTAGGGAACAAACTAAATACCTCCCCTTAAGATGTGTTATATTTAGGTGGATGAATTATCTAAAAAGTTTAATTCGGAAGTCAGACCTATATTATAATATGTTGACGAGAACAGTGATGATGTAATGTGACATCCCTTTAACATTCATAACAAGGGTATCGAGTCTTGCTGTTTGAGAAGTGACTTGGGAGATCTTAGATGTTCCTAGACCTTGAAAAACACACTTAAATAATAGGTTTAAGAGTTGACCGGAATATGTCAATTATTGAATTTGGTCGACGATGTGCACATTTTGATGCATATGTCTTAGTATATTTGGCTCAAAGATTTCTTTTATCCGACCATATGTTCACAATATTTACCAAGTTACTTGTATTGATGATTATTATTTAATATATTATAATATACACTTCTTATACAAACCAAAAAAAGTACCAGAAAAAAGCATTAACAGTAATTTTAGGGCTTAATAAGGTGACATATGGCGCGGATTAATGGGACGTACGTTGGCCGACAGTAAAACAAAAAGTCACTCGTCAGTATCAGCGACGGATGACGTTCGTCCATAATATGGGGTCCTTTTAACAGCCCGTATCGTTCGGTGCCTGGTACCACGGCTTGTGAGCACTGCTCTGAGACCTTGGCAACACTTCTCCGCTTATATCCAAGCTTCCACAGGCTAGGAGAGTCAGTATTCCTCCATCTTTTGAGGTGGAAGGGTGTTCTTTCTCAACTCTGAAGCCATTTTGGCCGTATTGTTTGGTACTGGAGGGTACATTTATGGTAATACCCTCTGGTACAGTAGGGGATAAATGACCGAAATTGTAGGAATAAAAACTTCAACTCTATCAAAATTAGAGTTCTAAACCATAAATATTTGTTGTTTTAACAAATACAAACTCACATAGCGAAAATTGCTCTAATTGTGAAGACTCAATAATTGCAGCTCCTGTTGAGCTGCAATCAGGTGAAGAAGACTCACACACGGTGAACCAAAACCTTTGTGTCTTCACAATGCAAATTATTCTCTAAATGCAGTGTAAAGTCACCACTGGTATAAATATGAAGAGTTTATCATCAGCAACAACCCCTGTGATGTATTCATATTAGTAAGTGTCAGGTACACTAGTATTGTTTTTACATACATAGCATAGATAACTGTACACGTGTTATGTGTCATTTGGTCATTGTCAGTGGGTTTATAAATCTAACTTGTGCATACACAACGTTGTTTACAATTTTACGTGATTATCTTGAACTTCTGTTCGTAACAGTTTTAATTATATATACCGGTATATATATATATATATATATATATATATATATATATATATATATATATATATATATATATACACTGTATATATATTCTTACTGAAGGTTGCAGTTTCCTCTAAAATTGTTTTGGTTTGTTTTTCGTAATTAAATAAGTGGTGATTGTTTTGTTTCATATTAATCCATCTACAATTAGGCAGCTAAATTGGGTTAAGAATAGTTAAGTGCTTCAGAATATGCAATTCAGTGTCCTTTGCACACGATTGCTACTGTAATATTATAATGTCAATATGTAAATAAGGACTTTGTATGTTTTGTATGTCAGTTACCTTTCTCATTCTTTTCCCAACATTGCAAAATGCTAACAAGGTTGCCTCACCGCCTCTGTGTCACCAGCGAAACAATAGAGGTCAACTTCTATTGTTTTGTAAATACTTGCAAATAGGTTTCCAAATAGTAAGGATCTTAAGGGGAGGCAGACCGTTTTTCTGGACCCCCTTCTTCCTAATGCTTAGACCCACTAGTTTTGAGATTATAAGACGTTCGGCCCATTAGTTTGGCGATTTTAACACCTTTTGCCTCATTTCGTTGTCAATTTTAAGACCTTTCGTGCCATTTAGGTGTTGATTATTTCCTGGCGAGCGATAGCGAGCCTGCAATTTTAAGAGGAACCGGCCTTTGGCCGGGACTTTTTTCTACCGAAAAATTTACAAATTTATGATGAAGGGGGGTCTAGGGGGTGTTTCTCTAAGCTTGATGGAGGTCTAGGGAGGAAACTAAAAAATATATGCATAAATGAATTAATAGACCAAACAAACGGTCTGCCTCCTTTAAACTTTAGAGATCTGTAAGATATATAAGGAGGGCACTAAGTGGCTTTCGTTTTGAGGTGGGGGTTATTTAAGGGGAGATGGTTCACTTTTTGAGCGATTTTTGCATGTATTCGTTATTTTTCTAGTTTCCTCCCTAGACCTCCATCAAATTAAAACAAAAAAACATCCATTAGATCCCCCTTCTAGATTAATTTGTACATTTTTCGGTAGAAAAATGTCTCGGCCGAAAGCCGGTTCTTCCAACATCACAGGCTCACTATCGTTCGCCAGGGAAAAAATCGACACCTAAATAGCACGAAAGGTCTAAATATTGACGAAGAAATGGGTCGAAGGTCTTAAAATCGACTAACTAATGGGGCAAACATCTTAACACCTGAAAACTAATGGGGCTAAACATGAGGGAGAAAGTGGTCCAGAAAACCGGCCCATCCCCCCTTAAGGTAGAAGTGGGTAATAGTAATTAAGGTAGTACTTATTAGTGGGGGTTATAACCTAAGATGCACAACACACATACACAGACACATACAAGGTCACGGGAGCCGAGCGCCCTTAACCCCTATTGTACCTTAGGGTACAATAATAAAAGTCCCCCCCCCCCAGTCCCAAGCAATGTGGTCAAAATGGCAAGATATAACAACCTTCCACCTCAAAAGACAGAGGAATACTGGCTCTCTCAGCCTGTAGAGGCTTGGATATAAGCCGAGAAGTGTTGCCGAGAAGTGTTGCCAACTCTAGAGCAGTGCTCAAATGGTCGTGGTACCAGGCACTGCCTGATACTGGCAGTTACAAGGAAAGTAATATTACTGACGGCTCTCTGCCGTTAATGGGACTGGGGAGTGATTTAGCTACTGACGGCTCTCTGTCGTTAATGGGACTGGGGAGTGATTTAGCTACTGACGGCTCTCTGTCGTCGCTGGTACTGAATGAGTTAACCCTCTCACGACCATATGACGCAGAGGTTGCCAGATTAGCAATACTAAATAGAGTTCTCTCACTCTTATAATTACCTCTCCAAAATTAGTTTTCTGCCCACAGTTAACTCAAAGACAACTGCAGAGGTTGAAGTAACTAAACTAAAGGTTTCTAAATACCCCTGATGGTAACAAAGGCTTTAAAGTATCCCTAATAGGCTCAAAATTGCGTCAAGAACATGAGAGGGTTAAGTCCTGTTCACACTGGCATCCCGACATTCGTGGCCTGGTGGCAGGGACGAGGTCGAGGCAATGTCAGGTGCATGGGCACCAAACACTCTATGGTCACTGCAAAGTCTTTCACATTTGTCCCAACCTAAAAATCTGTAAAGTCGGCCAAGGATGGCTAAGGTTGTGTTGACAAAGTCTTGTGTGTGAACTGGGCTTTTGTCACTGTACTGGGAGTGCTGGCGCTGGTGTCAGGAGTTCGATCCCACTCACCGGCAGGAAAGTTTCTCAAAAGAATTTCCCCGGCCATGAATGCTAGATGTGGATGAACCAGTCTCTTGGGACTAACAAAGTCTTCTGCCCACGTCCTACTCCCTTTTGGGCTATGTAGCCACCCTCATTAGCAACCAGGATCAGTCTGTTGATCCCTTAGGATAAGACCTAGGTTAAGTCTATGTATTTTTAGACTAATTGGCTGCCGGCTCGAAATAAACCGATAATGATTTTATTATATTACACGCACATACATAAACAAATAAATGGGTTATCATATGAACTTTAGGTGATACATTTATAATAAAGACACATATTTTACTAAACTATATTTGTCCATCATCTACATTCTACAGCAAGTAGACAAAGCTTAACTTTACTGCACATTATTATGTTGTAAAGCGTTATGTAAAATGGGCTGTTACTAATGCTGGGGATTGAAGAGTAGACGCTGTGAACACGATATGAGATATGAGGGGAAGAGGGATGAGAAATTTAAACAAATATATTGTAAGGAGGCAGATTAACCCACTGAACCCCAACGACGACAACGTGTCGTCGGCAATGTATGTAACGCTAAAGGTACTTCGGTCCCAATTACTCCGGTCCTATGGCACCTAGAGGGCTCAGATTTGTATGGGAACTGTGTAAGTATCCCACGCAACCATTCCGATGGTTGAAAACTCTCAATGTCCAACCATGTGTGTGTGATCGCGCAAAAACATGGTTTTTGGGTGTTTTTGCCTTCAATTTTTTACTCTTGTAAAATAGACTTTCGGGGGCTCCATAGGACCCCTTTTTGACCTTTTTGATCGTTTTTTTGTGGTTTTTCCTTCATTCCTAACCCATTCGCTATTGTTTCTGGAGAAAAAAAAAATCAAATCCTGCCGGTCCCTGGTGGTACATTATTATTTATAACTAGCTGGGGCTCAGTGAGTTAAGTGATATGTGTTGATGCTATGGTAGTACCATAATCGTATTGTCATGCTTTCAAAACCCAATGTGTTGTTGGTTATATATTATTATGAAGCTGGAATTTGTGATATACCTTTCAGTATATTACCTGTAAGCCTATGCCTGGAAGTAAAGTTGCAGAAAACATCTTGGTCTTCACAATTAATGTTGTAGTTAGATTAAACTGTTCAGTATATCAGGACGCAATCTGTAATGTTATTCTGAATGTAAATAGATGTGTTTATTTAGTTTAGAAAACGTCTTATGGAATAAAAGAGATAATCGAGTCGATGTTTTCCTGGCGAGCAATAGCGAGCCTGTAATTTAGGAGGAAACCGAGATATGTACAAATATATCTTAAAGGGGGATCCTGAGGTTGATCTTAAAGGGGGATCCTGAGGTTGATATGTTTAGAGTTTGATGGAGGTCTAGGGAGGAAACTAGAAAAATAATAAATACATGACAACATTCGACCAAAAAGTGAACCATCATATTTAATAATATTTATGTACTCCACAACAATAAGTCAATCACTTGCAGTGAATAAGGTGCAGTGTGATAAACAAAGTGTTATACTTATCCATAGATTTTGAACATTTGAAAATAATGTATAAGGATGATAAGATGATAAGATTGAATAAACACCATCTAGAAGTCAGGAAGACACCAAGATAATGTATAAGGATGATAATGAACTAAACACCATGTAGAAGTGAAGACACCAAGATAATGTATAAGGATGATAATGAACTAAACACCATGTAGAAGTGAGGAAGACACCAAGATACTGTATAAGGATGATAATGAACTAAACACCATGTATAAGTGAAGAAGACACCAAGATAATGTATAAGGATGATAATGAACTAAACACCATGTAGAAGTGAGCAAGACACCAAGATAATGTATAAGGATGATAATGAACTAAACACCATGTATAAGTGAAGAAGACACCAAGATAATGTATAAGGATGATAATGAACTAAACACCATGTATAAGTGAAGAAGACACCAAGATAATGTATAAGGATGATAATGAACTAAACACCATGTAGAAGTGAGGAAGACACCAAGATACTGTATAAGGATGATAATGAACTAAACACCATGTATAAGTGAAGAAGACACCAAGATAATGTATAAGGATGATAATGAACTAAACACCATGTAGAAGTGAGCAAGACACCAAGATAATGTATAAGGATGATAATGAACTAAACACCATGTATAAGTGAAGAAGACACCAAGATAATGTATAAGGATGATAATGAACTAAACACCATGTAGAAGTGAGGCAGACACCAAGAGAGAAGAAAGCCCCCGGGGGTGGAGAGGAGGGTGTTTGGTGAGCCATATGTCAAACTTTCTCCTAGCTGTGTTTTGTGTTTGTTAGTTTTTCACTGAGGGCCGCGTTACAAGTCACTCTCGTCTCTTGTAATATGTTGTTTGTATTATTATATTGCTCTTACACCAACGCAGCACTCTCTTGCAGTAATTCATAGCAATTGAAGCAAGTATCTAATTGTGTTACAGTTTATTTCAAAGACACTCAGTACTTAGTGGAAATACATCTGGGGCCGTTTTTGTTATCTAGTACATAATGAACAAAAGAAAACGGGAGTCTGCAAAAAGCCGATCGGCCCACACAAGGCAGATCCCTGTAATGTAGTTCAGAATTCTGAATTGCGCAATTATCATATAGTTTCTTTGAATCCTAATGGAATTTTTAAAGACAAATGCTAGTAATTAACTGTTTAAAGGGAGCCCCCCTCGCTTTTTTCTCTTTTTCTCCCTCTCTCTTTGGCTTGTATCCATTTGGCCCCATGCAGCCTACTGATTTAAGACGTTTACCCCCATCCAGGTGTCAACATTTTCCTGGCGAGCGGTAGCAAGCCAGCATATATAACCTATATTATTGTTTTGACAGCAAGCTAAATTTGTACATTTTTCGATAGAAAAATTTCTCCGGCAAAGCCGGATTTCTCCATACAATGCTGGCTCGCTATCGCTCGCCAGGAAGAAATCAACACCTGGATGAAAATAAACGTCTTAAAACAGTTGGTTGAATGGGGCCGAATGGATACAAGCCAGGGAAAGAGAGAAAAGGAGAGAAAGATAAAACAAAAGCCGGTGACCCCCTTAATTCCACTCGTCTTTACTGGCTGCCATCTCCTTCCCAACTAAAAATACACCGAGCCCGGAACAGGAAAGCTGCAGCCTATCACTGCCTTGCCTCATTTAAGGGGAGGCAGACCGTTTTTCTGGACCCCCTTCTCGCTAATGTTTAGCCCCACTAGTTTTGAGATTATTAGACGTTCGGCCCATTAGTTTGGCGATTTTAACACCTTTCGCCCCATTTCGTTGTCAATTTTAAATCTAACAATTATTGTAAGATGATTATTTTAAAATAAATAAGGAAATCTAAGAGTTACTTTAGTTTCTGTTTCGGGAATTTATAATATCATATAATCGCAACAAATGTAAATATATATATCATTCATTTCTTTAAATACCTTCTATGTCATTATTTCATTAATTAACATCATAGTGTTTGTACACCAGAATCAGTATCATAGAATGGATGCAACCTATCAACAGTAATAGTACATAAAAAATATATATATATATTATATATTTGGTTGATGCTCTGCATCTAGATTATCATTCTCACAATAACTATAGCGCCGACATAGGTTTTAGCTTCAGGAGCTTTAAGGAAGTAAAACACAATTAAAACTATGACAGAGAGAGATAAAGTGTAGTAGGGTGGGAGAGTAGCGGTACAGCCCCGCCCCGCCCCACGACACCGAGACACACAGGTGAGTAACAGGAGTAACATGCCGTAGAGACACATATGTCAGGGTAACAGTATAAACACACACAGATCACAGGAGTGGCTTTACCTTCCCATACTCTGCTGTCGCCGCCGGTAACTAAGATAACGGGAAGATAGAGCAGCTGGAACTCTCTCCCAGAATCAGTCTTTCCCTCTTCCTATGACTTAAATTGCTTCAAACTCCGTGTGTCCAGGCATTTTGGCTCGAACGTCCCTTGATTTTTGGCCCTGTCACTCTTTCAACTATGGGGGAGGCACTCGCTATAGGCAGTTCTGCCTTTTGCCTCCCTCAATCACATAGAAAAAAAAACGAAAAAAAAACACATCTTCAAAATATTAGAACATATTTATACAAGGCATACAATATATTGAATATTCTGTGTGAATGACTGTTGGTGAAGTCGGCCACAGTTTTGAAAATATTAAGTTGAATTTTGACAGGGCTCTATAAGTTAGAAGCACAATCAAAGCATAGTTATGTATTCCACAGTCTGCAAGAGGCATGGGGGAAAATCTCACCCCCCTATAGAACACCACGATATACAGTATAGGAGATATCAGCCCGATTATATCAACTACACCGTATAGATGTGGGTTTCTACTAGGCTAGGGAGACGTATCACAGTGAATAGTCGAATCAGGTTTACAAATTTATTATAGTTTAAGAAGAGTAGTGTGTAAGATGCAACAGTCCCATCACTACACCAAAAGCATGGGATTAATTATATAGGCTAAGGATCTAACCTCAAGGGATACTCTAGCGTAGTAGACTGCAATGGCCAATAAGCAGGTTTATAATTTATTCACATTACCTGTATCACAAATAGTTAAACAACAACCCTAGACAAACTAATTATACAGATAAATATACAAGGATGATATGTTAAATAATCACAATGGTGTTCGTGACTGATCGGAATGTATGGGGATATTCTAGCTGGAAGTTAACCCTATCACGCATATATGACGCAGAGGTTGCCAGATTAGCAATACGAAATAGAGTTCTCTCACTCTTATAATTACCTCTCCAAAATTAGTTTTCTTCCCACAGCTAACTCAAAGACAACTGCAGAGGTTGAAGTAACTAAACTAAAGGTTTCTAAATACCCCTGATGGTAACAAAGGCTTTAAAGTATCCCCAATAGGTTCAACACAGCTAACTCAAAGACAACTTCAGAGGTTGAAGTAACTAAACTAAGGGTTTCTCAATACCCCTGATGGTAACAAAGGCTTTAAAGTATCCCCAATAGGCTCAACACAGCTAACTCAAAGACAACTTCAGAGGTTGAAGTAACTAAACTAAGGGTTTCTAAATACCCCTGATGGTAACAAAGGATTTAAAGTATCCCTAATAGGCTCAACACAGCTAACTCTACAAAGGATTTAAAGTATCCCTAATAGGCTAGAAATCACGTCATATGTCGGAGAGGGTTAATATGATGTACGTGTAAGGCAGAGCTAGAAATCTATAAGTAAGCAGAAGTTAGGCGTCTGAGTGGTCGAGCCAACGTATAACAATCAACTGATATAAACATAAAAATAAACATCCCTATCCCTAGCTCTTATTAAGGGGAGGTCTCCACTTGAGGGATTTTTTTCTTGACCCCTTTCTCCCTCATGTTTAGCCCCATTGCTTTTGATATTATAAAAAGTTTCCCCATTAGTTTAGCGATTTTAAGAACTTTCACCCCCATATTAAGACGTTTCGTGCAATTCAGGTGTCGATTTTATCCTGGCGAGAGATAGCGAGCCTGTAATTTAAGAGGAACCGGCCTTTGGCCGGGACATTTTTCTACCGAAAAATGTACAAATGTATCTTGAAAGGGGGTCAAGGAGGTGTAATTTTAAGCTTGATGGAGGTCTAGGGAATAAACTAAATACCTCCCCTTAAAGTAACTCAAATTTAACAACAGCAAAGTGGTAGGCCCACCAACTGTTTCTCTTTTACTATGTTTCATATTTTCCTACTTTACCGGTACCTTCCTGACCAAACCCTCTACTTTACCGGTACCTTCCTGACCAAACCCTCTACTTTACCGGTACCTTCCTGACCAAACCCTCTACTTTACCGGTACCTTCCTGACCAAACCCTCTACTTTACCGGTACCTTCCTGACCAAACCCTCTACTTTACCGGTACCTTCCTGACCAAACCCTCTACTTTACCGGTACCTTCCTGACCAAACCCTCTACTTTACCGGTACCTTCCTGACCAAACCCTCTACTTTACCGGTACCTTCCTGACCAAACCCTCTACTTTACCGGTACCTTCCTGACCAAACCCTCTACTTTACCGGTACCTTCCTGACCAAACCCTCTACTTTACCGGTACCTTCCTGACCAAACCCTCTACTTTACCGGTACCTTCCTGACCAAACCCTCTACTTTACCGGTACCTTCCTGACCAAACCCTCTACTTTACCGGTACCTTCCTGACCAAACCCTCTACTTTACCGGTACCTTCCTGACCAAACCCTCTACTTTACCGGTACCTTCCTGACCAAACCCTCTACTTTACCGGTACCTTCCTGACCAAACCCTCTACTTTACCGGTACCTTCCTGACCAAACCCTCTACTTTACCGGTACCTTCCTGACCAAACCCTCTACTTTACCGGTACCTTCCTGACCAAACCCTCTACTTTACCGGTACCTTCCTGACCAAACCCTCTACTTTACCGGTACCTTCCTGACCAAACCCTCTACTTTACCGGTACCTTCCTGACCAAACCCTCTACTTTACCGGTACCTTCCTGACCAAACCCTCTACTTTACCGGTACCTTCCTGACCAAACCCTCTACTTTACCGGTACCTTCCTGACCAAACCCTCTACTTTACCGGTACCTTCCTGACCAAACCCTCTACTTTACCGGTACCTTCCTGACCAAACCCTCTACTTTACCGGTACCTTCCTGACCAAACCCTCTACTTTACCGGTACCTTCCTGACCAAACCCTCTACTTTACCGGTACCTTCCTGACCAAACCCTCTACTTTACCGGTACCTTCCTGACCAAACCCTCTACTTTACCGGTACCTTCCTGACCAAACCCTCTACTTTACCGGTACCTTCCTGACCAAACCCTCTACTTTACCGGTACCTTCCTGACCAAACCCTCTACTTTACCGGTACCTTCCTGACCAAACCCTCTACTTTACCGGTACCTTCCTGACCAAACCCTCTACTTTACCGGTACCTTCCTGACCAAACCCTCTACTTTACCGGTACCTTCCTGACCAAACCCTCTACTTTACCGGTACCTTCCTGACCAAACCCTCTACTTTACCGGTACCTTCCTGACCAAACCCTCTACTTTACCGGTACCTTCCTGACCAAACCCTCTACTTTACCGGTACCTTCCTGACCAAACCCTCTACTTTACCGGTACCTTCCTGACCAAACCCTCTACTTTACCGGTACCTTCCTGACCAAACCCTCTACTTTACCGGTACCTTCCTGACCAAACCCTCTACTTTACCGGTACCTTCCTGACCAAACCCTCTACTTTACCGGTACCTTCCTGACCAAACCCTCTACTTTACCGGTACCTTCCTGACCAAACCCTCTACTTTACCGGTACCTTCCTGACCAAACCCTCTACTTTACCGGTACCTTCCTGACCAAACCCTCTACTTTACCGGTACCTTCCTGACCAAACCCTCTACTTTACCGGTACCTTCCTGACCAAACCCTCTACTTTACCGGTACCTTCCTGACCAAACCCTCTACTTTACCGGTACCTTCCTGACCAAACCCTCTACTTTACCGGTACCTTCCTGACCAAACCCTCTACTTTACCGTACCTTCCTGACCAAACCCTCTACTTTACCGGTACCTTCCTGACCAAACCCTCTACTTTACCGGTACCTTCCTGACCAAACCCTCTACTTTACCGGTACCTTCCTGACCAAACCCTCTACTTTACCGGTACCTTCCTGACCAAACCCTCTACTTTACCGGTACCTTCCTGACCAAACCCTCTACTTTACCGGTACCTTCCTGACCAAACCCTCTACTTTACCGGTACCTTCCTGACCAAACCCTCTACTTTACCGGTACCTTCCTGACCAAACCCTCTACTTTACCGGTACCTTCCTGACCAAACCCTCTACTTTACTCGTACCTTCCTGACCAAACCCTCTACTTTACCGGTACCTTCCTGACCAAACCCTCTACTTTACCCGTACCTTCCTGACCAAACCCTCTACTTTACCGGTACCTTCCTGACCAAACCCTCTACTTTACCCGTACCTTCCTGACCAAACCCTCTACTTCTTCCCCCTCATTCCTACAAAAAAAAACAAAAAAAAAACACAAAACAAAAATCTACTTATAGGATGATGGAGTACGTTATGGGTGGCGTCTTGAGGGTTTAATTAAAAGGCAACTGGTTAAATATAAAATTGCGTTAGAGGGCGGATGATAAACATACCACGGAAAACTTTTGCGGTGAGGCTGACAGAGGTACTCAGAGATATAAGAATACTCTTTTACGTCCACCAACAGTATCTTCTGCCGTGAGACTGACAGAGGTACTAGGAGATATTAAATACTCCTATAATTCCTACCACACTGAGACTTTGGGCCTTGGAGCACATAGACAGGTATTAGAACACTCAGACTCAGGAGGGAAGGCGAGATCTTTCCCTAACCTGGTCTGAGCACCTATTCACTTTTTAGGTACTCCCTGGCCCTTTTTGACTACATGGAAAAAGGGCGACCCTGGCCTTTCTTATTGTTGACATAGGCCCCTGTCGCTCCGGCGACGGGGGTAGGTGGGAGAGTAATGGTAGGACCAGCAAGATTTTTGGTGGCAGTGTCTGGTCATTCTGGTTGGCTGAGTTGACCTGGACACTGGTCAACCCCAGGTCAGCCTGTGTGGGTGACGTCACGTCAGGTGGCGTAGAACCGTAGTACCGCTTTTTCGGTGACCAAGTAGTCCGCGGAAGCTTGTTTTGTGTTTGTTGGTGGGAGGAATGATGCTCCCTCTCTCAGGGGGACTTGTGAATGTTGGGCCACTTCGGCATGGGAGAAAATGGGCAAAGAGGAGACCGAACCGTCCGAACGGATGGTGCTGCCCTTGGTTGACTGTGTGATGCAGGGGAAGACTTCTGGTGTGTGTGACGAAAGGGAGCGTGGCTTTATGGGGGTGCCCTGGTATGGTGGCGTTGTTGAGGTGTCTGGCCCAGGGTACCCTGGTATGCACCGGGAGGTGCAGGTGGCTGAGTATTGGAGGTGGCTTGCCCAATCCTTGGTACAACACCACCCCCTTTGCTACAGAAGTCACGACCTCATGGCGGCAAAGGGCTGAATGGGCCATTAAATTTGGGCTGTAGTTTATTCTAACTGGGCAAATTTGCCACCATGACATTGTCTCCAATTCTTGCATTTTGTTCGTCCGGGGACAGGTCTTGGCAAGCTTGTAACTGACGCAATCTAGCTTTTATGTGCCTGATAGTGGGGTGGGGTGAGCATCTGTGGCGGGGGAGAGGGGATGAATTAAGTGGTGAAGGGGAAGTAAGACGGGCGCAACCCTGAATATCTTCTCGTGTGGGGAGATGCCGTCTTCCCTTGGGGTGGAATTCAACCCCCACTGAATCATACCTGAGTTGACTGGGCCAGTCTTTCGACTGACTGGCGAGGAGTTTTGTGTATATCTGATTCTCCTGTGGCTTCTTTCACAGATGGCGTTGCCCTTGGACCAGTAGGGGGACGAATGCGAGATGAAATAGCCCATCACTTTTGACAAAGCTGCCCAGATCTGGCCAGCAAATTCTGGCGCGTTGTCTGTGTTTGGCCTGGAGTAGGCCGAAATTGGGAAAAACATGGTTCAGCATGGCGTCGGCAACTGTTTTAGCACTATCATCTTTGAAAGGAATTGCGATGAGGAACCTCGAATAGGTGTACAAATGTTAGTATGAAACAAAATGAGTCAAATGCGGAGAAAGGGCTTACTGTGTCAAGGGATAGGAGTTGCCAGGGCATGGTGGCGGTAATGGTGCCAGAGGGGCCTGGGGTTCGTGAGATATCTTTACCGCCAGCGCAGGCAAGGCAGACTTCCACAGTAATCTTGGCAAGGGTATATGGGTGGGGGTCCAGTATGTTGCTTTAAAATTTGTAATAGCTTTGTATCACCCAAACGGAGTGCACAAAGTAGGGGGGAGATTGTGTTGTAAGACGGGTACTACGTACCCTACGTAGAGGAGATGGTATATACTAAGAGAGCTCTGAGGAACACTGATCATTGTAATAGTATTAGAATAGTGAGAGAGATGCAACATTGCGGCGAAGAGAGAGAGATTGCAGAGACGATTATTGGTGAGTGAACGGGAGTTAATGAGACGAAAGGCTTTCTTTTCTACTTTGTGAGATGATCCTCCCCACACATGCAAACAATACTCAATACAAGAACGCACTGTGCCCCTGTACAGAGCAAGAAGCTGTGCAGGGGTAAAGGACCCCGTGAGGCAGTTGAGCACACTCAGCTTTTAGGAAGCCATTTTCACAAGAGTGGTAATAAGGTCTTTCCAAGTGAGATCAGAAGAAAGAGACACCGAGATTACTGAGAGAAGATGAAAGGTTGATTTTTGTATTGTTGAAGTATAGGGGATTGTCCTCTGGGAGTTCTTGACTGGTAGATAGATGGAGACATTGGGTTTTGAAAGCATTGAAAGCAACTAGGCTTTCTCTGCCCCAATTGGAAAAGGTAGTTAGATCAGAAGATAAGTGTTCTATGGCTTCATCACGTTTGTTTTAGAGGGACTGCTTGCTGGGGCGTTCTGAAAAACTAGTTGAATTGTGTAAGGTAGAGTCGCCAGCATACAAGTGGATAGGACTGGAGGTACAGTTGAGAATGTATAATACAGAACGCTAAAGGACGCGGTATTAAAATATTCGACAAACTCGTCCATTCACATTTTGCAAATCACATTTTTGCAACTAAACAGTAAACTTATTATGAAATTTACTATTGAGTTATATATATACCGGTATATATATATATATATATATATACTGTATATATATGTAGCAAACAAAATGGTGAAACAGAAAGTATATCAACATTAGTTCAATAGCGAAAGGCATTGTGTATGTTGTGGTATTATTGAGACCGGACATTGGTTTAGAATGTTGTTGGCTATGATGGAGTAAGTGGTCTGTGGTTGGCTTAGCCTTGTGGTTCCTTGTGCCTGGAGGAGCCAATCTCTATGTCTGGAGGTAGCTTGGAAGACGGGGTGCTGTGTCCTCTCCTTTGTATAATCGCAGACTTTCTCCACATGCTGTTATATATATTTTGTTCTTGTGTTCAGGTGTTCTATTATCATATGAATTTTTGATTTCCCTCTTGAACATATTTTTCTTCATATATTGTTTATATATTACGGTGGTAGTTCCATGATTGTTTTATTTTTTGTAGTTGCTTCATTAACGTGATATTAAATTAACAATTGGAGGGCAAGTGAGTTGAAGCTTGTAAAACTTATGTGATCTTGATTATGATAAGCATATCTTCAATCTGAACCCTCCCTCACTCCCCCCCCTCCCCCCCCCCCGTCCCCCCCCCCCCACCCCTCCTGGATGGGGGTAAACGTCTTAACACAGTAGGCTGAATGGGGCCAAATGGATACAAGCCACAGAGAGAGGGAGAGAAAGAGAAAACAAAAGCTTTGTGGGCACCCTTAAGGCTTGTTTTATTCTGTAAGATTACTGAGCGGGAGAGCAGTGTCTTTCTCACATCAGCTTAGTTTAAACAAAGTTGATAAAAACAGCCTCGTAAAAGTTCTGATGCTGTTGATCTTCCTTTGTACTCTTATGTAGTCACTCACTTTCACACACACACTCTCTCTCTCTGTCTCTCTCTCTCTCTCATACACACACACACACACACAAACATGACGATAAGCAAAATTACCAACACAAATTGATTATATGTATACATATATATATATATATTTTGTTTCTTCTATGTGATTGAGGGAGGCAAAAGGCAGAATTGCCTATAGCGAGTGCCTCCCCCATAGTTGAAAGAGTGACAGGGTCAAAATCAAGGGACGATCGAGTCAAAATGCCTGGACACACGGAGTTTGAAGCAATTTAAGTCATAGGAAGAGGGAAAGACTGATTCTGGGAGAGAGTTCCATAGCTCAGCTGTTGAGTAGAAGAAATTTTGAGAGTAACGTTTCACTCTTGGGTTAGAGAGTTGCACAGAGTAGGGGTGGGATTGAGTTGCAAGACGGGTACCACGTGTCCTACGTAAATGAGGTGGTATGCACTGGGAAAGCTCTGAGGAACACTGATTATTATAGTAGCGATAGAATAAATAGTGTCACTAACTTACACAAAAAGTTTGCAATAAAGCCGTTATAAGCTGATCATTTATAATTATTACTACTGCATAACACTATTTTCATTTGATTTAATTATAATAAGTTTCTATGCATGTAATCACGAAGTATGAACAAATGCATGCTGGTAACTGTACGGTGGCGCTAATAAGTCATGTCCCAGCTGGCATTAAGTTTGGCTCGCTCTGTGCTGTATTAATGTCGGTCAGAGTTGAATAGGGGGGGTTAGTGTAGGAACATGGTTGTATATCTCAATTATTTTAAGAAAAGTGAAGGCACTATGGATAATTGGCAACAGTTTGTGTAATTATATATATATATATATATATATATATATATATATATATATATATATATATTATATATATTATAAATTAAGTTGATGGGCAGAAATACCATGGTCACATTTATCAAATGCTTTTGCAAAATCGATACAATTGACATCCCCATTTTTCTTTTCTTCTAGGGATTTAAGAATTTTGTCATAATGTTCCAACAGTTGTGAGAAACACGATCTAACTGCTCTGAGCTCATGCTGGCCGGGGTTGTAGAGTTCGTTTGTTTCCATAAATGAAGAGATTTTGCCCCACAGGACTCGCTGGAAAATGTTAAAGATGACTGTGGGCTTCTTTCTGTTTTGTGCTCGGGAGCCAATTCTCTGAGACTTACTTTCCTGTGTTTTTTCTCGGCCAATCACCTCCTTCGTGTGCATTCTCTGTTCATCCAGGGCCTGCCTTGACCTCTGATGTATGCAAGGGCTAAGCTCTGTGACTAGCGGTGTAGGCTCAGTAGCGAGCACGGGAGCTCTATCTTCACTGACATCAAGGGGACGGGGCATGAAATGGCAGGTATACTTGTCATGGGTACTTGGTGTGTAGCCCATGATGTTGCGGTCCAGTATACTGCATCAACTGGAACTGACTGGGAAGGCATCGAGATAAAGGGTGTGGAGGGCTGCTGGATCGCCCTTACTTCTGGTAAAGGGGAGAGGCGTCATGATCGTGGCTGCTCAGTGGTTATTCTTTCATGAATTCCTAAAATATATATAGATGTATATATATACTGGATACTGTATATTTCATACCTGTAGGTGCATTGCTTTTGTTTATATTATGTATGTGTGTACCTAATGCATCCCCTGATTGAACAAAATAAATATATAGATAAATAAATAAACACAAAATATATAACAAATTAAATTAAATTAAAATTAATCACATTAAATCTAACGATACTCCTCCCCCTCACCCCTTACCTTTGTCCAGCCATGGAATGAACTTACGCCACCCATAAAAGACTTTCGCCACCCGTAACACACTTTCGGAAATGTGACAGTGCGGGTGCTGGTGGTGCGTGTAGCGAGTCTTATTGCGCAGGTGAGAGGGAACCAATTACCTTGATACCTCCCTACCTCCACCCCCCTCTTATTGACTCTCTCTCATATATATATATATATATATATATATATATATATATATATATATATATATATACCATAGGCATAGGAATAAAGTCAACACTGTACTTAAAGCCATGCATTATTTACTTACTCGATTTTCTTTAGTCTTCAACAAGTGTTCGGCTCACTACAGGAAGGACATCATCAGGTAGTCAAACATGGTCCTTAACAAATTAAAACCAGTCTAAACTTAACTAAAAGTAAAAGTACAGTGTTGACTATTCCTATGCCTACTATGGACAATACGGTGGCCCAGGCCGCCCACGGATATTATATATATATATATATATATATATATATATATATATATATATATATATATATATATATATATATATATTGTAACGTCAGGCTAGGGCAAGCTAGGGTACTTGGTATACCTGGGCCAACAGTCCCTCAGAAGGATTATCAAAACAAGTAACCGACCAGGTAAATGCTAGGTTAGACAACAAATGATAAAACACAGCTCTAAAATCTTGTCGTGAGAAAGGTTCAAGTATTTGGTAAAATTAACTTGCTCACTGGCTTTCCTTTATCAACACTAGATTGTTTAGGATCCGACAGCATGTTATGTTATGTTATGTTATGTTATGTTACTCGCACATTAAAACTACGGGTTTTTCAGTCTGCAAAGTCACATTTATTATTTATTAACATTTATTAACATTTATTAACTGTGTTGGTGGTGTAATGGTTTAGATGCTTATGTTCTGGGTGTGGTGTCCCGAGTTTGAATCCCGGGAGGACCATATGCTTTCATTAGTTTATTCAAGTACATTGGGGTTTGTAATTGATGATTAATGTTAAGAACGGGGTGTTACTTAACTTTATAATGACAGACAGTAATACAACTCAACAATACATATATTATAGTTGTGTGTGGAGAATATTATAGTTGTGTGTGGAGAATATTATAGTTGTGTGTGGAGAATATTATAGTTGTGTGTGGAGAATATTATAGTTGTGTGTGGAGAATATTATAGTTGTGTGTGGAGAATATTATAGTTGTGTGTGGAGAATATTATAGTTGTGTGTGGAGAATATTATAGTTGTGTGTGGAGAATATTATAGTTGTGTGTGGAGAATATTATAGTTGTGTGTGGAGAATATTATAGTTGTGTGTGGAGAATATTATAGTTGTGTGTGGAGAATATTATAGTTGTGTGTGGAGAATATTATAGTTGTGTGTGGAGAATATTATAGTTGTGTGTGGAGAATATTATAGTTGTGTGTGGAGAATATTATAGTTGTGTGTGGAGAATATTATAGTTGTGTGTGGAGAATATTATAGTTGTGTGTGGAGAATATATAGTTGTGTGGAGAATATTATAGTTGTGTGTGGAGAATATTATAGTTGTGTGTGGAGAATATTATAGTTTGTCTGTGGAGAATATTATAGTTGTGTGTGGAGAATATTATAGTTGTGTGTGGAGAATATTATAGTTGTGTGTGGAGAATATTATAGTTGTGTGTGGAGAATATTATAGTTGTGTGTGGAGAATATTATAGTTGTGTGTGGAGAATATTATAGTTGTGTGTGGAGAATATTATAGTTGTGTGTGGAGAATATTATAGTTGTGTGTGGAGAATATTATAGTTGTGTGTGGAGAATATTATAGTTGTGTGTGGAGAATATTATAGTTGTGTGTGGAGAATATTATAGTTGTGTGTGGAGAATATTATAGTTGTGTGTGGAGAATATTATAGTTGTGTGTGGAGAATATTATAGTTGTGTGTGGAGAATATTATAGTTGTGTGTGGAGAATGTTTGTGGATCAAAAATAAAGTGTCTAGGTCAAGCAGCAATAACAATTCAGGAAATCCCTCAGCAACAATTGCAAACAATGAAGACATTAATACCCTCTTTGGGCCAAAGCAATGTTGCTAAACGAATACATTCAATCCACTAATGTCTGTAAGCACAAGCAATTAAGAAATAAAACTTTGAAATACGGCAGTCAGAGGAACAGATTACATGAAGTGATGAAACTCATTGAAGAAGATGGAATGTTTCTCCTAAACACGTGGATGTGCAGGTGATAAATATTAATCACACAAATACATTACGAAGGAAGACAATGCAAATAATTGGAAATTATTAAATAATTATATAAACAACGTTATAATTAAGATATCGGCCCTTAATATCGTTGATAAGGCCGGGTACATACATACATACATACATACATACATACATACATACATACATACATACATACATACATACATACATACATACATACATACATACATACATACATACATACATACATACATACATACATACATACATACATACATACATACATACATACATACATACATACATACATATACATACATATACATACATACATACATACATACATACATACATACATACATACATACATACATACATACATATACATACATACATACATATACATACATACATACATACATACATACATACATACATACATACGGGTTTAAAGACCGCAACCGTCCACAGTGAATGTGGCTTCCATGGTACAATCACAGTACTGCACACAGTGCACAGGAATCATAACACGGTGGCTACAGTCTTTACTGCAGCACAGTACAACACAGGCTTGCCACAACAACGCCCCATCATGTTATCACTGTGGCTGATGTTGGTATAGTGCTAACAGTGTCTCAGCAAAACTCAAAGTCCCCCTGAAGCACTTGCGCCCGGCGAAATCGCACCACACCAGCCTTAACCGTGCTACAATAAGGCAGTAACAAGAAACCACCGTAACTGCTACAGAGGCTAACTGCACCACCGAAGTGGCGTGCGGTGGGGTCGCTGCATTCCTACTGTATGTGCAGAAGGTCCTTATGAAATGAGTAAAAAAGTAGTAGGGACACTGATGTACATTAGTAGAATAAAAGATCACTTTGACAAATCAACTAGAACAATCGTTGTACAAACAGTAGTGCTAAGTGTCATAAATTATTGTAGTGTAATTTGGGGCTAATCAAACGCTACCCAAATATCTAGAGTGCAAAAACTTCAGAATTTTGCTGCGAAAGTGGTTGACGGTAAATCAAAAAAGGTTCGATCATGTCACTCCTGTATTAAAGAAACTAAGATGGTTAAATATTAAAGATAAAATAACGCATGACACACTAATAGCTATTTTCAAATACTTAAATAAGGTTTACCCAGATTATCTACTAAGTCTACCCACAGTATTCAATGTAACAGCTAGCACAACGAGACAACAAAATATGCTTTTTATTCCGAATGTTCAAGCTGACATAGGGCAAAACAAATTAACGGTAAGAGGACCTGTACTTTGGAACAAACTCCCAGTTAATGTACAAACTTCCAGTAGCCTAGGAACCTTTAAGGGGAGATTTCCACTTGAGGGACTTTTTTCTTGACCCCTTTCTCCCTCATGTCTAGCCCCATTGCTTTTGAGATTTTAAGACGTTTGCCCCATCAGTTTGGTGATTTTTAAGAATTTCCACCCCATTCTGTCAATTTTAAGACCTTTCGCGCCATTTAGGTGTCGATTTTATCCTGGCGAGCGATAGCGAGCCTGTAATTTAAGAGTAATCGGCCTTCGGCCGGGAAATTTTTCTACCGAAAAATGTACAAATTTATCTTGAAAGGGGGTCAAGGGGGTGAAATATTAAGATTGCTGGAGGAGTAGGAAACAAACTAGAAACCTCCCCTTAAGACTAATGTTAAAACCATGCTGCTAATGAGTGTTCTGCAGCATACTTTGTTTGTTTGAGTATCTCCCTGGAGTGCACCGCAAGGTCCTTGGACTGCTAATTATTCTTGGAAGTCCAAGTATATCTATCTCTCTCTCTCTCTCTCTCTCTCTCTCTCTCTCTCTCTCTCTCTCTCTCTCTCTCTCTCTCTCTCTCTCTCTCTCTCTCTTTTGATAAACGTTGTGAGAGTTATTTTAACGCTTCCAATTATAATGGTTAAATCGTCAATTTTTTAGTAATCTTCAAACATGACATGAACAATATCGAACATCAGAACACGGTCGATTACATTGGAGTAAAAGAATGTTGTCATCGTCCAATAATTATATATCACCATCCAATTGACCACTTGCGAGCTTCAGGCTATAAGGAAGTTGGAGCCGTAGACATCGATAATAGAGATGCAATAATAATGTAGGTTTCTGATGGCTAAAGAGTATGTTGAATTGGGTTTTATGTAAAGAGTATGTTGAATTGGGTTTTATGTAAAGAGTATGTTGAATTGGGTTTTATGTATATATTAATGAACTACAACCGTATTATAGCTGGTAATTCTGCTAAATATCGATGTCTACAACTCCAACTTCCTTATAGAACGAAACTCGCAAGTGGCCAATCACCAGGTAAAATCAAGTACGGGCTCAATCTTCCATTTTCTTTTGTATGATGCCAGCCCCTTTACAACGGTCCCTATGATGGTAAACTATTATTGGAATTCCGAGTGTATTTTATATAGTGAACAATATTACTTGTTAAGGGGACATGGGCCGTTTTTCTGGTCCCTTTTCCCCCTCGTGTTTAGCACCATTAGTTTAGAGATTTAAAGACGTTCGGCCCATTAGTTTGGCAATTTTAACACATTTCGCCCCATTTCTTCGTCAATATTTAGGCCTTTATCGATTTTTTCCCTGTCGATTTTTTCCCTGGCGAACAATAGTGAGCAAGTAATGCTGGAAGAACTCTCCAAGCATTGCATATAGATTCCTGACCACAACTGTACAATACTGAATGACGACAGGCTTGGTACGACAGGTTTGCCTAAAATGGGGGCTAATAAAACTGGATGTCACATGGCATTTTTTCAACTACAGTGTAGTCAACGAGTCGAACAAATTACCGGGGAAAGTGGTGCTATATAATACAATCGATGCATGCAAAAGGAATCTAGACATTTCTTTCGAGGAGGTTGGGTAATATATGCTTAATTATATAGAAAATAATACAGTAAAGAATACAGAATGTCAGTAGTAATAATTACTTTCCAAATTCGATCTTCACTATAATTGTTTTCGGTAGAAATGTTCTCATTCTACTGGGAGCGTTTTTTCCCCAGCTGTGTTTCATCCCGTCCCTTGGTGGGTGGGGAGAGAGCTTTCTGCTTTGCTAGCCTTTCCTTCCACTTAGTAGCAAATTTTGTTAGAATTAAGTCCAGACTGTCAAGTAAGGGCCGCAAGGTCTGTATCTATGTAACTCTCTATAAAGGTCTGCCATTCCCACCTTCCAGGTCACCTTATTGGGCGATTTTTGCATGTATTCATTATTTTTCTAGTTTCCTCCGTAGATCTCCATCAAATTAAAACAAAATATCCATTAAATCCCCCGTCTAGATTAATTTGTACATTTTTCGGTTCTTCCAACATTACAGGCTCACTATCGTTCGTCAGGGGAAAAATTGACACCTAAATAGCACGAAAGGTCTAAATATTGACGAAGAAATGGGGCGAAAGGTCTTAAAATCGACTAACTAATGGGGCAAAAATCTTAACATCAGAAAACTAATGGGGCTAAACATGAAGGAGTAAATGGTTCAGAAAAACGGCCCATCCCCCCTTAACCACGACCTCCCCTACCTCCTTATTCTCCCACGTCCCTGTGATTGCTACCGCCGCGGCCATCACCATTACCGCAAGCACTTGACGGATGGCGTATGTCTATAAACAACTTAAACAACCAATTCTATCACAACGGCTGCAGTTTCACTTTCCCTACTCATGGTGTTAATACTAATAATTGAATAAGTTATATTGTATTCCGACTGTCGATAAATAAAAACACTGGGCGACTTGTTAAACATGCTAGATAGATTATATCAGCATAACATAGTGATAATTGAAATCACAGTATATTTTCATGTTTTCCGTTATAGCCTTCCATACGTTGTTCATTCTGTGTGCATTAGGGGGAGGTTTCTAGTTTGTTTCCTACTCTTCCAGCAATCTTAAAATTTCACCCCTTGACCCCCTTTCAAGATAAATTTTACATTTTTCGGTAGAAAAATTTCCCGGCCGAAGGCCGGTTACTCTTAAATTACAGGCTTGCTATCGCTCGCCAGGATAAAATTGACACCTAAATGGCACGAAATATCTTAAAATTGACAGAATGGGGCGGAAATTCTTAAAACTCACCAAACTAATGGGGCAAACGTCTTAAAATCTCAAAAGCAATGGGGCTAGGCATGAGGGAGAAAGGGGTAAAGAAAAAAGTCCTTCAAGTGGAAATCTCCCCTTAGAGAACACGTACCAACAAATCTTTCCATCACTTGCCAATGGGATTCGATTACCAGACATGAAAAGCATTCCACAGATACATACTGGCATAAAAGAATGAATACCCAGCATTGTGTAGCTACTGTGGTGGATCTTACTTTAGAAATGCAAATAACTTTCTTGCAAGAAGTTTTAGGAAACTATAATTTTATTTCTAAATATGCAATAAATAATCTTCCACAAAAGAGTACATCATCAAGAAAAAAGTAATTCATCCTTTAACAGTCAAGACATCAGAGCTCTCCTTTATAGTACTATGAAATTCTTAAATTGCTTTCATGGCAGTCTACACATCAATCTGTTCCAATATAACTAAGAACTTAATGACACCAATATGTTTTTCTTTCACAGATGAGGTCGACAGCTCTCTGTTGGTTGGTGGCAGGATGCCTGTGTCCGTTCATGGCAACAGGTGAGGTGTATACGTCCATACAGGACTTAAAGGATGTGTTCGCTATGGAGGAACGTCTTGTTGTTGCCCTCTCCACCTACCTTGGGGACATGGAAGCCAAACTCGATAGGATCAGAAAGTAAGTAGATCGGATGTCGAGGTTTTTCTCTATTGTGTGTGTGTGTGTGTGTGTGTGTGTGTGTGTGTGTGTGTGTGTGTAATAATATAATAATACACGGTTTATTGATAATTGCAGTAGTAGGCTGTAAATCTACAGAGAAAAAGTTTGTAGCTTAACTCTAACTTATATTATCTTATAATAAGGTCCAAAGCATTAAGTTGTATAAGAGCTGTTTGACGAGATAAATATTATGTACTAGCTTGGCAGATGATTTTCCAGTTGAGATAATAATTATATTGCATAGGAGCTATTCGAACAGTAAACATTATGTACTAGGTATGCTGAACAAAATAATAAAAGGGTATAACGGGATGTTGAAAGCTATTATCTGCAACGATGCTCACTGCACTTTTAACTTAATATTAATGAGTCCGATATATTGGAAGGAATGGCAGATGCATATGACGGGAATTAAAATATCCTTCTGTTGTTGTTGTTGTTGTTGTTCCCTAAGCTGCCTGGCCGAACAGCCCCGAGTCCCAGAGGATGGCCATGGCCATGATCGGGCTTTCCCACAGAGCTCTCATTGAGTGTAGATTGTGTTGTTGGCGTAAGTGGTTGTGTGAAATGCAGTCTTCTATGATGTGTTTAATGGTATGGGGTGCTGCGTTACATCCCGGGCAGGTGTCGACGACGGAGTCATCCAGTCTCTTCTGATAGCTCAGAAGAGCTGGATGGTGTTCGCATCTCAGCCTGGCCAGGTGGACTCTGTCCTCGCGAGGAAGGGAGGTTTCGGAAGGATGGATTTCGGGAGGTCGTGCTTGCAGCTGCGTGTTGTCTATGAGTGAGTGGATGGATCGGCGAGTGATATGAGTATGGATGTGCTTCTGGAAGTTGGTTTGGGGTGGACAGGGAGAGAGAGAGGACAGTATTTGTGTGTGTTACCGTATGCTGGGTGTTGTTTTGATATTTCTTGGTGTCTGTGGGTGTGTTGCCATGTAGTGTAGTGGGTGGTTTTGGTTCGTGGAGGCTGCTGCCAGGAATTGAGTGCCTCTCATGTCCAGATGTCCCTCTGTTATAATTTAAGGATGCAATGCACACGGAGGTGTTGCGCTATCTTGGTGGATATTTAGCTTTCAAATTTCCCCAATATGAATTCCTCGGTACACAATCAAAAGTAGACAGTAGCACATGGAACGAGGTAGCAAGAAGGAAGCCACGTGGTTTAATGACACCAAGTAAGGACATTCTAGGTCAACTTCAACAGACGGAAACACTTTTCATGCTCTACCAAGGTACAAGATCACTCAAACCAAGAAAGAATGCAACAATAACAGTTATAAATAACATATGCAATGTTGTCAAATTACCAACAGACGTAATGTAATTGTTATATGCCGAACTTTTTTCAGAATCTGTGTCCTCAACAGAAACTTATAGTCAGAGAGAAAGATAACTAGGAAATACTAAAAAATACTCACACAAATGTGGAATAGGTTTTGCCTCGTATTGACCGGTACAGTAGGACATTATGTGCATTTGTTTATATGTTGTGTTTATGTGTGATTAATACATTTGGAAACAGTGTGTGTGTAAGCTGGATTCAACTTTCATTTTTGAAGGACCTCTATGTGACCCAGAAGGCTCATTCACCCTCCTTTCAATTATAATCTTATATTTGACCTCTAGTTTGTGTTTAAGCCGGATACAGCTGTCAGTTTTGGGAGTGAAGCTTAATAGAAAAACAAATAGAACAACACACGATATACTGTGTGTGTGTGTGTGTGTGTGTGTGTGTGTGTGTGTGTGTGAAACTGAAATTAAAGAGGATCGATTTCGTTATCTTGAAGAACACCGTACGCTTTACTTAAATGTATAATATATATGATTGCAATATTATCAGATGATTATGCAAGCAATATTTTATTACTTAAGTATACAAAGTATTGGAACACAACGTATGCATAATAGTAATAAATAATAATAAAACAAATTATACTAATACAAAATCCTATAAGATTGTTGAACAAGAGAGAAAATATATTTGTTTACCTTCTATTCTCCATTTTCTTTCATATTCCAAAGATCTATAGATATTACTCTTGGGTGTTAATACCCCATTTTCTTGGAAGGAGCCGCGTAACGTAACTGACCTGCGCACCAGAAGAGAGTGAATATACCCGTTATCTAGTATATCTTTACTTCAAGCTGATGAGAGTTTCAAGCACCTTCGAGAGTTTAAAATTGTATCTTAGCATGTAGTTGAAAACTAAAATGTGACGAGGACATGTGTGGAACAGCAGAGGAAAGCAAAATATGATAGGAAAAGAGAGACGAGAACGGGCGCAGTACAACAGTGACCTAAGCCCCTTCCTACCCCAAGCCCCTCTAAAATCAAAGTGGCTGTCACAAAGAGCACTCGCTCTTTGAAGGACTTCTTAGAGACCAGAATAGGCGCAATACAACAACGACCTAAGTTCCCTCCTACCGCAAGCCCGGCTGACACAGAGAGCACTCATTCATTGAAGGGCTTCACACCTTGCTCGTCATAAGGTCCAGTACCTGGCCGCCCTACATCTATCCAAAATAACTTCCAGTGACAACTCGACCATTGCTGTAACCATTCCAGCTAAAATCACTGTAAGTCAGGTTGGGGTGGTGAGTAGTTAGTACTACAATAAAAGCACCGCTTAAAGGTCCGAGCTTTGGCAAGAATGTTCCCCCGCCTGCCTGCCTGCCTGCCTGCCTGCCTGCCTGCCTGCCTGCCTGCCTGCCTGCCTGCCTGCCTATGCCTAGTATTTGGACAGCGGTGGTGAGCCACAGTTAATTTAAACTAAGTGGAGTACCAAAACCAAGTATTAGTCCCAAGTAGATTGAGCACCTACTGTGAAATGGAAGTTTGTTAGGGAATTATGTTGATCACATTGACCACTATATAATAATTGTTGTTGTGCTTGGGCTGACATAAACCTTTATATATGGAATGAACACTGTTCTATCTCAGTACATGAATGCATTGGCTGGAAAGACGAAAGAATAGATCCGGTTGTTCATACAGGGGCGGATTTATAGGTATTGGAATTGTTTGTGCTTTGGCCATTGTGATTCCCTATCTATCAACTCCGGTGACTTATCCTCCCAACTTAATAAAGCAACTCGCTACATGTGTGCCTGCCGGGACCCGTAGGCCAGCCACCACACGGAGGACTTCTAACTGCCTGGCGCCACCACACCGAGGAGCCAGGGCCTGTCCAGCCACCAGCCAGACGTTGAGGAGGGAACCAAGACTAAGAAAAAAGTGTTAGCTTGTTTGAGGCTGTATTCCAGACCTCTCTTCTAACTTGTTAGGCCTCGCTTGATGAGGGCCAAAACACATAATACTATCCTAGTATTCTGTTTGATATTTTGTGCGATATTTCGTTATTTCGTATGTAATATAATTCAGAGCTAGACTACATACACCCAGCGATACACATAGAATCAAATCATCAAAGTGACACCATGTTCTTGTTTTCCTTTAGTGACCCCTAACATCGACATTCTCTGTAAAGACTGAGTGAACTTAATCTGAGTGTGTGCGATCAAGATTACTGAAGACTCCGTGTTCGAGAGTACTTCTGTTTTTGCTATTAATTTTGCATAATTGTAACTTTTGTGTTCAACGTGAACTCTATGTTTGTTTGAATATTTTGATATTAAGAAGATTTCACTATTTATGCATGTTGTATTTTTACTATATTTGTGTGCGTATTAGCCAGTATGACTCGAAGCCATATTATTTGTTTTCATGTTAACAAATAATTGTTTAGCTGGTAATCTATGTTGTCCTTGTTCTGTTGCATGCCTATGTTCATATATTGTGTTAGCTGCATTCCTGGACCAGTTAAGGGGAGATATCCACTCGAGGGATTTTTTTCTTGACCCCTTTCTCCCTCATGCTTAGCCCCATTGTTTTTCTAATTTTAAGAAGTTTGCCCCATTATTTTGACGATTTTAAGGACTTTCAACCCATTTCTGTCAATTTTAAGACCTTTCGTGCCATTTAGGTGTCGATTTTTTCCTGGCGAGCGATAGCGAGCCTGTAATTTAAGAGGAACCGGCTTTCAGCCGGGACATTTTTCTACCGAAAAATGTACAAATTTATCTTGAAAGGGAGTCAAGGGGGTGTAATTTCAAGCTTGATGGAAGTCTGAGAAACACACTAAAAACCTCCCCTTAAGAAGAGCCCATGATCAGTGTCTCACAAACCCGGTAAAAAGCCTGCTATTACAATAATGTATATATACCGTACATAATTGCTATGTTGGACAAAAACAAGTATTTGTGAATTTTTCTGACGGAGAGAAACTAGGAGTTCAATATATAGATACAATAATACACAAAGTGATTTATACAATAGGTACAAACCAACCCTTTATATTACAGTAAAAATAAGTCTCACACAGCGAGATGTTACACTCTCATCACATTAACAAGTAAACACAGAACACAAAAATATTGGAAGGACATAAAGTTTACCTGAGTTAGGGCAATAGTTAAGGGAAGATGGTTCACTTTTTGGGAGAGTTTTGCATGTATTCATTATTTTTCTAGTTTCCTCCCTAGACCTCCATCAAATTTAAAAACAACATTCATTAGATCCCCTTGCTAGATGAATTTGTACATTTTTCGGTAGAAAAATGTCCCGGTTCTTCCAGCATTACAGGCTCACTATCGTTCGCTAAGGAAAAAATAGACACCGAAATAGCACGAAAGGTCTAAATATTGACGACGAAATGGGGTGAAAGGTCTTAAAATCGACTAACTAATGGGGCAAACATCATAGCATCTGAAAACTAATGTGGCTAAACATGAGGAGAAAGTGGTCCAGGTATTAAGTTTCTTCCCTAGAACTCCATCAAGCTTAAAATTACACCCCCTAGACCCCCTTTCAAGATAAATTTCAAGATAAAATTTCCCGGCCGAGGGCAGGTTCCTCTCAAATTACAGGCTCGCTATCGCTCGCCAGGAAAAAATCGACACCTAAATGGCACGAAAGTTCTTAAAATCGCCAAACTAAATGGGGCGAGCGTCTTAACCCTTAATTAGCGGCGAGCAACATAAGTCGAGTTAAAAAAAGCTGGACTATGTGGCGGCGCTCGACATAACTCGAGTGGCAATTTCAGCACGTAATGTGGCTGAGAGAGAGAGACAAGTGGTGGCAGGAGACTAGCGAGCGTATGACTGCTCCAGACCACCGCGGCGAACCTACTGACACAAATCTCAGCTCCCTCCTCCCTCTCTCACTCGCTACATACTCAATTATGTACTGAAAGTACCGAATTACCTGCTTTTTGCACTCGCGTTGCACGGTTATTGCAAGAAAACTATCCATCATACAAGGATCGTTATGGTGTCATTCGAAAGCTCTGTTTATGCCCTTTCAGGGATAGGTACTTGTTTTACGTTCTGGGTCTTATTTAGGCATGAAAATGATCACGTAAACAGCCCTATTTTGGCTAAAAACACCCCGCTGTGCGGTACACATAAATAAACCGCATAGGCCGCTCGTAAGGTGTTAAAATCTAAAAAAGCAATGGGGCTAAACATGAGAGAGAAAAGGGTCCAGAAAAAAATCCCTCAAGTGGAAATCTCCCCTTAAGTACATGGTTGATTGCGAGTCAAAAGTGAACGCATAGAATATAACTTAAGAGATAATTATGAAATTAATTCTTATCGTAGGTTCTTAACTTAATCAAAGGTTAATTACAAGTACAATAATATTAATGCAATACCTTGACACAATCAGAATATATGGAAATGGTATTCCCGAATACATTGAAGTTAATACACTGGTATTTGAATACAAAATAGCTTAGTCTTCCCTCATAAATATACTGAAGTTCGTTTTCCTTCTTTAGTACAATTCTTAATATTACGACCGTGAGGGACAATATAAATTTGTATTTAAAAATCACTAAATTACAAGGTTTCACAACGGATATTGTTGTTCACAGTAAGTTATCAAATATATCTACAGTATATTACATTTTGAAGAGTACTTGTGGGTGTTCATGTAGAAGTGTTGATATTTCCCTCATCTTTATAGCCCTGGCCACTTTCGGGGTGCGTGTTTTGATATTGATAGATGAAGGAGTATAGAAAACACTGCTACCTCAGGTCAGAGGTAAGTTAGGTAATACGTAAGTCGATAGCAATATCATACTGGCATGGTATGGGGCGGGGCGTAATTAAATCACTGTATCTGCTGCACCAGACTCGGGAGCAGTAAGGTTCAATCTGTGAGAGCGATATTTTGTTTCCGAGTGCGATTGTTACATTAAGCTAACCAAACAACCTAACCTACCTGCCAGCAACTAACCCTTACCTTCCAGCAACTAACCCTTACCTGCCAGCAACTAACCCTTACCTGCCAGCAACTAACCCTTACCTGCCAGCAACTAACCCTTACCTGCCAGCAACTAACCCTTACCTGTCAGCAACTAACCCTTACCTGCCAGCAACTATTCGTTAGCGAATATATTGCATTTGTAGCTAAAAGTTGGTTCTGGTTTGTGCATTTTCGAGACTCATAAAACCAGATTTCACGGGGTGGAGTGGGTAATATCCTATGTTATGAAAATAGAGTCAACTTTGAGGAGACATTAGCCAAAACTAACAACCTTACCTAACCTATCCTAGTATTATGGGTGGGGGCTTGCCCCCACACCCCCGCTGGTTGGGTAAGAGTGCAAAAAAAAAAAAAATCGATGGTTAAAACAAATTTTCATATGATCTTTAGAGCATATTGATTCCACATGAGTCTTCAAATATATAAAACAAATCTTGGTATAGAAGTAAAGTTAAACCAAAACAAACTTCACCAAGCAACTAGTAATTCCTAACGATGTAAACCAAATACCCCCGCTAGGCCGCGGTAGGTTTGAAAATTATCTCAATTCTTACCAGTTAACAGGGGAGGTGTTTGTAGAAAGTCTCCATATGCTGGAATAACATAGACATCAGGTTGGCCTTGTATTTGCGGCGATACATGTAGTCTTGGAGGTATCTGTCCCGTAAGTGTTGCGATCATGCTAATTTACTTTAGCGTACCTCCAAGTATTTTCTATATTTTGAGTGTGAATCTGTACATTTGTAGGGTCGACAAAATTACGCTTGTAACAAATAGAGTGATGTTCATAACCATGGTGTTGTAATGCGTGATAAGCCTTCCATTCAGAGATTATTGTTGTTCCGGGTCTTACATGTTTTTCAGTAAAGGGTATCAAAGTCTGAGCAGAACGGTCAGGCACAATCACCAGAAAACACTCCCGACTTTCTCTCTCGATACCCCCAAAGATCCAGCCCTCCTGATAACAAGCTAACTGGCGCCCCCGATTGTACTTTCACTTGAAAAATTGCTCGCGTCTATTTCGACAACCTTCGAGGGGGCCCCAATTACATAATTATCTACCGATAAAGCACAAGCGTACAACTCACGACAATAGTTAAAAATAGTCAATTAGGTATAATCCTGTGTAGCGGGTGGACTTGTACATATATTTCAATAATTTGGTAAGGTTACAATATATTTTTACATTTTACATTCATAAATAGTCCACTAATATACTAGGTTTGGTTTTGGTTAAGTTAGGTTAAAGATATTGTTCAAAGTGCCTTAGTAAATAGGCATCCGAAAAAACAGTTCTACCCGCTACACAGGATCTTACCGTCTATTACTATTTTTACAGACTCTCACCTATTTCACCGTCACATTAACCCCAAATTTATTTAGGGAGCAGTATATTATTTCCACAACCTGACAGACAGGAATGCGGCAAGTTGTGCCGTCGAAAACAGTGTTACGGAAAGGGGAAACCTTGAATTGGCATAATTTCCCAAATCCAGAACAATGTAACCTTAACTCTTTCACGCATATGACGCGATTTTGAACCTATTGGGGATACTTTAAAGCCTTTGTTACCATCAGGGGTATTTAGAAACCTTTAGTTTAGTTACTTCAACCTCTGCAGTTGTCTTTGAGTTAGCTGTGGGCAGAAAACTAATTTTGGAGAGGTAATTATAAGAGTGAGAGAACTATTTCTTATTGCTAATCTGGCAACATCTGCGTCATAAATGCGTGAAAGGGTTAATTGGCACTTTCTGTATTTTGCACTGTATTTATATTTAAGTACCCCTTTCCGATCTTCAGATAAGCACTTTGGACACTTAATATTGTCACTAGCAATTCAACTATTACTTTGTTAACCAGCTGACACACGTTTCATTATCACAGGTGACACATTGAAATAGTTCCTTTAAACGGCCAAAATGTTCAACAATTGTGGCTGATGAAATAGCCTCAGGCACATAAATAGCACTGCCACTTGCAATGGGTTGTGGAGTAATGACCTCTAATTGCTCAGTAGCAGGTGCAGTTAAAGTAAGAAAAACTTCAAAATAATTATCACTGTCAGAGTCAGAAACTAATTGAAAAGTGACACGGGGTATAGATGGTTCTGCCCTTTCCAAACTGGCGTGGGAGGGGGGGGGGGGGGGGTCGGGAGGGATCAGGTGAACTTCACTATTGGATGAACTGTCCGAAAGTATATAAATGTTTCTAGGCGCACTAGGTTGTTCAGAGTTTGAATCAGTGACAGGAGAAAGCTTAGGGCGTTTAGGGTATTTGGGATTAATAATAAAGTCCTTTACGTCAGAACCCTGACTAGAACCTTCACTAGAACCCTGCACACACGGAAGAATGGGGAACTACTGGCAGAAGATTAACAAGGGTCGAGTATCAGAATGAGCGATGCATCAAAATGTTTCACTATATTCGTACGATATATGAAACACGTAGGCTACCCGAGCAGAGGAGGGTCGAATCAAACTTCGAAACCATAATAGTTTCATTGCTTAACAGAACTGCATAAAATTTCACTAATAATAAAAGATATATGTGTGTACTATTGGGCTGTAAATCCAATATATATATATATATATATATATATATATAGGGTGTTCAGAAAACATGTGTACAAAATGAAATGGGTGATAGGGAACACAGAATTAAACAATTTGTACTCCATGGAGGTATGTCCATAAATGCTTCCTTGCGGTGCTACAGGGTAGACAGTTGCAACGTAATTTCCCTAAATTTGTACCCTAACTTCTCTGTGAGTAATCCGTTTACATACAAACATGGTATTTTAATGTACACAGCAGTATGAACATTACTTTATTAATGTCAGTACACTGTAAAAACAAAAGAATATTAAATTGAAGAGAAGATTAACAATCATTAATCATCAGTCAGAACTGTTTACTGAACGAAGATGTCTTATGTTATACTGTTGTGTACATTAAATTACCATATTTGTATGTAAACGGATTACTCACAGAGAAGTTAGGGTACAAATTTAGGGAAATTACGTTGAAACTGTCTACCCTGTAGCACCGCAAGGAAGCATTTATGGACATACCTCCATGGTGTACAAAATGTTTAATTCTGTGTTCCCTATCACCCATTTCATTTTGTACACATGTTTTCTGAACACCCTGTATAAACTGTATAATATAATATACTACCTCTGGTATCAGTCATCCTGAAACAGACATTTAAATGAGAAGCATAACATAAATAATCATATGGTTGTTTGTGGCCAAGAGTTGTGGTGTAAAGGGACTTTAGTAGTTTGGTCCCGTTTATCAACACAAAAAAAGACAGATGGAGAAATTTGGTTTTGGAAGCACTGAAAGTAATAAGATATTCTTTGCCACAAATAGAAATTATTGTAAGATTAGAGTATAGGCGTGCCATGGCTTCCTCTCCTGACTTTTGGAGTGAATGTAAGGACGGAGGTGGCGGAAAACTAGTTGATTAGTGTATGGTAGATTCATCATCATATGAGTGGATAGGACTAGAGGTACAATTGAGATTGAAAGTCAAAAGATAGAGGGAGTACTTCAACGAATTGCTAAATGTAAGGAATGAAGCACCAGCAAACATAGTTGGATGGGGTATGGGAGGGAGAAGAAGAGAAGTAAGGGAGGAGGTGGGGATCAGGTCAGAAGTGTGTGAAGCCATGAATAGAGTGAAGATGGGGAAAGCATCAGGAATAGATGGAGTGTGTGGGGAAATGCTGAGGTATGGTGGTGAGATAGTGATCGAATGGGTCTGGAAAATGTGTAAACTAGCATGGGAGAAGGAGAGTGCACCTGATACTGGAAGACAGGCATAATAGTCCCCCTATATAAGGGTAAAGGGGAGTGTGTGGTAACCACCGGGGAATATGCCTTTTAAGCGTAGTAGGGAAGGTGTACAGCAGGGTAGTGATTGAGAGAGTCAGAGCGAGAACAGAGAAATGGATAGGTGACGAGCAGGGTGGGTTTAGGAAGGGAAGAGGATGTGTAGATCAGATTTTTGCCCTGAATTGTGTTGTGGAGAAATATCTGGAGAAGGGACATACATTATATGCTGCATTTATGGACTTGGAGAATGCCTATGACAGAGTTGATAGAGAAGGTCTGTGGAAAGTACTGAGAATATATGGAGTAGATGGCAAGTTGCTGAAAGCAATGAAGAGCATGTATGAGGGTGCAAAGACATCAGTACGTGTGGAGAATGAGCAAAGCAAGTTTTTATATCTGAATGTTGGGTTAAAGCAAGGGTGTGTGATATCCCCATGGTTGTTCAATATATATATTGATGGAATCCTGAACAAAATACAAGGAAGAGCAGTGGATGTTGGTGTACCTCTGATAAGGGAAGGAAACAAGTGGAAGTTGCCTGTAGCCTACTGCTGTTTGCTGATGATACAGTTCTGATGAGCTTGAGTGAATGGGAGTTGCAGGGGCTGGTAAATATGTTTGGAACAGTGTGTGAAAAACGGAATCTGAAGGTAAATGCGGGGAGGAGCAAGGTTATAGTCTTTGAAAGGGGTGTAGCCATAGAGTGTGAGGTGAGGATGAACGGTCAGGCTATGGAGAATGTCAGCTCATTTAAGTTTTTGGGCAGTGTGTTGAGTAAAGATGGGAGTATGGATGAAGAAGTGCGGGAGAAGATGCAACATGGGAAGAGGGTTGTAGGAACGCTGAAAGCAGTAACACGAAATAGGGTGGTCAGCATAGAAGTAAAGAAGTCCTTGCACGACAGTGTGGTAATCCCAACATTGACTTACGGGAGCGAAGCATGGACGTTGGTGAAGAGACTCAAACCAAGAGTGAGAGGGGTGGAAATTAGTTACTTGAGAAGTGTGTGCGGAGTTACATGGAAGGATAGACAGACGAATGAGGAAGTATGAGAGAGGTGTGGTGTGGATGTAGATGTGCTGGAAAGTGTGAAAAGAAACACCTTGAGATGGTTAGGCAATGTGGAACGTATGAGAAGCGAGAACATTACTAAGAGAGTGTACAAGAGAGAGGTGGAAGAACAGAGAGGGAGAGGTAGACCAAGTGAGACCTTTGTGGATCACGGCGTCCGGCAATAGATAGATAGATAGATAGACAAGAGGATTAACAGCTCAACTGAAAAGCTTTGTAACCATTAATTATGTGACTCGTCATATAAACCATGCAGCATTGCAACCTACATAGGCCATAACAAATACAATTCCTATTTCTAACTCTTTTATCCTACTTGTTTAACTCCTATGCTGCAGCCAAAGTATATTTACATCCTATATAAACAAGGCTCATACTGCAGGCGATGTAGGCATACATGTACATAATGGTAGTACCGGCTGAGTTGGTTTCACCACCCCGCCTCACTTGTGGCCAGACACTTACAGGAGGTTTTCAGGTTGCCACCCATAGTAAAATCAATATGCTCCAGGCGTTCGTTGTGGGAGGGTGAGTGTCCAAGCAAGAGAAGTTTTAGAAGCAGAAATACATCAAAAATAGTGTTCATTCTACATTTATTTGTGATAGCTGTATACCAGGTTATGAGGTTCATTTCACATTACAGAACATCACTCATGCTACCTAACACAATAGTTACTAAAATTACTAGTTATATCATTGAGCATGAGAATACAAAAGAGAGAGACAGAGACGGTAATAATATGTCTGATGAGTGGCTGCTTGTCGGGAGAGAAGGAGGAAAATCTCAGTCAATATTCCCAAGACCGGAAGGGGAGAAATGAATGACTGAGGACTTTTATGGGGAGTGTTCAACATTCTTTTCATTGTAACTCATTAGAATTCGGTCTGAACCCACCGCACCGAAAGGGTTAATACATTGGAAAATGCAGTAGTTCACTTGTGTTTTCATATCTATATAGGCTATATAAATGAATTTGTAAAAATGCTTGATAACACCATGCATGGATACAGTACATACCGGTAAATATATTTGTCATGCAACATGTATTTGACTAATACTGTCGGTTCTATGATAAACTAATAACTATTATCTCCAGTAAATATTCGCAGACATTTAATTATGTTATTCATCTTAGAAGGAAACCCTGTTATCGAGAAATTTACGACTATTATCGATTAACTTTTATCTCGGCTACATAAGTGATGAGGCTACGTTCGCTTGGCACCTATTATATATTTATTCATTAGAGGTTGTGGATCTTTAATAGTGACGTCATTTAGCTTCCTGTGGTCCACACAAAACATAATATACCCGTCTTTTTCTTTGTTAGTATTACGGGTGAGGGCCAGAGACTCTTTGAGTTTCAGTGATAATGCCTTGTTGAAGCATATCTTGGGACATTTTTAGTTTCTTCCTGTCTCATAATAGGGTTTTCGTTCCATATAATTGTCCCTTGAGTGTGGATTTCATGCTTATGTCTGGTTTTAGCTAGGCCATGGTCCTGGGCAAAAACATCCCGATAGTCCCATAATAATTTATATAGTCCAAGAGCTTGCCTGTATGCCAGTTGCTTTGGAATTTCAGGTAAATGCCTTGTTCTGTTTTGAGTACTTCTGTCAGCTTGACGGGAGTGACATGTCCAAGTATTTTCCCACAGTTGTAGATTACTGGGATTTCATTCATATTTCGACTGTCGAGATGGTTGAAATAGTAATGTTTGTCTAAACAGTCTATATTTTACCATGTTACAGGTACTTGCGAGAGTATGAGCAGGTGTCAGCAGAAGGCACTGTAGGAGATGAGATGACTATGGAGAGGCTGGCAGGTAACCCCGTACACGCTTTCCACTTAATGAAGAGACTCACTGTGGACTGGCGCCACCTGGAGGACATCGCGAAGTCAGACCCTTGGATGGGTAAGTTCACTGGGGAGTTGGTTTTCAGAGGATTACAAAGAAAGCAAATAACAACGAAATTAAGGATCCTCACTCTCTTGTTTGTTGCTGTCAGAAAGGACTTCCGCAGAGAGCAAATGGTAGAGTGATGCTAGTAAACTGTCAGCATACTGGTCAGACCCAAGCAGTTCTGAACTCAACAACCACTCGGGACATACAGTACACGCCTACAACCCATCGGGAAGGGGCGAACTCACACACAGCACGTGTCTGCAATGTTTTGTTTAATTCACTTGTTTGATGACTAAATATGGGCCTTAGCGGACACTCTAAAAACATTGCCACTGCCAATCAATGTCATTTAAAATCCTTACTGTATCTACCTGTTGATCTGGACGACATAATTTAGAAAAGTAAGCTTTCGAATGTTGTCAATATTTATCCTGGTTATATTTTAAGGCACTACTTAAATAAATCGAACAAAGATCTGCCTATGTGACCTGGCCTATTGGAAGAGGTACCAAAGCTCATTGGATCAGAGTGAAAACGAGGAGGGAAAGATGAGGAACTAAAATTGTTAGAGAGGTTTTTAGCTAGATGCCAGAAAGTTTGTTTGAGTTTGAAAGTTCAGAGTATTTGTTATTGAGGAAAGAGTTTTTGGCGTGTGTCGCAGAACATATTTGGCAGAAACATAGAAAAGGCGAGCTTCTTGAGTTCAAAAGTGGTACCGTTTGTATGCTTCCTCCTTATTGTAGTCAGCAGTAGAACAAGCGAGTAAACCTAGATGTTTTGCATTAGACTGAGAGAAAGACAAAGATGTTATATTGCATGAATTCCTGTATATTCAACTCTATAGAACTCAAACTCTTCCTCAGGTGTACTGGAGACACTGCAAGTGTCTGGTCTGGGCAGTATGGGTGTGAGACTACCCCGAGAGGAGGACCTACACGGAGCAGCACAGGCTCTGGTCAGGCTGCACGACGTCTACAACCTCAATATGACCCAGCTGGTTCGAGGCAATGTATGGGGCGTGCAGAGTGCCGCAGGTGGGTTACCACACATTAACCATACACACACTCTGTCTCTCGCTCTCTGGTTGGAGGCTTGAGAGGAGATTTGTTTTAACTCCTTTGTTTGCTTATTGTTTCTTTTTTCCTGTTTTGTATTGTCAGATTAAATAATGAGTAACTATTTCTATTTCGCAATACGAGGTGCCGTTGTAAAGGCATATCCCTCAATACCTTCACCTGACCTGACCTGACCAGCTTCAAGGGCCTAACCTTGTCAAGATTTAATGATCTACGCTACCATGGTGGACACATTCCTACACATAATAAGATTGAATTTATCGTTTCTCCGGGATACACTGTTGTCCTTTATTGCAATTTTAATATGTTTTACAGTACCACAGCCAAGGTTTTTTCCCTGAAACTGCAATATCCCGTTATTTCCTTTAAGCTTTGCTGCAGGATGGCACAATTCTAAAAATAATTCTTGTTATTGTTAGATGATCATGTTCAGGTTTTGAAGGATCCATTACAGCCAAAGATTATTTAACATTATCTATGCCACTCTCATTTACAGCTGAATAAAGCCGTCTAATGTAAGCCAGAATGAAATTATATAAGTTACATCGTTGTATAGTCCACGAGTCAGATTTCAACATTTTATGAATCGGTACCATCCTAAGGTAGCTAATTTTGAGCATAGGCTTCATTAAACATCTTCGTAATATTATGCAAATTAAATATACCAAGGCTACCAATCCAAATTAACATATCCTCATCAATACAAACATTGTAATATTATTACAATGTAAAACTATTAGCTCTCTCCCTTGGTACCGATTTTCACTCTTGCATTATTAGGTCCGTGCGCAAGCAAGGACCTCTAGTATTTACTCATTTCGTTGTTCTTGTTCTTGTTGTTGTTGTTGTTAGGGCAACACTTATTGAAAATTACTATTTCTCGGTTGTTATTTAACCAAATTTAATGTTCTTTCACATACATATACTCAGGCACATACCCCATAGCAGGGGTTGGCCGACTTGAGACAGCTCAACCAGAAGCAGCTAAATAAGATAATAATTAAAATTTCACATCTAGGAGAAGACCCTGAGATCAAGGCCCATTTGGAGTCCCCAGCAAAAGACTCCCAGATCCTATACCTCCCGGAGAGGTTCTGGTCTCAGGAGGCAGAAAAGCAGTGGAGCGCACCACAACGCCCACCCACATAATTTCCAGGCATGGCCCTTCATGTATACACCGGCTCCCCAGGCTGGGCGCCTGACAGACTATTATCGTGTTCAACTGGCGTCCGGCCCACGACCGCGTTATCACTCATCTATTCACAATCATTCTCCATTCATTTCTATCCATCACCACTTCTCTTCCAACACGTTATTCACACCAACGTAGGGCACGTGGTACCCGTCTTGCAACTCAATCCCACCCCTACTCTGTGCAACTCTCTAACCCAAGAGTGAAACGTTACTCTCAAACTTTCTTCTACTCAACAGCTGAGCTCTGGAACTCTCTCCCAGAATCAGTTTTTCCCACTTCCTATGACTTAAATTGCTTCAAACTCCGTATGTCCAGGCATTTTGGCTAGAACGTCCCTTGATTTTGCCCCTGTCACTCTTTCAACTATGGGGGAGGCACTCGCTATAGGCAGTTATGCCTCTTGCCTCCCTCAATCACATAGAAAACAAAATTCCATCTCCTCCAAGGTCTTCCTCTCAATTTATTTCCCTTGTTTCTGACTCATATATTCTCTTTGTAAGTCTTTCATCTCCCATTCATTCAACATGTCCATACCACCATAGCACCCTTGTTTCCACTCTAGCAAATAGGAGTTCCTTAACACTTAATAGCCATTCATTTGAGATTATGCTGAAAGTTGACTCCCTTATATGGTATCGATTTCGATTTCGTGTGATATCTGGATGTGGCCCATCGACCCTTACTTTCTCCTTCCCTCTCTATATCCACTTCCGTTCCCTTTCCCCCCTCCCCTCCTTCCTTTCCCCTTCCTTCCCCCCTCACAGACTACATGTTGCCTAAGGATATAGAGTGTAAAATAACGCTGTACGATTGTATCCGATACCATCAGAATGCAACCAACCACCATACGAGTGTATGCATTCGGGGCCATATTTTCGATCATGCTTGAAAATATGGCTTGCCGACCAGAGTGTTACGGAGTATTGCCAAGTGTCTCAGACCTTTGTACGAGTTTTTACTATTATTCACGAGTGTGTTGGCGAATCTCTACTCGACAATAATCGCCGGGCCACTCTTGAATGTGTGAACCTCTTTAATATATTATTTTCCCATAACTCCCTATCTTGCTTCCACAGAGTTGACCGCCTGTGCATGGGAAAGCACTTGGATGATACCAATTTGTGTGATTTTGTGATCTAGCCCATCGACTAGCATACTATTTCCTATTGCTCCCTGTCTCGGATGGCCCAGGACTGCCTGTACCATGGACAAGCACGTTAGGAAAATATACATGTCTAGCTTATTTTTTAATATTCCATATATTCAGTTCACATTTGTCTTTGTCTTGCCCCCACAGAGTTGACGGCCCAGGATTGTCTGTACATGGGGAAGCACTCGTTTAACTTGGGCCTGTACCTGCGGGCAGTGCAGTGGTTCGAGGAGGCCTACACTCTGGCTGGTCTGGAGGGTAACACCACCGTCACCCAGGACCAAGTCAACGTATTCCTCAACACGGCTATTAAAGCGGTATGGATTAACCCTTTCACGCACATATGACGCAGAGGTTGCCAGATTAGCAATAAGAAATAGAGTTCTCTCACTCTTATAATTACCTCTCCGAAATAAGTTTTCTGCCCACAGCTAACTCAAAGACAACTGCAGAGGTTGAAGTAACTAAACTAAAGGTTTCTAAATACCCCTGATGGTAACAAAGGCTTTAAAGTATCCCTAATAGGCTCAAAATCGCGTTATATGTCGGAGAGTATTAACACTACAGTAGCTTATCCGACGATTGTACTATAGTCGTTTCCTTTTTTAGTTATTTTTGAAAGCTTTGATTATCTTTGCAGTTTCCTACCAAAGACCATTTTCACATAACTTGCTCGCTAGGAAAAGATCGAAACCTGAATATGACAATAGCTCTAATAAACGTCAAACAAATATACGGTTCCACACTGGATATACGGTTCCACACTGGATATACGGTTCCACACTGGATATACGGTTCCACACTGGATATACGGTTCCACGCTGGATATACGGTTCCACACTGGATATACGGTTCCACACTGGATATACGGTTCCACACTGGATATACGGTTCCACACTGGATATACGGTTCCACACTGGATATACGGTTCCACACTGGATATACGGTTCCACACTGGATATACGGTTCCACACTGGATATACGGTTCCACACTGGATATACGGTTCCACACTGGATATACGGTTCCACACTGGATATACGGTTCCACACTGGATATACGGTTCCACACTGGATATACGGTTCCACACTGGATATACGGTTCCACACTGGATATACGGTTCCACACTGGATATACGGTTCCACACTGGATATACGGTTCCACACTGGATATACGGTTCCACACTGGATATTTCCTCTTTATACCTATTTTCTGGTTCTTCAATGTTCACATGTTCACTTTACAAGTAAAATATGTGCATATGAAGCAGCAATGTAAGGTACAGCATAATGTAACCATGTAAGGTGGTTAAGGGGAGATCTCCACTTGAGGGATTTTTTTCTTGACCCCTTTCTCCCTCATGTTTAGCCCCATTACTTTTGATATTAAAAAACGTTTGCCCCATTAGTTTAGCGATTTTAAGAACTTTCACCCCATATTAAGACCTTTCGTGCCATTCAGGTGTCGATTTTATCCTGGCAAGCGATAGCGAGCCTGTAATTTAAGAGGAACCGGCCTTCGGCCGGGACATTTTTCTACCGAAAAATGTACAAATTTATCTTGAAAGGGACTCAAGGGGGTATAATTTTAAGCTTGATGGAAGTCTAGGGAACAAACTAAATACCTCCCCTTAATGAATAGTACGTAAATAGGTGTGAGTAGGTACTGTAGATATAGATCTTGGCTGATTGTAGACTGGTAGATTCTCGTAGACACGTCTGGTATTTAATCAACTCTGCGTAAGCAGAGTGGTATCGCCCCCCGTATAGAGGTACATGCCGGCCGAAATGTCTGTCTGTCTGTCCGATAACTCCTAGACCGTTCGACGGATTTTCACCAAACTTCACACGAACCTTCGGTACGTGAATGCGACGGTAATTACAAAAATATCTTTTGAATTTGTGCAATAATTTTGATTTTAGGTTAAAAAAATGGTTTTGAACACCCCACCCCAGTTCTGGCGTTCTGTGTGTGTGTGCCCGTAGGGGCACACACACATCGTTCAGGGGGCGAAAAAAAAACTCTCCCAAACATTCGTACGTGAATGCATTCGCGATGATAATTAAAACAATATTTTTTTAAATTTGTGCAATAGTTATGATTTTAGGTAAAAAACTATGGTTTTTAGAAGAGATTAGGATATTAGGCATAAGTATAAGAGTGGGGGGTGGAGAGGGATGAATAGCACCGGAATCATCCAAGGTGGAGTTTCTAGCGAAAGTTTGGGCGAAGAGTTCAGCTTTGTCAGAGGAAGAAATTATGGTAGTGCCATCAGAGTGGAAAAGGGGAGGAAAAGACGAGGAAGAAAAATTGTTGGAGAGGTATTTTGGCTAGATGCCAGAAAGCTTGGGAAGAGCTAGATATGGATAGTTCAGTGCATTTATTATTATTTATTATTGATGAAAGACTGTTTGGAGAGTCGAAGAACAGATTTGGCTTGATTCCAGGCAGGAACGTAGGAAGAATGAGATTCTTTAGTTTGAAGGCGATGGTACCATTTGAAAGCTTCCTCCTTATTGCGGACAGTAGTAGAACAAGCGTGAGTAAACCAAAAAAAAAATCCATTAGACTGAGAGAAAGAAAATGTAATGTATGCCTCCATGCCTTAGAGGATTACCTCAGTAATGTGTTCAGCACTCTCCTAGGGTCCCTGGCCATAGAAGCAAAAATCATTCCATGGGAAATCAAAGAAGTACTGCCGAATTGCCTCCCAGTCAGCAGCGTTAAAGAGGTATACATTTTACATTCAATAGATTATAATGCGTACATTTTTATAGTCGGCGTCAGCGAACCTTTCAGTTACGCTCTTCCTTGAGGCTTATGATCCTCCTTATGTATTAACAAAATTTGGGTTGTGTACTAGTTGGTATGTTCTCATTGCCTCTTCTCCAGCATGATGATCGGGTAGCGGAACAGAACGAGGCTGCCGCGTTGGAGAGGGAAGAGGATTTCGGAGCCAGCTTGCGAGAAGAGGAGAAGACCCGACAGGAGGGCAGCAGCACAAAGAACCGACGAGGAGGCCCCACCACACACAGGCTGGCCGAGGTGCTCACCCCGGAGGAAGACGCTGATAACTTCCAGGCGTTGTGTCGCGGGGAGAAGCTACAGGTGGGTCTTAGTCCTGTATTCCCTTGGGGAGATAGTAGATAGGCATGTGATAAGAAGTTGCTGGAACTCCTGTTTCCTCTTCAGGCTTCCCTCACTGTTTCTGTTTGTATTTTACCTACACTTGCTCTCACAAGCACCTCCTCCTCCTATCCATTTCACTACAAGCACACCACTCTTCTTTCCAATACTGTATAGGAAAACAAAAAGTTTTATTTGGCTCTCACTCATACAACTTTGGGATAGACACTTTTTACAGCCAGCTTTACTTTTTGTCTCCTTCATACACATTGCTATTTGCCATGTTTTTTAATACAATAAGAGTACTTAAATAATGTTCCAATTACTCCTATTATATAATTTCAAAAACCAGCATACCATATTGTCCGAATATTCTTAGGAATATGACATAGTAATTACCAAGAGCAATGATGACGATATACCTAGGAATATGAGCCTTAATGAAGATTCTGAACAGTTTACAAAATGGATATGAGTACCATTAGATGAGAACCCCATTAATGAAACAGTTTCGCATTTAATCCGTTTATATTACTAACAGATGTATGCGAAATGTTGTCAATGAAATGACTGGCTCCAAATACAGGTAAGTATTGGTAAATAACTTGCTATACCTCAAAGTTGTAATCGGTGAATATAGCAATTCATTTACAACTCATTCACTTGCCCAAGGTAATTTCTAAGGCAAAAACTACCTACATTGGGATAGGTTTAATTGAAATGCACTAATATAATAGCTAGTAGTATTTCCTGATGTCATGTTGATAAGTATCTAGTTATTTTATCTACAATGAAGTTGTGGTATAGCTTTATCATCCATTTATATAATACACTTGCGCACACAGCCTTGACATTTGTAATTTATCTAAATTTTAAAATGTATATATGCTAATCTGATTAATTTTAAATGGTACGACAGATTGGGTCTTCATACGCTCTATGTGGTTGGCAAGACAAACTAGTTGAAACAAAGTATAATGTTAGTATTGTGTGTTGTTTAACTTATTTTTTTATTTGCTAATTTTCACTCCTATATGCTTGTGTGTCTGTTCGCAAAATATTTCGAGAACAAATGAATGTATTTAGACAAGACATGGTATGGTATTAACTTCGTTTGGTACCTGAACAGATCTCATTAACTTTGGATAACTATAATTGATGCCTTTGTGGAAATTACCAAATATAACAATCTGAAGCTAATGTCCGAAAATATAGCATTCAAAGTCACAGGGAAATTTTGAAAATTATTGGGTATTGGGGTAGGCTTGTTGATCCACAATTTATTAATTAGTGTTATCTACAATACTTTTTGTTATGCCAAAGAGAGGGAAAGAGCGAGGCAAAGAAACCATCAGCACCATCATGCCGTCACAAATCGCAAAAACCATCAACAGAATTGCAATGCTGCAATTACAGGAAGATACCGGAGTGACCCCTCCTAAACGGTTTTCCCTGACACCAGCCACCTCGTTTTCTACCTTCCCTTCTACCACAGCCAATCACTGGATGTGTGATGTTATACCACCTTCCACCGCCACCATGTGACAAACCCGGCACCCTGTTCACCAGGTGGTCTCTACAGAAGACAACCCTGAGTGGAGGAGCCCTAGGGGAAAACCACAGAACTCATGGCTGAGACAAGTCGGCCAATCATGCGATAGGTTACTTGATATGGGCCAGGCAGATACCAGGAGCCTCTCTCGGGAGGATCCCCCAGAGTGGGGTCAGAGGGTGAGTGCAGATACGCACTTTTATGGAGTATGCCCCCATTGAGAGATTGACACAAGACTATGCAAGATACCACGAAGAAGGCACCAGCGGAATAATTCACCTCCCTTTACAATCCAAGATAGTGCTCTGATTTACATTCCTACGATGCCTGGTAAAAAATTAAGAGTTAAAATAACTGCCTTCAGGCTCTTTGAGACACTTGCTTGTTTAAATTCAAATTCCATTTGGGAATGCAGTCTACATGACCCCTATCTCTGGCCTATAAAACTATACTCGGGAACCTTGGACAATCTAAATCATTTGGTGACTGCGCTATAGCTATATTAGAGTCGTTAATTTGTATACACCCTCCACAAGCAATTGACACATATCGACAAGTTATTTTTACCAGACCTAGTTTAGGCATCCCTCTAATCTCTAATGTTCTATTGAATTGTTCACACCTAAAACTATTATCAGATTCTTACTTAAACCTCATTGCATATCAGCATTGAATTGTGTATAAACCTTTATGCTGCCTATGCCTAAATAAACTATTATTAAACCACTCCCAGTGTTATACTTTGCTTAATTGTAATTGAAGTGTGTATTATACTGTAGATGTATTACGAGTCTCCCAGTTCAGTAAGAACCCCTATCAGTCTAGATATACAGCATACCTAGCATAACATAATTATATATTAGAAGCATTTATAATTAAGCCTGTGTTATCTTCCCCCCCATAACCCAGAGCCCGGGGTACTTGGCAACACTGAACTGCTTCTACGACTGGAGGGGGGAGCCATACCTGCGACTGATGCCGGCCAAGGTGGAGCGACAACACTGGCAGCCAGAGCTTCTCACTTTCCATAGCGTACTCTCTGATGCCGAGATCGCCCACATTCAGCTCCTCGCTAAACCCATTGTTAGGGAGTGATAAACTTTTTGGTTATAATCCTAAATCTTTAACGTCTTACGAAAGATTAATTCTATATAGCTTGAAAAATTAGACTATAAAATTAAAGATTTTTCGTATGCTTCTCGATCTATCTATCTGTTGCCAGATGCCCAAATCTCTGTTGGAGTGGCCACGAACAAACATCTTCCAAGCTCACTGTCCCTCGCCAACACTTGTCCTTGCTCCCAGACCATTCCCCTCTCCTACATACATCTGTCCACTCCATCCCTACACCTCATTCGTAGTCTACCCCTCCCTCCTCTTTCTCCTATACCCTCTTTGCCATCTGCATTGTTATTTTTATGTCGATGAGGGAGACAAAAGGCAAAACTGCTTGTGACGAGTGCCTCCCCCAAAGTTAAAAGAGTGACAGGGTCAAAATCAAGGAATGTTCGAGCAAAAATGTCTGGACATACCGAGTTTGAAGCAATTTAAGTCATAGGATAAGGGAACGATGGATTCAGGGAGAGAGTTCCAGAGTTCAGCTAGAGGGGGTAGTATACACTGAGAGAGCTCTAAGGAACACTGACTATTGTAGTAACGGTAGAATACCGAGAGAGATGCAACATTGCGGCGAAGAGAGAGATTGCAGAGAGTCGGTGAGTGGACGGGGTTAATGATATGAAAGGCTTTCCTTTCTACTTTGTCTAAAAGTGCTGTGTGAGAGGATCCTCCCCACACATGTGAACAATACTCAATACAAGGACGCACTGTGCCCCTGTACAGAGCAAGAAGTTATGCAGGGGTAAAGAACCCCTTTGAGGCAGTTGAGCACACCCAGCTTCTGGGAAGCCCCCTTAGTAAGACTGGTAATATGGTCCTTCCAAGAGAGAGCAGAAGAAAAAGAGACACAAAGAATACTGAGAGAAGATGAAGGGTGGATTTTTGTATTGTTGAAGTATAAGGGATAGTCCTCTGGGAGTTCACAAAGGGTAGATAGATGGAGAAATTGGGTTTTGGAAGCATTAAAGGCAACAAGGTTTTCTCTGCCCCAATTGGAAATGGTAGGTAGATCAGAAAATAAGTGTTGTATAGCTTTATTACATTTGTTTTTGAGGGATTGCTTGCTGGGGCGGTCTGGGAAACTAATTGAATAGTGTAAGGTAGAGTCTGCATATGAATGGATAGGACTGGAGGTACAGTTGAGAAGATCATTTATGAAAATTAGAAAGATAATTGGACATAGGACAGAGGCCTGAGGATGAGAAAGTGAACGATGGCCATCCACAACCGCAGCTATGGAACGGCCGGGAAGGAAATTTCAGACAAAGGCACAGATGGAGGGATAGAAACTGTAGGAGGGTAGTTTAGAAATTAGAGATTTCTGCCAGACTCTATCGAAGTCCTTCACTATGACTAGCGCAATAGAAAAGGTTTCACCGAAGTCCCGAAAGGAGGGTGACCAAGAGTCAGTAAGATATGATAGAAGATCACTTGTAGAGCAACCCTTAAGGAAGCCATACTGGCGATCTGAGAGTAGATTATGAGAAGAGAAATGCTTAAGAAATGTGGAAGGAAGAATAGTTTTTAAAACTTTAGAGATACAAGAAGTGAGAGCAATTGGACGATAGTTGGAAGGTTGAGAGTGGTCACCCGTCTTTGGCACAGGTTGAATGCGAGAAAACTACCAGCAAGAAGGAAAGACGTTAGAGGAGAGACAGAGACGAAAGAGTTTGCCTAGGCATGGAGTCAACACAGAAGCACAGTTTTTTTAGTACAACAGGAGGAACACCGTCCGGACCGTACGCCTTCTTAGTATTAAGCCCAGAGAGGGTAGAAAGTACATCTTTTGAAGAGATTAGGATATTAGGCATAAGTAGGAGAAAGGGGGGTGAAGAGGGAGGAATAGCACTGGAATCATCCAGGTGGAATTTCTAGCAAAAGATTGACCGAAGAGTTCAGCTTTGTCAGAGGAAGAAGTGATGGTTGTGCCAACAGAGTGGAAAAGGGGAGGGAAAGACGAGAAAAATTGTTGGAGAGGTTTTTGGCTAGATGCCAGAAAGCTTGAGAAGAGCTAGAGTTTGATAGTACATTGCATTTATTATTGATGCATACATTATTGGGCCGATCTCCGAAGCAGTTCGGGATACGGGTGGGTTGCTGAACCAACTGCTCTATGTCAATTAGGATTGAAAAGACGTAGGTTTGTTCACCAGTAGTATGAGGGGAGAGTCATTGGCGGTGGTGAACGTTGAAATCTACTAAGATGGAGATTTCTGAGAAAGGAGAAATGGATAGAATGTATTCCACTTTAGAGGTTAGATAGTCAAAGAATTTGGGAATGCTCTCCATTTTCTCCATGTGTCCATACCACCTCTAACCTCAATACATTTCTCCTGGCATTCTCCACAATATTCACCTCAACACCACACCTTTCATATACTTTCCTGGTTTGTCAGTCTGTCCATCGGCATGACTCCACAAGCTCCTCTTAGATAATTCATTCTGACTGTTCTCACTCTCGACTTGTGCCCCTCTAGCAACGCCCTCTCTTCACTTCCATATGTCAAGGTGGAGACTACAACACTATCAATGAATGTCCTCTTTATTTCCATACTAACCTCTGTATTCTTTATCACCTTCCTTAACCTCCTGGACCCCAAGCAATTTAATAAAAAAGTACACTCCAGGATCAGCCACTTGTCATTTTGTTTTTCCTGAAAGCACATGGGATGGGCTGGTAAGGAAGGAAAAACAACATAAAACCACTCACCTAGGTCATTTGGGGGTTCTGGGGGCCGGCAGAAAGTCACACAATTAACATGGGGTGATGGGTAGGCAATATACTGGAATATCACTCCCGCGTTCGCCCACACACACGCAGCTGGACTTGGAGGGGTTGCCAACTATTGGTATTGTTCCGTGGGACTGGGATCCTAAAGTAGTTCCCATACAAATCTGAAACCTCTAGGTGCCATAGGGCCAGAGTAATTAAGACGGACGTTGAATCGCTGGTACTGTGGGTTACATATATAGGCAACGCATAATGTGCGTCCCTGGGGTCGAAGGGGTTAATGCGCCTACAATCCTCCTGTACTGCTGCACTCTGTCCTGTATCTCACTCTCCATCCTTACTCAACACATTCTCACATTCTCCATTTCCTGACCATTGAGCCATATCTCACAGTTGGTTATCTCAATCCTCTCAAAGACCACAACTTTGCTTGTATCCACATTCAAACTCCACTTCTCACACACCATTCCAAACCCCCTTACTAAGCTTTTCAGCTCTCACTCATCATCGCTAACAGCACGGAATCATCGGTAAAGGCAACTTCCACTAATTTCCCTCTCTTATCAAAGTCACTCCAGTATCCACTGCTCTCCCCTGAACCTCTTTAATAACTCCATCCATGAATACATTGAACAACCATAAAGACATGACACACTCCTGCTTCAAGCCAACTTTCAAATAAAATCATTCACCCCACTCATCCTCCACACGCACTGCCACCTTCGCACCCTCCTACATATTCTGTAGGCCTACTGCTCTCAGCAACTTGCCACCTATTCCATATTTCTTTAGAACCTTCCACATTCTTTGTCTCTCCACTTTGTCATAGGACCATTTCTTGATCCATGAAAGCTGCATATATCTCTTTACACTCCCTCAAATTTGTCTCTACTATACATTTAAGAGGAGAGATCTGGTTCACACATCCTCTTTCTCTCCTGAAGCCACCTTGTTCCATGCCCACCAATCCCTCTTGTCACTCCTCTCACTCTGTATATTAATATCCTATCATACACCTTTCCTACTATGCTAAGAAGACATATTCCTCTGTACACACACTCTCCTTTCTCCTTTCCCTTCGTACAAGGGGACTATTATACCTGACTTTCAATAATCTGGCATTCTTTCTCCTTCCCATGCTAGTCTACACATCTTCCAGATCCACTGAATCACTATTTCTCCGCCATACCTTAGCATCTTCCCACACACTTTATTTATTCCTGGTGATTCTCTCAACTTAAGTTTCTTCAGCGCCTCTACAACTTTCACCCTTCTTATCTCCTCTCCCCTTGCATCTGTCCTTCTTCCTACCATCCCCCACCAACATATTCTCGCACAATGCTCACTTTCCGTATTCAGTAGTTCGCTGAAATTTTCCCTATACCTCTCTCTCTCTTTCTTGCCATCGTTACTCCATTCTTGATTTTTCAACCAACTAATATATCCATGTGTCGATATTAATCGATAATAAAATATTAAACCATACCACGTTGGAACCCTATGCCCTGTTTGTACAACGTACAGTAATTAAATATATAAATATGTTTCTATCAGGATGGTATCAATTCTCTACTTACCTTTCATGGTGCACTCCCTAATGCTCAGATACCCCACATACAGCACCTCGTTAGACCCATAATAAGGGAGACAAGAGTTTTAGTTCTTAGGGAGTTACTTATCATGACTACATTAGATTTGCTTTCTTACTTTAGTATTTGTAAGTATGGAATATTTCATAATATACAGTATATTACATATACCTATAACATGTGTGTTGCAGCTGGCCCGGGCGATGGTGCAAGGACCCCAGGGAAAAGGCAACCAGGTTAGCTCTACCCGCACCTCCAAGGTAAGATAGGCCAGTCTTTTGTAATTTGTAAATATACAGACATACATCCGTACATAAATATATAGGCCGAGTGCTCCACACGGAGTGCGGTTCCGGTCTCTTGTCCTAATGGCGGCGCTCCAGGCAACTGTATTCAGAGCTGCCTCACTTGTCAGGTTCTTTTATTCATGATCTGACCAAAAGGTCTGATCCCACATCTTTCTTGTGTCTGCCCCTTGGTGCAGCTCTTCCCACATTCATGGACTTGCATCTTTTCACTCGGCTTAGTTCATCTGTTCTCACCATCCAAATCTACTAGTTCGCATCTCAATACTGATACTCTTGTTGCCTAACTGTCTCCTCAACTCTTCACTAAATATCCTATCTCACAGTTTAGCCCCACACATCCATCTTACCATTTTCATCTTGTTACGATCCATTCTCTTGATATCATCCACTTTGGCAGGCCACATTTGTGAAGCATATAATTTTATCATTACGCTTCTATCACATGAATCGTACACCTTTCCCTTCAAGGGGAGAGGGTCACTTATAAATATTAGGTTTTCTCTTCAACAATTCTCTGAACATTCCCCAGCCGCATCTAATCCTGGCGATAGTGGTGGCCTCGGCCCCACCACCGGCAGAGATAGTATCTCCCAAGTAGCAAAACCTGTCCACCTTCTCTAGTGCCTCATTACCAAAGTTAACACTCTCGACCTGATCATTGATCACAAGATTATGTTTGTATACTATGCATATATATTGATCACAAGCTTATGTTTGTATACTATGCATATATATTTATCAACTTCGGACTTCTTCCTCGGTAGAAGTTCCTTTATTCTAGTGCAGCACTTATTCCCGTGGTGTACCCAGCAGAGGCAGACGTTACACTAAATTGAGTTTCGTGCCCATCCCTTTTCTGCATACCTTTCCAACCCCTAATTTAATGTGTAAAATCTTGGTTTTATGTAACTCTTAATCTTTTACTCATCATGCCCTCTCTCCATTTTCTGACCTTGGCCTTGGCATACCGCACACTATAATGCGATAAGCACTAGGATTGATTCCCGAAGGGATGAAGAGAAAATCTAACACTTAAACAGTGACCCCTCCATCAATGACGTGCTGCCAATAATTGTGCTTGGTGCCCCATCTGGCAGGCGAGCTCTTTCTGGGGACCTTTCGTCCACCAAGGAACTAACAATACTTAACTTCATAGGCGGCATGACTAAATTTCCTACGGGACGTCAACTGAATCGGATGCCACTTGAAAAGTATAATACTTATAATTAAGATATAATTTGCCAGCTTCTATTTTATGGTTACAATTCCTATGCAACCAGATTCTCCGGATATAATCTCCCTTATGACATCACGCAACTGGAGAGACATTGGGATGGGAAGGGGTAGGTGGGAGGTCAATTGCGTCATTGATTCCAGGGTCACTTATAAATATTAGGTTTTATCTTCATTCCTTCGGGGATCAATTCAATAATGTATACAGTGACCCCCTCCATCGATGTGGTGCTGCTGAACTATAAGTCTGGCGGCGGGGCATATCTAGGTCAAGCAACCCATGAAAATGAGGGAAAAACAACAGAATTCTTGCTAAATACTGTATAAATATATATTTATTTTGGTAAAATAAATATAAAAAAGCAGCAGCTCATGCCCTAAAAACACACTGCAGAAAATACAGAACTTAAAACTTAGTAGATGCTTACACAGTAAGCAGTGTACAGTAGTGGTACTTGTATAAATATGAACTCCAGGTTCAGCAGGAGGATATTATGAACTCCGGGTTCAGTATGATAATGCAGCATTGTACTAAAATCACAGACTCATTATGGTAACTCTAAATTGTACTGACTTTGTACAACTAGAGGCGTGATCACAAAAATAATGGGCGTACAAAATCATCCATTAAGGTCACAACTTAAGTAGCTTAAAAATCATAACTTTGAATTAGGTTATCACATCAAGGATTCTGGGTAGGATGCATATCAACCTTAGTTGCCCTAGCTTGTACTCTTTCCAGTCGCTCTATAATCTTTCCTGAGCGCTGGATATCAGAATTGAACAGCATACTCCAGGAGAGGCCATATCGGAACGTTGTAAAGTGTGAGGACTATTTTCTTATTTCTATATTTAAATTGCCTCTTAAAATAGCCCAGTAATTTATGAACTTTCTTCTCTACTTCAATGCACGGTTTGGAAAACTTAGGTCACTGCTAATCAGAACACCCAAATCCTTTTCCAAGTCAGTCACTTCCAGAGGCATTCCCAATAGCAAAGAGCCTGACTTGGGGTTTGCTTGGCCGATATGCAACACCTTGCACTCTTCCAAATTTAGAGACATCTTCCATGTCTCCGACCATTCACCCAGCCTGTTGAGGTCCATTCTGAGCTGTTCAACCCCTTTGGGGTCCTTTACATTATTTTATTCCACACTTCATGTTATCTGCAAACTTGGGGATCACACTCAACAGACCAATATCGACGGCATTGACATTTATGATAAACTGAAGTGAGCCAAGGACAGATCCCTGTGGAACTCCAGAAGTGACTGGAATCCATTCAGAACAAACACCATTGACTACCACTCGTTGTTATGTACCGGTTAGCCAACTTTCTATTCAATTTTTGACCTCTGTATTGATTGATATCTAGATCACTCACTTTTGACATTAGCCTGCAATGAGGCACTTTGTCAAAAGTTTTTTGAAAATCTAAGTAAAGGATGCCTATATGGCTCTACTTTTGTCATAATCACTCGGCATTTTATGGACAAATTCCAGCAAGTTGATACGACATGATCGGTGCCGCCTGAATCCATGTTGGGAATCTGTAATTGAGTTGTGTATTTCTAGGTAGTCAACAATCATGTCTATTAGTATGCCTTCTAAGAATTTTACTATGATAGAAGTCAAGCTAATTGGCCGATAATTCTTGGGACACTCATGATCTCCTTTCTTAAAGATATGGGTACCATCGGCCAGTTTTCAGTCTTCAGGGACCTCTCCATTTTCTAGTGATTTATTGAAGATTTCTGCCAAGAGAGGTGCGATTTCATTTCTGCACTTCTTGTACAACTCGGGGAAGAAAGCTATCTGAACTGGATGACTTAAACCTATTTAACTTATCTATTCTTTTTGCTACCTCCTCGGGGGTACATCTGTTCTGCTAAGAAATTTACCTTGGTGCAATAATCCTAGACTTGGCATGTTACTGGTATTTTCCCTTGTAAATACTGAGGCAAAATATTTGTTTAGGGATTTATCTATATCGGTGCCAGAGATTTATATTTGGCCTGTTGGATCCTTTAGAGGGCCGATACTACTTTTGAATAGCTTCCTGCTTTTCACATAGCTAAAGAATTTTTTAGGACTCTCTTTGCAGAGGGCTGCAACCCTGAGTTCTTCATTTCGCTTTGCTTCCTTTATAAGAGATTTCACACTCTGTTTGGGTTGAACCTGATTTGGTAAGTTTAGTAGGAACGAATGAAGCTTGTCGATCAATATACTGCTCTTTGAATAAGCACCAAATCGCGTTAACATCCTCACCCTTAAGCAGGGAGGGCTACACAAGGGTTGCATGCAGTTACCGATCATAGAAGTAAAAACAAATCAACAACTCCTACCACAGAACCAAAACAAGAAAGAGTTTGTCTGCTTGATATACTGCATACTGTATATACAGGTATATCCAACAATTTTACTTCCACACCTTTCCCTCCTCTTTTCCACTCTGACGTTATTACCGTCACTTCTTCCTCTGACAAAGCTGAACTCTTCGCTCAAGCTTTTACTAAAAACTCCACTTTCGATGATTCCGGTGTTACTCGACCTCCCTCTCTGGACTTATTACTACAAAGGCGTACGGACCAGATGGTGTTCCTCTTGTTGTACTAAAAAAATGTGCTTCCGTGCTGACTCCCTGCTTCGGCAAACTGTTTTGACTGTGTCTTTCCTCTAACTTCTTTCCTTCTTGCTGGAAGTTTGCTCTCATTCAACCTGACTCAAAGAAGTGTGACCGCTCTCAGGCCTCCAACTATCATCCAACTGCTCTAATTTCTTGCATCTCTAAAGTTTTTTAAACTATTCTTAATTCAAAATTTCTTAAGCATTTATCTTCCCATAAACTACTTTCAGATCGCCAGTATGGTTTCCTTAAGGGACGCTCTACTGGAGATCTGCTTGCTTATCTTACTAACTCTTGGTCATCCTTCCTTCAGGGTTTTCTGTGAGACCATTTCTATTGCGCTAGACATATCAGAAGCCTTCCATAGAGTCTGGTACAAATCTGTAATTACCCTACTACGGTTTCTATCCCTCTATATGTGCCTTTGTCCCTAAAATCCTTTTTGACCATTCCAAAGCTGCAATTGTGGACGGCAAAACACAAATCAATACACAAGAATATACAAATCAATCCTTCAACTTCTCTCATTATTCTAGGTGTGCTCGACTGTCTCCATGGTTTCTTCACCCCCGCACAGCTTCTTGCTCTGCATAAGGGCACAGAGCGGCCATGTATCGAGTATTGTTCGCATGTGTGGGGAGGTTCCAACATTTCCACTGCACTTCTCGAAAGAGTAGATAAAGTTCAGAGATTTTCATCTCATCAACTCACTTTCTCTTACTAGTTCCCCACAATCTCTTTCTACACGCCTCAATGTTGCATCGCTTTCATATTTCTATCCCTATTACAACAATCAGTGTTATTCAGAGCTCTCTCAGGTTCGAAAATTAAATTGAAGAAATTATATGGAAGAAAACAACTGAAATATAATTTGTGTATACATTTAATACGCTGTGATTATTCCTAGCACACCGGAGTCCCTGCAGTGGGCCGATGCAGGAAGGTTGCACACACTCAACCGCCTCTGGCCTACCTTATGCCTGCAGTGAGCCGCCGGTTCTGGTTTATAGGGATAATTAACGGGAAATTAGCTGAATATAGCTTGGTATACCTTAAAATTATCAATTCTCTCTCACACGATATTAAAAGAAAACTGAGTTTAAAGGGGTAACTATGCTTTATTTCAAAATTTGCAAGATCCATATCAGAATAAAATGCTCATATATGTGACATAAACATACACTTATACTCGCATTTACACCCACAAATACACCCTCCTTTAGTAACAATATTCTTTAGTGTTGGGGCTTGTGTAGAAGGATGAACTATGAATACAAAATCTTATACCAGTAATAATAATAATAATAATAATAACAACACTAATAATAATAATTGTTATGTCAACAAATTTAAGTGCACTTAGGTGGATTCTTCCGAACTGGGAAACAAAAGACAAATATAGGACACACTTAATATTAGAAGGCGAACGCTTAATTAACATGAGTTTTATATATACAATAATGGCAGAAAGAATTATATACAAATAAGCAAATATAATTACAGAAGATATCAGTTTTGCAAATGTAAATCTTACTTACAACAAATCTTATGTTAAGGTAATCAAAATAGGCTAACAAAGCCTATGACAGAAAATGGGGTTTCCTTCCAAATCCAAAAAAAAAAATAAAAAAAAAAAATTATCCTATATGGGGTCACTAATGTTATACCAGGCTTCTCGCTGGGTTTACTGAGTGAACGTGGATCCTAACTTAACTGGGTAGAGAATAAATTCACACATAGACACACACACAAAAATGTAGAGGTGAAAGGACAAGACAGAAGTACCTTTATAGTTTTTATATTCAGGTAAAATTACAACATAAGATGGCTTACTTGGCTAATGGTTCACACATAGAATAGTACAAATATGATACACAAGATCATGGACATGGAAATAGTTATACTCCAAAGATAAGATAAATCGCAATATTAACTCTTCACGAGCGGGCTGGTGCGTGTGTATCACCGTAGCGCCAAGCGGGTATATTTACCCAAAATGAGCATCATTCCATGCTCATTTTCATGCATAAACAAGAGCCAGAGCGTAATACAATTATATATCCGTAAAAGGGCGATAATAGAGCTTTCCAATGACATCTGAATCATCCTTGTACGACAACGGGTTGTCTTGCAACGATCGTGCAAGTGGAAGGGAAAATACCCTATAATGAGGCATTTTCCCCGATGTTATCCTTATTTTGAGAGGTTTGGAGGTGGAGGCCAGATACAATAGGTCTCAGTACGGGTCCCGCCGCTGTCACGAGCGGACCGAGCCAGCCTGTTGTTCTTGCAATGCTCGCGCTCTCTCTCATCACTCATAATGGCCTAAAAAAGGCACGAGTCATATGACGGGCACCGCAGGGGTGGTCAATATTCTCTCTCCCATCATATGACGGTCACCGCGAATTAAGTTTTAAGACTGGGAGGTTACTGCTCCTTTAAATTAGCAACAAAGCTACACACAAAACATATATAGAATTTTCACTGAATGTCTCTTTGAAGTTAGAGCTTATCATGGATATAATAGTATCCTAAAACGCACACTTAGGCATCTTCGCACAGAGATTGGAACAAGTCACGTTAGCACTTTTCGAACGAATTTAAGCATGGAATGGCCCATAAAATACAAGAAAATAAATCACAATTTACTTGGTCAATTGCGTGGAAAGGTAGTGTCACTGCAGTTGATTTTACGTGTATCACTGTATGGGTGTGTGCAGCTATAAAATCTGATATTTTCACACGTGATCTCGCAAGGAGTTTGCATACAAAATATTCTACTTTACAACGATAGATACATGTGGTTGGTGTCCTCGTCTATAGAGGCCCAACAAGTGAGATGGGAGGTCTGTTGTACAGCCTTCAGCAAGGTAGGTTCTTTGTTCTGGTGCCGTGGTCCATCATCTATGGATCTTCTTCGGGCTCATCCTTGTAGTGGCTTCAACGTCAGGGATGGTGGTGGTGGTCCTCCGACAACGTCCTTCAGCAGGTCTCGACACAGAGGTGAGTTTGCTCCTTACCATCCAGGTGTTGATAGGTAGGGGGGGAGGGCTTAGAGAAGCTGCTAGGGAGCACGGACCTGTGTATTGACAGTCTAGCAACTCCTATACTCGGGTTTTAGGCTGCACACTGACCAGTGTACTGGTGACAGCCTTGACCTAAGCCTGGAGGGTAGAGAACTTACTATGTAGCACGGACCAGTGTACTGTCCACCTAGCAATTCCTCTCTCGAGCAAGGGAGAAGTACTTAGGGCATGAACGACTTCTGCTACCCAAGATGGGGAGGCTCTATGTATCTTCTTGCACTGACCAGTGTACGGGTAATTGGATTTAGACCAGATTGAGTCGGGCTAGATGTAGCCTGACTGCACTGACCAGTGTATGGGTATCACTTTTCACCTAGAGATCGGCAGCTACTCCGATCTCACCCTCTGTTGGTTTCGCCTGGCACGTAATACATTTAGCAACGTAGTCCCAGGCGAGGTATTTGCGAGGAAGAGGGATATGTCACATGGGTTTAAGGTGTCACATTTAAAGGGCCCAGGTTGACCCCAGCAGCGCGGGCACAGCCTGGGTCCGAGTGCTCGCATTTGAATTTGGTGGGCGTCTGGGCCGAGGTATTGTTTGGCTCGCTTCGTCTCTAGGCCTCTTCTGGGCTGCCGCATCTCCTGGATGATTTGTGGTGCTTTCAGGACTTGTGGTGTTTATGGTGTCTCTCTCTGGGTGGTAAGGAGACTTCTTGAATAGCACTTGTCCTGATGATCTGGAGATCTGGTGTCGCTTCCCACTCTCTTGAGTTTTCCATTCTCTCTCTTCGTTTTTTCTCTCTGGCGGCTTCCCATTCATGCGGTTATCTCAGTTTTCTTCTTTTCTGCTTCTGCTCGCTGTTGACCTCTGCCTCTCTCGCTTTCTCTCGTATTTCACTATGAAATGCTGGATGAGTAGGGAATTTAACCCTCCTAAAAATCCCTGGGCCTGGCGGGGTTTCAAACCCTGGTCAGTAGGCTTACTAAACTTGCATGCTAACCACTGTGCTATCTCGGACGTACAATAGAATAGCAACCTTAGCTTTCCTTCCAAGAAACAGGCGATAGTCTCGTGGCAGCTGATTCACGTGGTGGGTTTATTAGACTGCTCCACCAACGACTATTTTACGCTATGCCAGAAGTCAACTCTGGTAGTTTTTTGGTTGCAGGATTTTTGCGGGTACAGGGTATTACAACTAAGCCTGACCTAAGTCTTATCAAGGTCAAACTGTATTTATTGGTAGCATGTGGGAAATGTATAAATATCAACACTATAATAATAATGACACAGTTACTAATGGCATAGAGTGTTACATAGGTAGAAAAAGTAAATTTCATCGCAATGCTCGAGTATTGAATATAGCTCATGTAATCGTTTTTCTTATTTTTCTAGATAAACCAGGTGTCTGTTAATGACATTGCTGAGGATTTCTGTTAATATATATTGAAAGTAAATAAGGCACTTTGAAACATTAACATCCCACTCACTCTTACAACGATAAACTAAGTAGAAACACGTTGAAATCATCCATTTATAATCAATTCAACGTTATATGTGCATTATGGCACTTGCTCCCTCTTCTTTAAAACCAATACGTCTTTCACACTTCAAGTCGTTATATTCATCATTTCCAATTGCTTTAGGTTTTGTTTTACACTAAAACCAGAAAATCCAATCTTCTTATATTGCAAACTTTCAAATACTTGCTCTGTATCTATTCCTTTCACATCACACTCCGACAAAATACCCGTGTTTGCTTAACAATACAGGGTCTAATATAGCAGAAAACTATATCAAAGGCTTTCTGCTAGACATTATTTAAACTTAACCAGGAAAATATGGACGTTATAAAAAAACAATTATTCCTAACTGATATTTATCTTTGTATTACAGATAGTGTTAGATATGAGATCATTCATATACATAATTTGAATATATCTTTGTATGCAGAACTGTTTGACCTCTCAACAGAATGAAATAATTAAAGTGCACTTATAATACTTAACCCCTTCTGTACTGGTGATGTACTTTTCATTATATTTTGGCTATATTTAGACGATTTTGTTCAGCTTAGGAAGGATCTCTACACATTAAAAAGCTACATAATAACTCAATTAATCCTCTTAGCTACCATATATCACTCATAAGCTTCATAAAATCGTCTAAATGCAGCCAGAATAAATTAAAAGGACATCGCCGGTACATAAGGGGTTAATATAACATGTGCCCAATATAACAATAATGAGTTACATTTTCCAACTGTACACAGGTGGGTTGGCTGGAGGACACGTTCGACCCCCTTGTGCTGAAGATAGGATGGCGCATCTCCCTCTTGACCGGACTCTCCACGGAGTTGAGCACCGAGGATGCCGAGTTACTCCAGGTGGCCAACTACGGCATCGGCGGCCATTACAACCCTCACCACGACTACCTCCTGGTGGATAAGTCGCAGCATGAGGTACACCTGGATTTTATCGTTAGCAGAAAACCTTGACGATAATTGTGTAAATTGCAGAGAAAAAAATATATAACTTAACTTGGGAGAGGCACTTGTTACAGGAGTCTTTGCCTTTTGTCGCATTCACTCACATAGATAAAAAACAAGAAACAGTAAAAACATGCATTAGAAAAGAGGGCTGTCAAACCGATAGTGAAGCCATTCAACCCCATGCACCTATGATTATACCAGTACTCTTACTTCTATACCTAAGACCTCTTCCTCTTTCACCATGTCTTACCCTCTTCTATACTCACCCACTATTCCATGTACTCCCATCAAACTCTCCCCCACCCCCTTGCCTCCGCTTACCACTCTACCCACTCGCCTACTATCACCCCCCTCCCCTCCTAACCACGACCATACCCCTCTTAGTCAGTCTACGCAAACTGTACACCCCCTATCACCATCTTCTCTCCGCACTCCTCCTCAACCATTTCTTACTCCATCACCAAAACTCTGTCTCCTCCTCCTGAACTCAACCAAGAATTGTAATCACCAAATCTTTGTCTCTCTCTCCTAAACCAACCCTTCCTCCACCCACACTTACTTCTACCTCACCCACCTCTTCCACAAGCACCTACACACACTAGATCTGGTCGGCTATCAAAACCACCAGTCCGCTTTTCCCCAAAAGCTTTGTCCTCATATCCGCTATGACCAACTTCAACTCCTATCACCACTGACTAACCCATCCGCTCCCTCCACCCCATCACCTCCACCCAACCGCCCTCCAACAAACATACCTCCCACCCACCCTAGCCCTCAACCTGCACTTCCTAAACGCTTAGGGCAAATTGGTACCCCCCCCCCCCTCCCCCCCAAAAAAAGGGTTACCATTCGTCTGTTTGCCACCACCGCCATCATCTACCATTGCCTCCATCTTGCCCTACCAGCTGCCCAATATATTTTACAAATATATCTTCTGGTATTCAATCACCAGACAACAAAACAAAGTAAGCTATCCAGATCAGCTCCTGAAATTACTGAACAATTGTAGCGACTCTGTGTGCCTTGCACATCATAAAAAAAGAGGGACGGACACCAGATGCTAGAACATGACGATTGAGAACATTCCTACAGCCATGCACACCAGCCAATGAAACTTCAACCGCCCTCTCCTTTGACCTCTAGGCACGAGGACGTGCCTTATTGGAAAGAGGGACTAGCGCATCTCCTCAAGAGACTTGCATACCCTTACTGTCTCGCACCCAAAATGCATTTCGCCTGAGATATACCAGGTGGCTTCCCTGCCAGATCGAGGGAAAAGCGTTTTTCCGACAAGACGGAAAAATTGAGTTGCAGCACTTGACCACGCACAAATGCACACACATGCAGTGACTTAGCGCCTTCCGTTGTTTGCCCCTCTCATTCTCTTTATCTCCTTCCCCCACTCCCACTTCCTGTGCTAAATAACTATACATGGCTATCTCAAGTACACAGATCTCAGACAAGATCCTGTGCACCGGTCGAAACATGGAATTCCTGGCAGCAAAGACACTTACATGGAGGAGTGATACCCAGGTGACGAATCCAGACAGCCATGGTACAATGCGAAGACCTGTTCAGGGACAATCGGTGGAGCAGGGCAGTGGCCAAGATCATGACAAAGTTAGTTGTACGTCAACACCTGATTCACATAATGGATCTGGCGAGCCGCTCTTACACCATATCACATTCTTGGAAAAAGAGAAAAATTAAATACAGCTACAAACGACCAACTGCAACAAAAGAAAATCCAATAGAGATGAGAATCGAAGCCGAAATCAACATTGCGAGACAGACTGAAGAAGGATCGGCTGTGTATTACATTTGCGGTTCAGTTGTATCAGTTCTATCATAACGGGGAAGCCTTCATGTGGAGAACTACCGATGGATGCTCCTCACTTCAAACAGAACTAGCCGCCATTCAACAGGTAGGAAAGCATGCAATAATGCACGATGCTGAGATAGTGATAATTCACACCGACTCCAAAACAGTCATAAATGTACTGGATCATGCAAACGCCAGAAGAAAGGAGAAAAGCATGATAGATAACATAAATAGGAGGCTAGCTGCCAGAGACTGTCAGAAGCTAGATCTCCCACAGAAAACTCAGAGAGAGGTATGAGTCAACCTGTATCGGATCCGGCTAGGATATCTGTGCAACTAGCAACTAAAGCGACCAGACACCAGGAAAAGTAACTACTGCGACGAAGAACCATCAGCCCTATTATTACACTGGATGCTGAAATACTCTTCAACCGGCAACACAAGATGGGCCTCAGAATATTTCCGAGCTCAAACCCACATAGTGAAGGGGCTAGCATTGCAGCAACAAGGCTAATAAAGAAGTCCTGGACCGAGCACCCGGAGGAACTACTCAAGAGTCATCCGCCTCTGGCCACCACCAAGCTAAACAAAATGTGTTAGCTTAAATTAGCTTTACAAATTTGCAACATCAGAGACTAGATTAAAAAAAAAAATGGAAAACCCCATGTAAATATAAGTTATAAATGAGAATAGTTGTTTGCACTAGAGATTAACCCTTATGGGAGTAATTTCTAGGACTAATGAATAGCTGCGGTCCGACAAAGACAAAGGCCTGCTTTGGGTTAGGTTAACTTCTCCAAATGATCTTTAAAAAAAATATATATAAACTGTATGCTAGTGACCTGAAGAAGCTACCTGCATATCATTGTCAGAAAGTGCTCCTCCTCAAATGGTGTTTCTATTTGTTATGTGAAGTGACAGTAATGCTCGAATTGGTATGAAGTATTGGTATGAAGGTAAATATCTGAACATAAAACCTCTTTTAACAAGACCTCTACAGTAATTGTACCAGGTTTATGTGTTGGCAGCTGTACAGTCACTTTAAAACAAACATTCATTATGCAAACATACTTTCATATATTCACAATTCTTTAATTCAATTGTAATGTTTAGCATTTCAGGTTGACTAAGCGTAAACTACATTCATGAATTTGCCTCAGTAGAGCTAATGGCAGAATGATAAACGTAAGATGACCATGAATGATAAACGTAGGATGACCATGAATGATAAACGTAAGATGACCATGAATGATAAACGTAAGATGACCATGAATGATAAACTTAAGATGACCATGAATGATAAACGTAAGATGACCATGAATGATAAACGTAAGATGACCATGAATGATAAACGTAAGATGACCATGAATGATAAACGTAAGATGACCATGAATGATAAACGTAAGATGACCATGAATGATAAACGTAAGATGACCATGAATTTATACCAATGGCTGAACCAATTATTATCGATCTTGCGCGCCGTCATCTGCTTTCAGTAGATCATGACTATAGGTGGCGCCAACCAACTTGACAATAATCTTGACCCCTTAACTTCTTATAACTCAAAATGAATTAAATCAATCGGGCTGAAATTCCTCTCATTTGGGAAGAGTCCACCAGGTAATAGGTGTGGATATTTACAGCCAGTTTGCTCTAGTCCCTTTTGAGTTAGGAAGAGGTCAGGGGTCGAGATTATTGTCAAGTTCGTTGGCGCTACCTATAGTGATCTTACTTTCCTTTTGAATTTATAAAACTATTGGCTGCTAATTGAGTCTCAGTTTCTTCAAAATTCTTCGTGATTTTTTTTTTTTTTTTTTTGGAATAGAATACGATTGTACAAAGATTCAACGTAGCCTACTAATACTAGTCTTTCCTTACAGCTGACACACAACATCCACCCCCGTGAACTGATTATGGGAGACCGCATCGCCACTTTCATGTTTTATGTGAGTATCACAAGAGTTGTAGTCGAGGTCAAAAGATTGTGTAACAACTTCACAATTCAGAATCCATTATCCTCTCTAGTTGTGGTAGAGAAGATCTCCATAATCCACTTAAATAATAGTTTAAAGCAAGTTTTTTGGGGGAAACTGAGGAGAAAACTTAGTTTATATTGCTATACTACATTAATTTGAAGACGATTGTACTACAGAATAGATATTTTACTTCATAATAATTTACAAAGATTGCTTATGAACTAATTTGCTGCCATATCTTACCGGGAAATTACGGTTTACAATTTTTAATCCGGAGTAAGGAAGTAATCAACACACTGACTTCGACCAACGTATCCATGCGTCCTATATATATAGAGACAAAGACTCTTACTGCGGGCGACATATCCTTACTTATTGGTATTCGACGTATCCTTACTTATTGGCATTACCGGCTGACTTGGTTGGATTAACCCGTCCCACTTGTTGCCACATGCTTCCATGAGGTTCAAAGATTGCCACCCATAGTAAAAATCAGTTTGCTCCATGCATTCGGTGAAGAACGGTGTGTGCCAAAACATGAGCTGTTTTAGAAGCTGAAATACACCGAAAAGAGTACTAATTCTACATAAATTTGTGACAGAGGTATACCATGTACGAATGTGAGGTTCATTGCATGTTATAGCCCATAACTCATATTGTCTACCAAACACAAAACATTATATAATAATGTATTATTTCATTGAGTGCGAACAACGAATATGGATGAGACAAAGAGGGTAAATATATGCATGGTGACTGGCAGTGAGGGTGGCCACTTTCCCTTCAATATTCCAAGGCTGCGAGATTCGAACTGACTGAATGAAGTTTTGTATGGGAGAATTTGACACGCTATTAAATATAATTTGTTAGAAATCGGTCTTGGTTGCGGATTCTGCCCTAGGGTGGCGTATATTGAGCGTAAATAGCTAAATAGCGGGAAAATTGCCACCTGGGGGGCGTATTCTTCCCTATAGAATTCACAGCACTGTGAAAGGGTTAATGTTATTTTCATAAAACTACACAAATTTATCATCCATGCATGTTGTGGAACTTTTGTTTTCTATTATTAATAATTTTACCCCTCGGGGTAAGGGATTAGAATATGCCCCACGTGCCTCCTGCGTGTCGTGTCATAAGAGGCGATCAGATTTTCAGCGTAGTAGCTGATGGAATAATAATTTGGTTAATAGGGCATGAGTTTATTTTTTATTGGAATCTATATTGGTAAAGACATTTGTTTTGTAGTTTTGATTTTGTTTCAGATTTCAGGGAAACAGTTAGATTTATCATCTATCTATAAGTTATAATACTATTGGCGGGATGGATGTAGATTCCGGGCGTACGGTCGTCATGTTTACATAGGGCGATCGCCGCGGTTAACTTTATGTCTATTTTGACAGCGATTTTGTTTCGGTTATTTGCCCCCTGCTGGCAATATATATGACATGGGGGAGGGGGGGGTGGGGGGGGGGGGGGGGGGGGGGGGGGGGGGGGGGGGGGGGGGGGGGGGGGGGGGGGGGGGGGGGGGGGGGGGGGGGGGGGGGGGGGGGGGGGGGGGGGGGGGGGGGGGGGGGGGGGGGGGGAGGGGGGGGGGGGGGGGGGGGGGCAAAGCTTCCCCCTCAACATATTGTATCCAAAGGCAGTCACAATAGACAGAAACATAATGGCAAAGGTCCGACGCAACTACGCGTAGTGTAAACAAGGCTGGCTGTACGCCCGCACTTAACCCTTTCACGTTTTTATGACTCAGAGGTTGCCAGATTAGCAATAATAAATAGAGTTCTCTCACTCTCATAATTACCTCTCCAAAATTAGTTTTCTGCCCACAGCTAACTCAAAGACAACTGCAGAGGTTGAAGTAACTAAACTAAAGGTTTCTAAATACCCCTGATGGTAACAAAGGCTTTAAAGTATCCCTAATAGACTCAAAATTGCGTCAAGAACGTGAGAGGGTTAACATTGTTGCCCTATTGGCTAAATATCTATATTAACAATACAGTTTGTTAAGACTGTCAGTAGAGGCTTCTAGTCCTTGGACTAACAGACAATTAAATAATCAGCACCTCCGTAGCCTCAACTCGTAACACAGCCTATCACAACAGAACAGAGCTCATTCGCAACTTCCAGGCTCTCTGGGGACCAAAGATGCAGACAATCCCCCAACTGGTTCCGTTATACATAAAATGCAAAAACTGGAACCCCTAGTTGTGGTGAAAAGATATCTTGAGCCACAACCATCATCAACACTCAGTACCGAATGGCAATACTGAGGAGGATCCTTTCTAAGCTGCCCAAAGAGAAAGCTCAGATTTAAATTACGTTAATACAATTACGGTAAATACATGCCAACAATGAATGCCAACATAATGAAGCAAATATCAAGCATAAACAAATTAATCATGGATAAATCAAACACCTATCAACCACCACCCTCCTAAGCTCATCCTAATAATCGTTGAAGAGTCCTAAGCCGACTTCAACTCAACGGGTTTTTATAGTTGTGCCAGTGCTCGTGCGAGTAGAGAAAGAATACCCAGGTAGGCAACACAGCCTACCTGCGGCGCACTGCAACACAACTATGAAACGCCAGCCTATTTTGTCCAGACTATCGGTTTGTTCGGGCCGAAGTAATCCACCCTGTAATGGAAAGACTATTGAAGTCCACCACCCACTACTTTGAACTAAGCATCCCAAACAGACTGGACCCCTAGCTAAAATAATGCACTAAATAAATAATGATCGGCTGCAGGAATAAAATAAAATTATAAAGGTATTGTGCCAGCGAGGAATAATCTTCCTACCCCTCCACCAATACCGAAATATACTGGCTCCCTTAACAAAGCCAAGGGTGCGGCTAAACACAGAAGAGTCGACACATATTATATGGACAAACACAAGTAAATCTGCAGTCACAATACGAGGGGCAAACAAATCACGTACACCCCTTAGAACGCGTCTGATGTTACTTAATATGCCACTGAATAAATAGAGAATAATGCCAAGAATGAAATAATTAAACAAGCAAATAAACAAATAAAGAGAAACGCAAGAGGTAGCTGTTACTCCCTTAATAGTTGGAATCAGACTGACATTCCTACAGCCGGAATTTACTAAGGCCGGCACCAGGTGGAGCTACTTGAACTATGCTGATCGTTCTTTTATACAATGTTAATCCTTACTTAAATAATGCAACTACAAGTAGGACCACAAAACAACTAAATACAACATGCTTATACACGCATAATATAATAATCAATATATCGGACAAACCCATTAATAATAAATGGGTTACATAATTTCGCCAGTGTTTAGAGAATGGGAAAATCATAGAGACCACGTCATTGAACGAAATAATATGAATTTGAAACAGACGATAATATACGGATAAATATCGCTCACTGTTTCACGCCGTATGGTTGATCATTGCTTCACGTAGTATTGACATTACCGCCAGACGGTATGATATATTCACCTAGTGAATATATGACCAATGCAACATAGTAAGTTATAAACATAAATTAACTAAATTAAACAAGTTACATACTGTGATATTATTTAGTTATCATGCATTGAAGCACTTCAACGCAGGGTTTTGATTTGATGTAGTGATGGTACTTACAATACCCCAAGTCACCCCCAACCTCCACCCATTGATGTAGTGATGGTACTTACAATACCCCAAGTCACCCCCAACCCCCACCCATTGATGTAGTGATGGTACTTACAATACCCCAAGTCACCCCCAACCCCCACCCATTGATGTAGTGATGGTACTTACAATACCCCAAGTCACCCCCAACCCCCACCCATTGATGTAGTGATGGTACTTACAATACCCCAAGTCACCCCCAACCCCCACCCATTGATGTAGTGATGGTACTTACAATACCCCAAGTCACCCCCAACCCCCACCCATTGATGTAGTGATGGTACTTACAATACCCGAAGTCACCCCCAACCCCCACCCATTGATGTAGTGATGGTACTTACAATACCCCAAGTCACCCCCAACCCCCACCCATTGATGTAGTGATGGTACTTACAATACCCCAAGTCACCCCCAACCCCCACCCATTGATGTAGTGATGGTACTTACAATACCCCAAGTCACCCCCAACCCCCACCCATTGATGTAGTGATGGTACTTACAATACCCCAAGTCACCCCCAACCCCCACCCATTGCATGGGAAAGGGTGGGGATTGGGAACTATTCGTGCATAAGAAATACAACATGAAATACAACATGAAATACAACATGAAATACAACATGAAATACAACATGAAATACAACATGAAATACAACATGAAATACAACATGAAATACAACATGAAATACAACATGAAATACAACATGAAATACAACATGAAATACAACATGAAATACAACATGAAATACAACATGAAATACAACATGAAATACAACATGAAATACAACATGAAATACAACATGAAATACAACATGAAATACAACATGAAATACAACATGAAATACAACATGAAATACAACAGGAAATACAACAGGAAATACAACAGGAAATACAACAGGAAATACAACAGGAAATACAACAGGAAATACAACATGAAATACAACATGAAATACAACATGAAATACAACATGAAATACAACATGAAATACAACATGAAATACAACATGAAATACAACATGAAATACAACATGAAATACAACATGAATATAGAGAAGATTATAATGGAAAACATTATCTTTATTTTGAACAAAAAGGTCAAGATATACATTTTGTATATGAATGTATAACCTTACTGTATGATGCATAGACCCCTTTGGTATGATGATATGAACAAACAATAATATATAACCCATTAATCTTTTATTTTCTTTGCATCCACTTTTGGGCCAAATTAAAAATAATTATTTGGTTGGTTACGTTTGGTTAGGTGAGTTATAGTTGCTTAGGTTAAGCTAAAGTAAACTCATAATAGGCATACTTAACATAAAACCTAGTATATATATATATATATATATATATATATATATATATATATATATATATATATATATATATATATATATATACAGTATACTGTATATATAATGTTTTTCTATGTGAGAGAGGGAGGCAAAAGGCAGAACTGCCCGCAGCGAGTGCCTCCCCCATAGTTGAAAAGAGTGACAGGGCCTAAACCAAGGGACGTTAATTCGAGCCAAAATGCCTGGACACACGGAGTTTGAAGCAATTTAAGTCATAGGAAGAGGGAAAGACTGATTGTGGGAGAGTTCCAGAGCTCAGAGCTCAGCTGTTGAATAGAAGAAAGTTTGAGAGTAACGTTTCACTCCTGGGTTGCAGAGTTGCACAGAGTAGGGGTGGGATTGTGTTGCAAGACGGGTACCACGTGCCCTACGTAGAGGAGGTGGTATACACTGGGAAAGCTCTGAGGAACACTGATTATTATAGTAGCGATAGAATAGCGAGAGAGATGCAACATTGCGGTGGAGAGAGAGAGAATGTATTATGTAGTTAGCTACAAGCAACCTCGGTAGGATCAGCGGATGTTGTTGCTTCCTTTCCTTTGTACATACTTATCCTATTAATAGGCGTTATGAAGTATTTATCTAGACAGTTTATAACCAAGTTACCAACTCTTAGAAGTCTGATGATGGTCTTGGGATTTGTGGGGGTGGAGGGGAAAACCAGATCTTGAGGGTGGGGGGGGGGGGGAAGGGCAGCTGAGTTTTGGGGGTGGGGGGGCGGGGTGCTAGTGCCCCCCCCCCCCCCTCCCTCCCAACGACGCCACTGCGGAGACATAATCGTTTCATATTTTGTCATTAATATCCATAAATCTATTATTCAAGGATTATATTTGCTGCCAGTTGATAACAAGTATTTTATAGTGTGCCTCCCCTCTGTCAGCTGAGTGACGTGACGCGAGGTGGAGCTACGGCCTTCCCCCGCCTGGGCACAGCAGTCTGGCCATCCAAGGGCTCGGCGGCATTCTGGTACAACCTCAAAAAGTCCGGCCACGGCAACCTAGCTACCCTGCACGGCGCGTGTCCGGTCGTCCATGGCTCCAAATGGGGTAAGTTGGCTGAAGTGGTACTTTCTATTTTAAGGAGAGACTGGCCGTTTATTTGGTCTATTAATTCATTTATTCATATATTTTTTTGGCTTCCTCCCTAGACCTCCATCAAGCTTAGAAAGAAAAAAACTAGACCCCCCTACAAGATAAATTTGTACATTTTTTGATAGAAAAATTTCCCGGCCGAAGGCCGGTTCCTCTTAAAATTACAGGCTCGCTATCGCTCGCCAGGAAAGAATCGACACCTAAATGGCACGAAAGGTCTTAAAATTGACAACAAAATGGGGTGAAAGGTGTTAAAATCGCCAAACTAATGGGCCGAACGTCTTATAAACTCAAAACTAGTGGGGTTAAACATTAGGGAGAAGAGGGTCCAAAAAAACGGTCTGCCTCCCCTTAACCCGTTGAGTACCGGTGTCATCCTTTAATTATATTCTGGCGATGATTAGACGACTTTATTTAGCTTAGGAAGGACCTCTAGCAATAATAAAACTTCACACTATCTCAACCAACCCTTTTAACCACCACAGATCCTTCTTAAGCTGCATAATATCGTTGAAGTATAGCTAGAATAAAATATAGCACACGTCGCTGGTACTCAAAGGGTTAACTGCATAATAATTAAATCCAGTTGTTACAAACATTTTATGAATGGAGGATGCCTTTAGGCACATGGACCTTTTTGTTTTATCTGTGTTTTTCCTTCCTCCGTTCATTGTCTCTTTAAAAAAAAAAAAAAAAAAAAAAAAAAGCATTATGTGTTAACCGCTTCACTCAGATGACAATTTCTTTACTTTATCAATGCTATTGCCAGATTATTTTATTCAACATTGAAAATCTTCAGGAATAGAAGGGTTGAAACGTATATATATTAAGCATATAACTGTTGGTGACCGGTCAACTCAACCAGTAGACCATTTCAACCAGTAGCTCTCAACCAGTACCAAATCAACAAATACGGTTAGGTTAGGTTAGGTTAGTACTATATTTTGGCACTGGTTTGGTTGGTCTGGGTTAATTTGGCACTGGTTGAAATGGTCTACTGGTTGAGATGACATGGAACCAACTCTGTCAAATGCTTCACAAGTTCATTGTAATCATCTCCAGGTAGCTAGGATAAAATTAATGGCGTCACTTGATAGAAAGGGCTAATTCACTGCAGGCACCATTATAAATGTCATTGACTTAGGACCTCTCAAATTCCAAGCTAAAAATGTCTGAAGCTGATAGTTTATCATATTTCTGAAGCTGATAGTTTATCATATTTCTGAAGCTGATAGTTTATCATATTTAATATAAACACAATAAACGTCTGAAATAAATCAATTAGAATAACAATGAGTTTGACTAGAATACTATGGGTTTTTTCAGTGTTTCTGCAGTTTTCAGAGTAAGTTGATCTAATGGACCTGCACCAAGTGAAAGGTGAATTTAACTATATTTCATTACAGGTCTTTATGATCACAATATTTTCTTTTGAGAGGGTGTTGCAATAGACAATATATAATATCAACCTGACCGGGTAGCCCAATTATAACGTCATCAATAAAGAAAGTTAAATCTTGCTATGATTCAAAGAAGACAGTATATTGATAACATGGAAATAATACCATAATACCAGAGAACAGCCATTGCTATTTATTTGGTTCACTGGCTTGTTTTGTTTATAATCGTGGTTTTGACGTACGGTATGGACAGTTGCCTTCAATGGAAATATAAAATGCTTAAGGGGAGGTATTTAGTTTGTGCCCTAGACCTCCATCAAGCTTAAAATTATACCCCCTTGAGTCCCTTTCAAGATAAATTTGTACATTTTTCGGTAGAAAAATGTCCCGGCCGAAGGCCGGTTCCTCTTAAATTACAGGCTCGCTATCGCTCGCCAGGATAAAATCGACACCTGAATGGCACAAAAGGTCTTAATATGGGGTGAAAGTTCTTAAAATCGCTAAACTAATGGGGCAAACGTTTTATAATATCAAAAGCAATGGGGCTAAACATGAGGGAGAAAGGGGTCAAGAAAAAAATCCCTCAAGTGGAGATCTCCCCTTAAAGAAAAGCATATAACCAATAATCTATCATAAGCCTGGTTAAATCATGAAATATGTCGGTAACGAAAACATAACGATGTTTTTACAAAGGCGTAATATGTCGGTAGTGTAGTGATAATGGTATAAAATTACACCACATTTTCAAACGTGGTTAGTTCAATCAATAATTCAACAATAAATCAAACCACAATTAATGTTTTTAAATCATGAACATACAAACATTCAACCATATATCCTGAAGCCTTGGTTTAACATTATGGAGGAAACTTATATGTATTTGACAACCCCCTGAGCGGACGTAACAAGTACTATAGTCAATTCGCTGTAAGTAGGCGAGATATCATGAATTATATCCTCTGTAACTAAAAAAGGGCTGAAGCAAATTGGCTGTAAATGTCCACATCTATTCCTTGACGGACTCTTCTCAATTGGTAGAAATATTAGCTCGATTACTCCAGTCGTCTTTTAGTTACAGAGGTTAAAGGACATGATTTATCGCCTACTTACAGCGAATAGACTATAGCAATGGTTGATTTAAAATACTATGGACAATTAACGTGGCTTAAGGGGAGGTTTCCACTGGAGGGACTTTTTACTGAACTCCTTTCTCATTCAGGTTTAGCCCCATTGTTTTTCCAATTTTAAGACGTTTGCCCCATTTTTTTGACGATTTTAAGAACTTTCAACCCATTTCTGTCAATTTTAAGACCTTTCGTGTCATTTAGGTGTCGATTTTATCCTGGCGAGCGATAGCGAGCCTGTAATTTAAGAGGAACCGGCTTTCAGCCGGGACATTTTTCTACCGAAAAATGTAAAAATTTATCTTGAAAGGGTCTCAAGGGGGTGTGATTTTAAGTGTGATGGAAGTCTAGGGAAAGCACTAAAAACCTCCCCTTAATGTCACGAAAAAAGCTAAACAAACCGCAAACAAATATCCCAGTTCGACTGTAAAAAGCATTATCAATTTAATGCTGCAATATTGTGATGGTTTATTTTGTTCCTTTACAGTGAGCAACAAGTGGATACGAGAGCGAGGCCAGTTTCTACGTCGGAAGTGTGGCCTCAGCCCTGATGAGTAACGCCACCCAGGGAAACAAGTCTTACCTTCAACGAGTAATCTTACCAAGGACTTAATTTCTACCAGTAGCCCGACTTCTAGTGAACGAGTTATTTGAACCTAGGCAGTTTTACCCAGGATGAACAATCTACATATTATTACCCAGGATGAACAATCTACATATTATTCTCATGGATGCAAATTAATGCTTTCGTTACATCACTATGGCCGAGCTGCTAAATTTAACTTTAAATAATACAACATAGCCTGAGTGAGTAGCCATAGTGTAGAGAAATGTAACTACTTTGTATCAGGAGACATACCACGCCCTTATTGGAAGAATGACTATAGTCTATTTTTGTCCAGCTGACGGTAAATTGAATCCCTTAGTAGCTGAGTTCTCGATACTTAAGGGGAGGTATTTAGTTTGTTCCCTAGACCTCCATCAAGCTTAAAATTACACCCCCTTGAGTCCCTTTCAAGATAAATTTGTACATTTTTCGGTAGAAAAATGTCCCGGCCGAAGGCCGGTTCCTCTTAGATTACAGGCTCGCTATCGCTCGCCAGGATAAAATCGACACCTGAATGGCACGAAAGGTCTTAATATGGGGTGAAAGTTCTTAAAATCGCTAAACTAATGGGGCAAACGTTTTATAATATCAAAAGCAATGGGGCTAAACATGAGGGAGAAAGGGGTCAAGAAAAAAATCCCTCAAGTGGAGATCTCCCCTTAATATCGATGTACACGGCTCCAACTTCCTTATAGAACGAAACTCGCAAGTGGTCAACTGGCTCTCACGTGTTCAATATTGCTTTCCCTTTCACACATACAACATAATCGGTTCCTTAAGGGGAGATTTCCACTTGAGGGATTTTTGTCTTGACTCCTTTCTCTATTCATGTCAAGCCCCATTGCTTTTCTAATTTTAAGACGTTCGCCCCTTTAGTTTGGCGATTTTAAGAATTTACGCCCCATTCTGTAAATGTTAAGACATTTCGTGCCATTTATGTGTCGATTTTATCCTGGCGAGCGATAGCGAGCCTGTAATTTAAGTGTAATCGGGGCCGGGAAATTTTTCTACCGAAAAATTTACAAATTTATCTTGAAAGGGGGTCAAGGGGGTGAAATATTTAGATTGCTGGAGGAGTAGGAAACAAACTAAAAACCTCCCCTTAAGGAGAGTAAAGTAGCTAAGATTGGAAAATTATTTGTTATATCCTGTTGAATATATACGGCAGCAATTTGATTATTTTGTCATTAATTAACGGTAAATATAATTGTATCTATCATTATTGCAATCAACACAATGTTCATAGTATTGTCTTATTGTTACGAAAAAAGGCATCATAAAGAAAGGTATCATGCCTCTACGTCCCGATTTGAGGTAGCATCTGTTTTGCAATATTGCACAAGTAAAAAAAAAAACAGTAAATAGCTAAAATATATTTTTTATTTTGTGTAAAGCCGCTGTCACACGAGCGCTTTTTCCGTCAATTTTCCATGAGCAAGTTTTGTCTCGTTATATTTCGGGACTTTTTTGCACTGGTAGCGGTAACTAGGTTGAAGGTAGAGTATGTTAGGCGGCTGAATTCTGAGAAGGTGTATTTTTTTTAATCTGCCAGACCGTAATTGCCCGTAAAAAATGCTCGAAAAACGGCTCGTGTGACTATTGATCAAAGAATTATCTGTGTACTGCTTTAGACAGTTACTCTACATCTGTCGTGCTACATGGGAAGCTTACAATAATATAATTGCTTTAAGCGCGAATTAGTTTTGGTTGTTTTATGTGTATGAATGAGACAAAAGGCAAAGCTGCCTGTAACAAGTGTCTTCCCCATAGGTTGAAAGAGTGACAGAGCCAGTATCAAGGTACATTATAGGTAATTTAGATGCTTTGGAAAGATTTCTGGTGTGCATGTTAAGTGTAGTGAAATTAAAAGGAGGAGGTGGTGTTTGTGAGAGTTAACTGAATTATATACTCTCTGTGTAGATGAGGCACAAATAGAAACAGTGGGGGAAGCCAGGCAAATGAAACAGGAGTTCCAGCAACTCCTGATCATATGCCTATGCGGCCTCCCCTGGCTACTGCCCTGCTTGATTGGTGCCTACAATCTCCCCACTATATATATATATATATATATATATATATATATATATATATATATATATATATTATGTATATATATATTTATTTTTTCTTTCCCCGAAGCCTTTGTTTTTGGTCTAGGAGAGTTATTCAGATTCTGTGATCTACTCTAGTGTGTACAGTCGCGCTAATAAGTGATGTCTCGGCACCAAGTATGTTTTGATCAATAATTGGTATCAGCAATATCTAAGCTTCATTTCTTCATATCGAGTTAAATATACAACCACGTTCCTACACTTACCCACCCTATTCAACATCTGACAGACATTAATACAGCACAGAGCGAGCCAAACGTAATGACAGTTGAGACATGACTTATTAGCGCGACCGTACAGTATGTATTAAGGGGGGTGACCTGTTTTTGTTCTGTCCTTTTCTATCTTTCTCTGGCTTGTATCCATTTGGCCCAATTCAGCCTACTGTTTTAAGACGTTTATCCCCATCCAGGTGTACATGTTGTACTGGTGAGCGGTAGCGAGCCAGCATATTTTTATTTTTTGTTTGACAGCAGGCTAAATTTGTACATTTTTCGATAGAAAAATGTCTCCGGCGAAGCCGGATTTCTTCATATAATGCTGGCTCGCTATCGCTCGCCAGGAAGAAATCGACACCTAGATGGGGATGAACGTCTTAAAACACTTGGCTGAATGGGGCTGAATGGGGCCGAATGGATACAAGCCAGATAAAGAGAGAAAAGGACAGAAATAACAAAAAGCAGGTCACCCCCCTTAAGGTGTTATAAATATGATTTGCTTGGTGAATGGTAAACAAACACTCATCTAATTTACTGTAAGTTTGTTTTTCAGCAACAGCACCACCAATAGCCACATGAAGGGGAGATTTCCACTTGAGGGATTTTTTTCTTGACTCCTTTCTCCCTCATGTTTAGCCCCGTTGTTTTTCTAATTTTAAGACGTTCGCGCCATTATTTTGACGATTTTAAGAACTTTCAACCCAATTTCTATCAATTTGAATACCTTTCGTGCCATTTAGGTGTCGATTTTATCCTGGCGAGCGATAGCGAGCCTCTAATTTAAGAGGAACCGGCTTTCAGCCGGGACATTTTTCTACCGAAAAATGTACAAATTTATCTTGAAAGAGGCTCAAGGGGGTGTAATCTTAAGTTTGAAGGATATCTAGGGACCAAACTAAAAACCTCCCCTTAAGGAAACGTTGTATAGCACTATGTGTATCTTCACTGCACTTGCCGACTTGCGAGTTTCGTTCTATAAGGAAGTTGGAGCTGCAGACATCGATATTTAACAGATTTAACAGCTAAAATATGATTGAATTACATTTAAATAAACATTAAACCCAATTCAACATACTCTCTCTAGCCATCAGAAACCTAAATTATTAATGCCTTTCGATGTTTATGGCTCCAACTTCCTTATAGCCTGAAATTCATAAGAGATCAATTGTTGTTTGTCAAAAATATTAATTCGCAGTATACCATGTAATAATTAGACACCAAATTATTAGACACCAAATGATTAGACACCAAATGATTAGACACCAAATTATTAGACACCAAATTATTAGACACCAAATTATTAGACACCAAATTATTAGACACCAAATTATTAGACACCAAATTATTAGACACCAAATTATTAGACACCAAATTATTAGACACCAAATTATTAGACACCAAATTATTAGACACCAAATTATTAGACACCAAGTTATTAGACACCAAATTATTAGACACCAAATTATTAGACACCAAGTTATTAGACACCAAATTATTAGACACCAAATTATTAGACACCAAATTATTAGACACCAAATTATTAGACACCAAGTTCCAGTAACCATAGACAAATAACTTGGATGGTATTTGTTCATGATAAACACATTCAAACGAAACCTTCACCTATATATTTTCAACTAGTTTTAAGGGAGCCCACCTCGTTTTTTTGTCTCTATCTCCCTCTCTCTTTGGCTTGTAACCATTCGGCCCCATTCAGCCAACTGTTTTAAGACGTTTACCCCCATCCAGGTGTCAATATTGTCCTGGCGAGCGGTAGCGAGACAGCATATATATATTTTTGTTTGGACAGCAAGCTAAATTTGTACATTTTTCGATAGAAAAATGTCTTCGGCGAAGCCGGATTTCTCCATATAATGCTGGCTCGCTATCGCCTGCCTGGATGGGGATAAACGTATTAAAACAGTTGGCTGAATGGGGCCGAATGGATACAAGCCAGGGAAAGAGAGAAAGATAAAACAAAAACGGTGACCCCCTTAATGCTTGAACTAAGAATAACATAGTGTTTAAGAGAGGTGTACAGCATTTGTGTAAATATAGTGAAATTGTATACAGTGTAGGACAAACAATAATTATAGGGTTTTATTATAGGGTGGCATATATAAAATTCAATTTATAAATATGTATCATATTAATTCTTATTATATCCTATGCTCAATTATGTTATTCTGTTCTGTCCAACAACCAACTCTACTCCTTAAATCGATTCATGAAATATTACAAACACATGTGGCAGTCCGTGGATTCGAACCCAGGACGCTCACACAGAAAATCAACACCTTATGCATTGCGCCACGAAGACAGTTAAAGAATGGTGGACACTGCCTACGATTTATTATGCAACTTGAATTATAGATAATTTTCCTTTTGGTAGTATTTGTTACCTTATCCTTGAAAGAATACCCAAGTTCTGCTAAATACCTAAGGGGGGTCACCGTTTTTTTTTTAACTTTCTCTCCTTTTCTCTCTTTCCCTGGCTTGTATCCATTCGGCCCCATTCAGGCAACTGTTTTAAGACGTTTATCCCCATCCAGGTGTTGATTTCTGCCTGGCGAGCGAAAGCGAGCCAGCATTGTGTGGAGAAATCCGGCTTCAAAAAAAAAAAATCTATCGAAAAATGTACAAATTTAGTTTGATGTCAAAAAACAAAAATCTATATATGCTGGCTCGCTACCGCTCGTCAGGAAAATATTGACACCTGGATGAGGGCAAACGTCTTAACACAGTAGGCTGATTGGGGCCGAATGGATACAAGCCAAAGAGAGAGGGAGAGAAAGTAATGGGATAAACTGACGCAGCATTGTTCCTCCATATTACCGTTCTAATTGAGGTTTAATTCACTTAAAACTCCTGTTTCGTATCTCCATACGACTGGTGAATATAAATACTATCACACTATCACATATCCTCATATCCTGTAATATTAGATTATAATTATATAAGGTGTTTATGTAGGACAATTTTGGATATTCAGTATATATACAGTATATATATATATTATAATTTCGAGTGAGTTACATGCATAATATTTTAGGCTTTAGCCAGGATTTGAAACGCATTCTGAATGACATCCCACGCTTTAAGGGGAGGTATTTAGTTTGTTCCCTAGACCTCCATCAACCTTAAAATTACACCCCCTTGAGTCTCTTTCAAGATAAATTTGTACATTTTTCGGGAGAAAAATGTCCCGGCCGAAGGCCGGTTCCTCTTAACTTACAGGCTCGCTATCGCTCGCCAGGATAAAATCGACACCTGAATTGCACAAAAGGTCTTAATATGGGGTGAAAGTTCTTAAAATCGCTAAACTAATGGGGCAAACGTTTTATAATATCAAAAGCAATAGGGCTAAACATGAGGGAGAAAGGGGTCAAGAAAAAAAATCCTCAAGTGGAGATCTCCCCTTAACCCACTCGACCATGGCGTGATAAATGCTAACCGATCCTTTCCCATATATATACAGTACAAGGCAAAGTTAATTATATACCAGACTGTAGGACCCGTGATTCAGACTACACCACGCAACTCACGCGGAATTGTGAGATATTATGTATACAGCAAATATATATATATATATATATATATATATATATATATATATATATATATATATATATATATTCTTACAACGTCTTTTCAACTATTCCTATATATTCATGCCCTTCAGACTCATATGACGCAGAGGTTGCCAGATTAGCAATAAGAAATAGAGTTCTCTCACTCTTATAATTACCTCTCCAAAATTAGTTTTCTGCCCACAGCTAACTCAAAGACAACTGCAGAGGTTGAAGTAACTAAACTAAAGGTTTCTAAATACCCCTGATGGTAACAAAGGCTTTAAAGTATCCCCAATAGGCTCAAAATCGCGTCATATATCGGAGAGGGTTAAATGCACAGTATTTAGAATATGTATTTATAGAAAATGTCTGATAGTTTAGAATTTACATCTTTAGTAATATATCTGTTCTGTCATTATTTTTGTGTTTGTTGGTTTCAGTGTGTCATACTGAACCTCTACTTCCTGTAAGTTCTAACTATCACCGATGTCTTTAAACGAAGCACGAATTGTAACTATGTGATATATATAACTATGTGATATATATAACTATGTGAATAAAAACTATATTTTGTAATTGTTATTTTCAGTCAGCCTGCATTTTGATTTACATCTATCAATATCTATCTATCTATATACACACATGTGTTGTTATTCACAAATATACAGGCGCATACATATAGAAACTATTCTCCATGACCAGGATTCAAATCTAGAATATCAGGATTGACGTTTTGACTACGATATCCACTACATAATTCATATACTTGCTTCTGATCTCTCTTGGAAAGATCATATTACCACTCTTGCTAAAACAGCTTCCCAGAAGCTGGGTGTACTCAACCGCTTCTGGGAGTTCTTTACTCCTGCACAGCTTCTTGCTCTGTACAGTGCGTCCATGTATTGAGTATTGCTCACACGTATGGGGAGGATCCTCTCACACAGCACTTCTGGACAAAGTGGAAAGGAAGGCCTTCCATCTCATTAACTCACGTCCACATATCAATTCTCTGCAGTTGCTCTTTCTCCGTCTCAATGTTGCATCTCTCTTACTATTCTACCGCTATTACAATGTTCCTCAGAGCACTCTCCGTGTACACTACCCCCTCTTCATAGAGCACGTAGCACCCGTCTTGCAACACAGTCCGACCCCTACTCTGCAGCTTTCCAACCCAAGAGTGAAATGTTATTCTCAATCTTTCTTCTATTCACCAACTGAGCTCTGGAACTCTCCCCCAGAATCAGTCTTTCCCTCTTCCTAAGACTTAAATTGCTTCAAACTCCGTGTGTCCAGGTATTTTGGCTCGAACGTCCCTTGAATTTTGCCCTGTCACTCGTTCATCCCTAGGGGAGGCACTCGCTGTATACAGGCAGTTCTGCCTTGTGTCTCCCTCACTCACATAAAACACAAAAATCTGAGTTGGGTTGAGCTTAAGGTAAAATATATGTTGTAACGGTATCTCTTCTGGAATATGGGCCTACACATGTGTGATGGATTGAATTATATTCTCCTGCTGGATATATCTATATTGTGGTTATTCCTTATTGATGTGACTTAAGTGGACTGCATAAATGTTAATAACCAAATAATAGAAAGCTTTACCTGTACATTAGCTGTGTGGTAGACGGCTATGGTGAAATGTGGTGGTACACAAGGGTAACAATATGGCAATGATTTTGGATGACAAGAGTAAATGATCGGAAGTAATTTGATGGATAGATATTACTGAAGGGGGCCTCTTAACTTACGACATGATGAGGATGATGATAGATGACCAGTGAATGGTGGAATAACACGATGAGGTTAGTACTAGCGTGGTACTGGAATGTAAGGAGATACATAAGTCGGTCTTGTTGTGGTGAGGTCTACCGAGCGAGTGAGCTCCCAGTTAGTTTGTGCCCTTGAGTTTGTGGGAGCCACTGGAGGAGATTGGGATGGGGGTGTGCTGATGCCTTATTATCGGGCCCCTGAATATTCTCCTCCCGACTCTCCCTCAGTTAATGTACTTAATGTGGGTAACCTTGGGCACTCTGCTGTGGGCAATGCGAATTGTTCATCTACCCCACACCAGACTGTCCAGGGTCCTGAATGTGTCAGTCTTGATCCTGAGGTTGAGAATGTCTTCAGTCATCTAACCCTAGGTAATATAAGTACTTTTGGGGATAATTCTGTTGCCTGGAAGGAGTTGCCTAATCACTTGTTCACAGACTCATGTGTGTTCCGGGATGTTCCAGTTATCGCTTCACTGGTTGCTCTTGATATGGATGTTGGAGATGCTGCCTCCATAAAGTTTTCCCCCTACCGTGTCTTCCCTCAACGTTGTGGTATTTTGCAAGTAGAGCCTACCTATATGCCTGATAGTAAAGTAATTACCAGAGCCATGAGTCAATGGAGTAGCCCGGTCACAGTGGTTCCCTGTGAAAAGTACCGTTTCTGTATAGACTATAGGCAAGTCAACTCGGTAACAAAGACTGACACATATCCATTACTAAGAATAGAAGATTGTATAGGTTAGCTTGCTGAAGCTAACCTGGTTGTCAACTTAAATAAATGTGACTTTATTAAGAACACCATACAGTATATTGGGTATAGAGTGGGCCAGGGTCAGGTTGTACCTCCCACTGCAAAGGTAGATGCCATTCTGGACTTCCCTGCCCCTAGTAGTAAGAAAGAGATTCAGAGATATTTGGGCATGAATGGATACTACCCGTGGTTTTTAGTTAATTTCTCAAAGCTAACTTCCTCTTTGACTGATATTCTTAGGAAGAACATTCAATTTAAATGGTCTTCAGAGTGTGAAGAGGCCTTTAATGCAACTAAGAATATTTTGTCTAATTATCCTGTTCTCAGTGCCCTTCATTTTGATAAATTATTATCAAAATCAAGGGCACGGAGAACGGGATAAGTAGACAAAATATTCTTAGTTGCATTAAAGGCCTCTTCACACTCTGAAGACCATTTAAATTTAGTGTCCTTTCTAATCCTCCTTATATCCTCCAGCAACTTCTTTACAAAAAATACTCTCAAATCTTGACTGCTTCCAAGAAAGCAACCCGAATGTCGCCAAGAGTTTGGACAGAGTTTTGCAAAAGAAGCTGGCGAGTAAGAGATAGAGCCTTAGTTGCTTGTGTATCAACCACTGCTTCAGACGTCCACACAAAGGACTTGGCCAGCTGGCGACTGACCAGAAATTGAGACAAGAGCCTCTAAGCTTTCTGCCTTAATTTATAATCCTTATCGAGCTACGCGGGAGTAGGACTAGAGAAGGGGTCATTGATTTCACAGAGGGATAATTTATGTGCGCTTAAAAATCCAACACAGCCATTGGGCAAGAAGTACGACGAATCAACGAATACTCTTAACTTCAGGAAGAACCAGCACCCTCCACCATCTTGATGACAGGAACGTAGGGGGGGGGGGGGAAGACGCAGATACCAAAAGAAGGCTGTCTAGTAAGTAAAGCAACCCTTAAAACTCAAGGTTCCGCCGACTAAAACACAAAACACGCTTAACCTACCAGAAAGGTGGCCGAAAAGCGCTGCCCTGGCAAAAAAGCCTCTAAAACTACTAGCTAGGCTAAAATTAGAGAAACCATGAAAACACAAAAACAATGGCGACCTCATTCATGGGGACCCGAGGTGACGCCAATACCTAAGTACACTTAAACAACACACTCCTGGGGGTCACGCCACTCAGCACGCCCGACCTATCTAATCTAAACCTATTCTAAAAACATCTCAGATAGTACAAATGAGCAAAAGACTCTATCCAGACAGAAGAACGAAGACCGTAAGTAATTATGAGCGTACGTTTATGATGTTTGGTCTCTGGCGCTCCGGAGCGGATGTTTTGAACAGCTGACTCTGGGGTTCAAAGAGTGCCATAACTGTTTATGGCATATCGTCAATGATGGAGGGGCCACTAATAAATATTACACTTTATTCCGAGAATGTCTAACTTATCTAATAATTTACTGTGAGGTATCTTGTCGAACGCCTTTTGAAAATCTAGGTAGACTATGTCAAGCTCCTTAGTTGGGTCATTAAGAGTAAATAATATATTATAAAATTCGAGGAGATTGTTAGGTACGATTTTCTGGTCCTAAACCCATGCTGGCTGTCTCTTATTAACCCTTACTGTACCATAGGGTACTAGCATAAATGTACCCCCCAGTACCAAGCAATGTGGCCAAAATGGTTTCAGAGGCAAGATATAACAACCTCCCACCTCAAAAGATGGAGGAATACTGCCTCTCCCAGCATGTTGGGGGTTGGATATAAGCTGAGAAGTGTTGCCAAGGTCTTAGAGCAGTGCTCAAACGTTGTGGTACCAGGTACTGCCAGATACTGGCAGTTACAAGGTTCGTATATTACTGACGGCTGGCAGCCGTCGGGACTGGAGAGTGATTTATCTACTGATGGTTCTCTGCCGTCGTTCGTCGCTCGTACTGAATGGGTTCTAGATACTCAATTATTTTATTTCTTAACCCTTTCTCTGCGGGCATATTTCCGCCTATTTACGCCATATTAGGGCTCATTCAGTCACTCCTGATTGATTAGGCAAGTGTCTGAATGAATTCTGAATTAAGTTAAATGTATTCATCCGTAAACTAGAAGAAAATAGTTTCAAAATGACACCAAAACGAGCTTTGTAGCTTGCGGGGTTCACCCGCAGCGCTACCACACATTCGCAAAAATTAGCAATTCTCACTAATGTCTCGCTATATTTGCCTTTGGCAGTACTGTATATCTAGCGAGGCTCTGACTCAGAGCCTTCAGTGCCATGGCCGCCTGGCCGGGAGAAGGACGTCTGGCCTGCCTTGCTCCCGCTCCCTCGCACTCAATTTTATAGGATTTAATTAGAGGCTTTAAATGCCTGTAAATTGCCATGGCGTTCCGGAACGTCTCCCGCAGGGAAAGAGTTAAAATGGTTTCAAGAATTTTTCCTATTACTGACATTAAGTTTATTGGTCTGTAATTACTAGCTTAGGCTCGAACACCCTTTTTGTGAATGGGTGTAATGATGGCTGTTTTCCGATCATTAGCGACGTTACCCTGCTGTAGTGATGAGTTAGAGATAATAGTCAGGGATTCGCATATTTCTTCTTTTACTTGTTTTTCTATCCCATTATGGAAATTATCGGGCCCCAGAGTTTTGTTGATATATATTTTTTGTAATTTACATAATACTTCACTTGCGCTGATAGTACAGTTTCCTACTATTATATGCGTTGTTACTGTGTTGTATTATTCTTGACTTAGTTTGTAAAAACAGAACACAAATATTCGTTAAGTGTATTTGCAATATCTATGTCGGCTGTCACTAGTTGATCATCTCTAGTTAATGGGCCTATTACGTCTTACATATATCTGTTGCTATTTATGTAGCTATACAAATGCCTTGGGTTGTCGGTTCTTTTTTGGCTATAGCGACTTCATAATCACGTTTAAGGGATCTAATCAGTTTCATAAAATGTCTTCAAGCGAGGTTGTAGAATTCCTTTACTTGTTCGTTAGTTAGTACAGTCATATATTTTAAGCTTGAGCATTTTCTTTCAATTGTTTATTGGATTACGGATTTCATTGTTGAACCATGGAGAGAGAGAGAGAGAGAGAGAGAGAGAGAGAGAGAGACTGGCCCTGAAAAATAACAATAAGAAGGGTTGTCAGAGTGTGGGGGACGCCTGGTCGAACCCAACAGACAGGGCAACACTTCTTAATTTCCTGCACGGCCCCTTAGCCGGAAGTTGTGTCTGTGTTTGTGTGTGTGTGTGTGATGAGTGGGTGGGGGATGTGTGTGTGTGTGTATTTGTGGATAGAGTGCAGGTTGGCTTTGTGTGTGTAGTGGATGGGCAGTTGTGCTCTGACTGGAAACTGGGAGTTGACTGCATACGCTTGTTTCATGAGTGTGTATGTTTGTGTCCGTGTGTGTGTATCAATGATATTTCTCCACAACACAATTCAGGGTAAAAATCTAATCTACAAATCCTCTTCCCTTCCTAAAACCTCCCTGCTCGTCGCCTATCCATTTCTCCGTTCTCGCTCTCACTCTCTCAATCACTACCCTACTGTACACCTCCCTACTACGCTTAAAAGACATATTCCTCGGTGGTTACCACACACTCCTCTTTCCCCTTTGCCCTTATATAGGGGGACTATTATGCCAGTCTTCCAGTCATTGGGTGCATTCCCCTTCTCCCATGCTAGTTTGCACATTTTCCATACCCATTCGATCACTATCTCACCACCATACCTCAACATTTCCCCACACACTCCATCTGTTCCTGGTGCTTTCCCCAACTTCACTCTTTTCATGGCTTCCCACACTTCTGACCTCCTGATCCCCACCTCCTCCTCCACTACTTCTCCTCTTCTCCCTCCCATACCCCATCCAACTATGTTTGCTGGCTCTTCATTCCTTACATTTAGCAACTCGTTGAAGTACTCCCTCCATCTTTCGACTCTCTCTTGCTTCTCGGCTAGCATTCTCCCATTCTTATCTTTCACACTCTTACTGTTTCCCTTGCTACCTTCCCTAACTTTCTTGACTTCTTTCCAGAACAGTTTCTTACACTCCCTCCATTTTACACTCAGATTCCTTCCAAATTCCTCATATACACTTCTCTTACTTTCCTTCACTACTCTCTTCACCGCTCTCTTTCTCTCCACGTACCTCGCTCATTTCTGCCTCTCCAAATCTTCATTCCCTCTACTACCCAACCACTCTCTATACGCTTTCTTCTTATCTTCCACAGCTATTTTGACCTCTTCTGTCCACCATGCTGTACCTTTCACTACCCTCCCTCTTCTCCTCACTCCACACATCTCCTCACATGCTGCACAGACCTCTTCCTTAAACACCTTGCTTATCTCCTCCACTTCCTCCATATCTTCCAGGTCGAACCCACCTAGTCGTCTTTCTACTGCTCTCCTGTACTCCTCCCTGATTTCCTCCTCCTGCAACCTCTCCACCTTCTTCACCATTCCACCTTCCTCTCGCCTCCCTCCAGCTCTCCTCACCCACTTCTTTTGTATCCTAACCTTAGCTACTACTACATAATGATCAGACAGACCCCATCCAATACCCCTATACACCCTAGCATCCATAACAGATTTCTTCATTCTTTCATCCACACATATATAATCAATCAGTGACTTTCGTTCCACCACTGTCTTATCCTTTATCGTCCACACCACTTTCCATGTGTACCTGTGTATTATTCTGTGTCGGAAGAAGGTGTTGGCTATCCACAACCTCCTCCCCACACATATGTCCACAAGTGTACTACCATTCCCATTCACCTCTGACGGTACCCCCCACCCTCCCACCACTCCATCAACTTTCCTATCACCCACCTTACCATTCATATCCCCAATCAGAAATATTCTTTCGTTCTTGTCAAACTTATCCAGGCACGCCTCCACATTCACCCAGAACTCCTCTTTCGCTCTTACTTTTTTATCCTCTGTCGGAGCATACACGCACACAATCATCCACGTTTGTATTCCTACTTTCATTCTCACCCACACAATCCTTGAACCCACAGACCCATATTCTCTTACACACTCCTTCCATTTGTTACGTACAAACAAACACGCACCTTCTCTCGCTGTTCCCTCACTCACTCCAGCACACACACCCATTCCACACTCCCACTCTCTCACATCTGTACCCTTCCATTTGGTCTCTGTCATTCCACATACATCCAGCCTGGCATTCACTAACACTTCCAGTACCTCTCTCTCTTTTGTGCCACCATTCATGCCACTCACATTCCATGTATATACTGCATATAATAAAAAAGTTCCATTATATTGGCAACAGTTCTGTGCTCCGGTTTTAATTGTTTGATCGTAAAATTATGAAAGGATTCAACATAATAATTATATACTGTATATGGGAGAGGGTTACATGAAGGCGAGATAAGGGGATTGGTGGTGGTTCAGATCTAATTTTGCTTCTCGCTCAATTTGTCCTATCGACTTGATTTGGCCACTTCACCCAAATTTGTCTTGTCAGCCCAACTCGAGCTTTCTCTCTATATCAGTTGTTCAGTCCAAATTTGTCAATCAGCCCTATTCGACCGCTTAACCCAAATATACTACTCGGCCCAAATTCACCATTTGAACTCATTTGCTTCCTTAGAGTAATTTGAGACATATTCCAGCAATAATTGCAATCTTGCATGCAAACAGGGTTTGTAATGATATGGGAGGTGATAATTTCAACGGAGGTATTCATTACCTTGCAATGCTTGCAAATAAGTTGAAGAGAGGTGGCTCAGCCTAAACTGCGCTCTGCTGCGGCGAAGATCTGTGTGGGTGGTGTGGTAGCTATTATTATTTTTTCTTTTTTCTTTTTCTCTTTTGTTTCTATATTCCAACTACTCTCTCTCGGCATAGGCTGAGAGCCTGCACACTCCACCGCTGAACACGGTGAGGCCCGTGAGGTCTTGTTCCAGTCTAGGGAGTGAGACATGCAAAGCACCCATTCACAGCTCAAAGCAGTCCCATCTCTGAAGCTGCTTCGCCTCGGTGCTTCACCGTCTCATTCCCCAGACTCGGACCCTCACTCTCAGAACGCCACCTATTGAGCAATTAACTCACTAGGCATTGCCCCCCTGTAGCATATTTTGAATATGGGAATATTCATACAGTGCTATTTAATCAGGGAACAATGAGGGTATTTTTTGTTTGGCAATTCGGTGTGCTGTGGTAATGCACTGAAACTAGGTACAGCACAAATTCCATCCCAATAATATCTTCCCATTGCCATATTGGTATTCGAACCCAGGTCCATTGGATTACCAGTCCAGTGGCAAGACCACTCCGCCACACCTCCCCGGTAAACAAAAGCTGCTGCATAATATGACCCTTACCACAGTTTACCTTTACCATTTTTAACCCACAGCTCATCAATACCAACATACCCATCACAGGTAAGATAGCCAATTGAGCTGACTGGTTACCAGCTACCCAAACCGGGAGATAATCTTGAGTCAACATTTGGTAAGAGTTGAGTTATCGGGCGTACCACTACCGACATAGAACATAAATCATCTTTAAATACTTAACCAAACTAAAAAGCCTAACCTAACCTAGTATTCTCATTACTACATGAATACTAGGTTAGGTTAGGTTGTTTGGTTAGGTTAATGTTTTAGAGAGGAGTTATGCTGTATGTCGGTAGTAGTACGCCCGATAACACTACTCTTACCTAACATTTGTGTAGCAAAACATAATAACCACTCACTATGGGGCAACTCCAATTTTGTTTCCTTCAATTTTCATTTTTCTCTTTCTTCTTGATCTCTCCTCCTTCCTTCTCCTTCACTCCGTTTGCTAGAAGGCTCTGCAAAACTTCCCCTTGTTAAAGACCATAAGCCTTGTATTAATTACTTGAGGAGAAAAATGTAAAGTTTAATCATTTTTATAATATAATCTTGCTACACATAAAATCATTAAATTTTGTTGTTAATGTTTCTCATAGAGAAACGTGTGTGCGTGTGTGTGTGTGGCCGTGAAGGCCACATTCTTATATATTATATTGTGTTTTTATATTTGCATATAATTACTCGTACAATAATTAGGTCTTCTCTACTTCCATGAAAAATGCATGTCTTTCTAACTCATGTATTCCTTAAAATCAGATTATGACAGCCATATAAGAAACTAGCACATAATAATTACATAATCATCTGGTCAAACCATAAATACATTATACCTTTTGATACCTTTTGATGTGTTCGCCGCTCTTCTAGCGGCACCAAGGAGCGCGACGCCCCTCGTTATGGGTGGTGATCTGGTGCAGTAGACTGTTTGAAGCGACAGCTCGCTCCCTTGCGAGGATGGGCTCGTCTGGCACTTTTTGCAGTTCGACATCTAGGGCTCTCTTGAAGTTGTCTAACGAGATGTCCCTCATGTCTCTTACTCGCCGTGGGAGTTTGTTGAAGAAACGTGGGCCTCTGTGTGATAACCAGCCCTCTCGCAGAGAGCCCATAGCCCATATATATATATATATATATATATATCTATATATATAATGAAAAACACCAGGGCGTGATAGAAGAACACGTTCATCATCTTGTCTATATGTATTGCAACGTTTCGGAGACACACTTCCTCCATCATCAGGCAAATCTAAAAATAACAGATACACACACTTGTAAGAAAACACTACTGTAGTATCATAGTGAATTACAATAATTTCATAAAGCCGAAGAAAAATGACATAGTATGAAGATATATAAAAATATGTACTATATACATTGATGACATACTGTACTGTAGAATCGCAGAGATAAATAAATGGCATAATAAATACCACACACATTATAAGTTAATCATACCACTTCTAGACACTATAAATACGAAAACACGATAAATAACTTACATTTTTTAGTTTAAAGTTGTATTTTTTGTCTCTCGTATTGATAGTTTTTAGAAGTGTTGTGATTTACTTATAGTGATTGTGGTATTTCTTGTCACGTATACCGTACATCTTTGTGATTCTATGTCATCAATGTATATAGTACGCATTGCTTCATATCTTCATACTATGTCATTTTTCTTAGGCTCTATGAAATTATTGAAATTCATTATGATACTAGTGTTTTCTTACAAGTGTGTGTAACTGTTATTTTTAGATGTGCCTGATGATGGAGTGTCTTCGAAACGCTGCTATATATATTATAGACAATATGAACGTGCTCTTCTATCATGCCCTGGTGCTTCTCTTCCACAACATCCGCCTTTGGCTTTGAAGCTAGGATAGAGAAAGTAGGAGGATACAGAGAAGGGACTGCTGGCAGTTGCCTCAGATACCTGGGTTTCAGTGAGGAAAAGAAGATCAGGTTTGTAGTAGGAGAGATTGTTTTCAACTGAGTGAAAATTAGAGGAAAGGCTGCGAATATTGCAAAAGTTGATAGTTAGAGTGACAGGCCGTGGTCCAGAGCATTTGAAAGGGTCGTCAGGCGAAGGTCGGGTGAGCATTGGGGCATATATATATATACCGGTATATATATATATATATATATATATATATATATATATATATATATATATATATGTGTGTTCATGGTTGGCTATACTGAAATAGCAGCATAGTATACATGTTGGGAAAAACGCAATTAAACTTTTATCTGCTAGCTTGTATGACATAATTACTTAATATCGAAATATTTAATTGGAAAAGTTTTGCAATTACGGCTATATCATTAACGCGCCTATTCCCTCACAGATAATCAAACTTCTGCTGGTCGATTTCCAGATATATATAGGAGTTTCTTAATCCATCTGTCAATCTAATCAGACCATCACAATATCTACACACGAATAAACACACACACACACACTTATACACACACACACATGCAGCAATAAGAAAGACAAACAAACTGATCCGTGTAACATAATCATTGAGGGCCAAATTTGTTCAGCAAGAGATTTTCGGGATTTATTCTACTAAGCAAATTTGGATGTCCCTTACCTTACTGCTATTAACCCTTTCCCTGCGGGAGACGTTCCAGAACGCAATGGCAATTTATAGCAATTTACAGGCTTATAAACCCTGTTAAAACCGTAGAAATCGAGTGTCAGTGGGCGGGAGCGCGAAGGGCCCACCTCCGATCGCCAGCATGTCCGTCCGTGCACTGAAACCCCAGCCCCGGGTCTCGGCATTGCTGCCAAAGGCAAAAAAGCGAAATATTGATAATAAATAGCGAGTTTCCCCAATGTCTATGGTAGCACTGCGGGTGAACCCCACGAGCTACGAAGCTCATTCGAGTGTCATTTTGAAGCTATTTTCGTTTAGTTTTCGGCAGAATACACTTAATTTCATGCAGACACTTGAGTAATCATTCAGGAGTGCCTGAATATGTCCTAAATAACCCAAATATGCCTGCAGTGTAAGTGTTAATGCACTATTAATGGCAAATTCAGTTACCTTTACATCTGCATACACTTTTGTGAATTAACAAAGCATGTTCAATTGTCTGTAAACTACACAAATCAAGACTGCAAATAGTAACACGAAAACTTGCTTGAAAAAAATACCCTCTAACAGAAGCCAAGCAAGATATTCCCTGAAGGTTTAAGGGGTGAAGTGAAATTACCGTGAAGAGGATGAACCTTTATTATGGGGACCAATGGTTCGCTTTTATAAACAAGTTACAAGGTATAGTTAAAAGAGTGATATGTAGCGCATTGGTTAGCGAGTTTAGCGTATAATCTAAAAAACTTAAGTTCCATTTTCGAACATAACAACACAGTCTCCCGAAACCAAGCAATAAATGCGAAACCTAAGTGCAGGAACTATGTTTCAGCAGAATGTGCTTACATATTGAGGAGTTACCCAAACAAGAAGAACAACAAAATTTAAATGTGATACACGTTTGACCTTATATTCCCACTTTATAAATACTAGTATTGCCATCCAAAATATGTACTGATATATAAGTAACCTAGTGCAGGAGTTAGTTCAGAGCCTGGGTCCTACTTACAGGACTTTTCCCGTGGGTGGCCACAATTTCAGCAAAAAATTGAGTCCAGACCGATTTCCCAGGAGTTTTAGCCAGAGGAATGCACAATTTATGTTTTTAAAAAGGCCACGTATGCGACAGAATTTGTTATATATACCATATAAAGCATTATTACTGCTCCATGTGCCTATATTTTACTTGTATGAGAAACAAGTGAACAGTGAAGACCAGAAAATAGTTTTAAACAGCAAATAGCTAATCAAAAATTATATATTTGTGACAGGAGAGGGTTGAGCATCTGACAGAGCGGGCGACATAAATCTCCCTCTCCAAGGTCTCGCGAGACACTACTGATAGCTGCGCATGTTAGCGGGTGAGAGGAGGTGGAGGGAGGGAGGTGGAGTACTGACTCACCAGTAGAAAGAAAGAGAGTGAAATAAAGACGGAATGAGGAGAGAAAGGGGGCGGTGGGGTAAGACACATGTTCGTTAAAGGCAGGATCCCAGCGTAGGGATGTGGCGACCCCATCAACCATCACTTTGTGGAGGTTGGGACTGGGAATCCCACCTCCAGAATTGTTAGGAGGAGGCTGTAGGCACCAGCCGAAAAACGGCCGTACTCCCAGGGAGTGCTAGGTGGTTGATAAGGACAGGAACTCCTGTTTCACCATCTGGTCTCCCTAGCTGATCCTTTCTGTGCCTCATCAGTTTTGAGGGCAACCCCAGCCTGCCCTCCAAGACACTTTCTCCTATCAATACATTATACTACAAACACCTTACATGCTACACTATCTTTTCAAAAGTATCATGATGACGAATTCTTGACCCGTCTCGGAGTCCCCAGGGAGGGGGTGGGGGTGGGGGGGGACCTTAAATGCCCCCATTTATATGACCCCTGGAAGTGACTCACCAGAATGCTCTGGACCACTTCCTTCTACTCTCACTAATAACTTTGCCAACATTCCATGCCTTTCCTCTAACTTCCACTCTGTGGAACACGACCTCTCCTCAGCCAACCCTGATCTTCTCTTTCTCATCAAAACGCAGTTGTCTGGGTCTACTGGCAGCAAACCCTTCTCTGTTTCCTCCTACTATCTCTATCCTCATTTTCAATCCAACAGTGGATGTTGCGTCTATGTACGCAACAATCTTGCTTTTTCTCGTGTTCCCAACTTAGATTCTTCTTCTCTCTGGCTATAGCTTTCTTGTCATTCTCAAACTAAATATTTCTCCGCTCTTTATCTCTCCCCTAATTCTACTGACTTTCCAAAATTCTTTGACTATCCAACTTCTAAACTGGAACACATTCTATCCATCTCTCCTTTCGCAGAAATCTCCATCTTAGATTTCAACATTCACCACAGCCAATGGCTCTCCTCTGTTTCCACTGACCAACCTGGTGAACAAGCCTCCATCTTTTCTATCCTAAATGACCTAGAGCAGTTAGTCCATCAACCCACCCGTATCCCGGATCGCTTCGGAGATCAGCCCAACATTCTTGACTTATTTCTAACCTCTAACCCTTACGCTTAAACGGTAAATATTGTCTCTCCTTTGGGCTCCTCCGACCATAAACTAATAAATGTCACCTGTCCTATCTCTCCGGTACGGCCACCCGATCCTCCCAACCGGCGGCGCTTGTAGCACTTTGGCGCTGCCGACTGGGAGCTCTTCGGCAGTACTTCTTTTATTTCCGATGGAATTATTTTTCTTCCGTGGCCGGGGAACCTCAGAGAGTGCTGAAGGCATTACCGAGGTAATCCTCTCGGACAACAAGAAGGAAGTATTCAAATGGTACCGACACCATAAAACTCAAGAATCTCATTCTTCCTATGTTTCTGTCCGGAATCAAGCCAAATCTGTTCTTCGACTTCCCAAGCACTCTTTCATCAATAATTAATGCATTGAACTATCCAACTCTAACTCTTCCTAAACTTTTTGGCATCTAGTCAAAAACTTCTCCAACATTTTGTCTTCCTCATCTTTTCCTCCCCTTTTCCATTCTGATGTGCCGGCACAACCATCACTTCTTCCTCTGACAAAGCTGAACTCTTTGCTCAAACTATTGCGAGAAACTCCACCTTGTATGATTCCGGTGCTAATCCTCCTCTCCACCCTCCTCTCTCCTACTTATGCCTAATATCTTAATCTCTTCTAAAGATGTACTTTCTACTCTCTCTGGGCTTAATACTAAGAAGGCGTATCATTCGGATGGTGTTCCTTCTATTGTACGCAAAAACTGTGCTTCCATGATGACTCCCTGCCTAGGCATACTCTTCCGTCTATATCTCTTCATCTATGTCTCTCCTCTAACGTCTTCCCTGCTTGCTGGAAGTTTGCTCTCATTCAGCCTGTCTCAAAGAAGGGTGTCCGCTCTCAACCCTCCAACTATCGTCCAATTGCTCTCATCTCTTGTATCTCTAAAGTTTTTTAAACTATTCCTGCTACCAAATTTCTAAGCATTTCTCTTCTCCTAATCTATTCTCATATTTGACTAACTCTTGGTCATCCTCGTTTCGGGACTTCGGTGAGTCCTTTTCTATTGCGCTAGACATATTGAAGGTCTTCGATAGAGTCTGGCACAAAGCTTTAATTTCTAAACTACCCTTTCCCTAATTTCCTTTCTGGCCGTTCCATAGCTGCGTTTGTGGACGGCCATCGCTCACTTCTGCATCCTTTCAACTCCGGTGTTCCTTAGGGCTCTGTCCTATCTCACATTCTCTTTCTAATTTTCATAAATGATCTTCTCAACTGTACCTCCAGTCCCATCCATTTATGCTCAGACGATTCTACCTTACACTACTCAATTAGTTTTCCAGAAATCCCTCAAAAACAAACGTAATGAAGCCATACAACACTTATCTTCTGATCTAACTACTATTTCCAATTGGGGTAAAGAAAACCTTGTTGCCTTTAATGCTTCCAAAACCAAATTTCTCCACATTTCTACCCGTCCCGAACTCCCAGAGGACTATCCCATATACTTCAACAATACAAAAATTAATCCTTCATCTTCTCTCAATATTCTTGGTGTCTCTTTTTCTTCTGCTCTACTTATATTAACATTCATCTTACTTTCCATTCACATATGCATAGCCTACGTGAGTTGCAGTTGGGATGTGTGTACATGCTTAGATTGATATGCAGGATTCGAAGTTGCATAATAAATCGCAGGCAGTGTCCACCAACCTTTAACTGTCTTCGTGGTGCGATGTATAAGGTGTTGATTTTCGGTGTGAGCATCCTGGGTTCGAGTCCACGGACTGCCACATGTGTTTGTAAATTTCATTAATCGATTTTAGGAGTATGGTTGGTTGTTGGAAGGAACATAATAATTACCAGTTTTGCTAAGGCAGCCTCCCAGAAGCTGGGTGTGCCTCAAGGGGTTATTTACCCCTGAACAGCTTCTTGCTCTGTACAGGGGGACGGCGCGTCCTTGTATTGAGTATTGTTCTCATGTGTGGGGAGGATCCCAACATTCCGGAAAAGAAGAGAGAGCAGCACGATATATACAAAATAGTCTCCCCTACCACTTGGCTCCATAGAAATCAGAGTAGAACAGTCACCCTTACCACCCAGAGTGACAGAAAATGAGGACCAGAAATACAATGGAGCTATTTGTTGGTCTCGTTATTAGGAAATTCCTTGTCACAATTAAACTCAAACTACCCACACTCTATCCCTTGCTTTGGTAAAAAATATATGTATGCATTGTATGTTCTATAGACCCCTCTGTCTATATTACTAATTAGAAAAATAACTCTTTATACAACAATTAGAAATATCGCTGCTTCACTCTCCCTTTCATATTATGTCCTATTCTTTACCAGGTTCCACTAGTTTATATTTTGCACATATATATATATATATGTTTCTAATCTCTCAGTGGGGTTCGAAACGCCGACCGTCAGGACGATAGCCGACGCTTTAATCAATTACACCACGGCAGTTAAAGCGTCGGCTATCGTCCTGAAGGTCGACGGTTCGATCCCCACTGAGAGATTAGAAACATTTAGTGGCTCACGTGTATTTGTGATATATATATATATATATATATATATATATATATATATATATATATATATATTATATATATATATATATATATATATATATATATATATATATATATATATTATTATATTATCCTCCAGACTTAAGGGGAGATTTCCACTCCAGGGATTTTTTTCTTGACTCTTTTCTCCCTCATGGTTAGCCCCATTGCTTTTGATATTATAAGACGTTCGCCCCATTAGTTTAGCGATTTTAAGAAGTTTCGCCCCATTTCTGTCAATTTTAAGACTTTTCGTGCCATTTAGGTGTCGATTTTTTCCTGGCGAGCGATAGCGAGCCTGTAATTTAAGAGGAATCGGCCTTCTGCCGGGACATTTTTCTACCGAAAAACGTACAAATTAATCTTGAAAGGGGATCTAGGGGCTGTAATGTTAAGCTTGATGGAAGTCTAGGGAACTTAACTAAAAACCTCCCCTTAAGTAATAGTGTTCTTTGTATATTGTGACTTCCTTTGCATTATGTTGTAATGTATGAATACATACTTTATATACTGTCTCCCAGTTAGTGTAAGATGCATCACAACCATAAATAAATATTCTACATACTGTAAGAGGCCGTATAGAATGCCAGATATATGGCCTTTTAAATTTGAACACACCATTTGCGTAATTATCATTAACACACACCCAACACAAACTAACGAATACGCTATCTAAATGCCAAAATTGCTACACCTAATTCATTTAACCCCGGTGATGTACTTTGTATTATACTCTGGCAACTACAATGCGATTTTGTTCAGCTTAGGAAGAACGTCTACCCATTATAAGGCTACCAACTATCTCGATGAGCCCTTTTAGCTACCACATATCCTTCCTAATGCTCATAAAATCGTCTAAAAGTAGCTGAAATCAAATAAAAATGACTTCGCCAGTACAGAATGGGTTAATCAATTCTGGCTAAGATTACTCCAGCCTCTGAATCTCTGAATATCAACTTCCCCATGGTTCAGTGTGCAATGCGCCACAATCTGCATACAAATGTGTTATTATACATACCAGAAATAACTCTTACCCAAC